>JAJOZX010001042.1:47500-105000 GCA_023014485.1 Bathynomus jamesi | reverse complement strand
TCATATAAACATTTCAATAATAATTTCTGCAAATTTTGCAAAGAAATAAATGAAGTATTTTACTATTGATTAGAAGTACATTACTCTACATCTTTATACTGCCGTGCGCCACCCCTAAATATGATTTGATTGCTTTAAAAAATGGCATGCTAAGTTTCCTCATGATAAAGAACAATATTCGACCTTCCGAACTCTAAAGTTAAAAAAATAATTTTTGTCCCTATATGCTGAGAGAGAGAGAGAGAGAGAGAGAGAGAGAGAGAGAGAGAGAGAGAGAGAGAGAGAGAGAGAGAGAGAAAATTACAATGAGTTACAAGGACAAGAGGAACCCTCAAAGACCTTCCGGTCCACTCTGGGAGATTCCTGTTTTAAAAAAGTTTATTTTTCTTTCAACTATCCAGCAGTAGTAGAAAACTGGATAGAAAAGTATAAGGCTGTCTCCCCACCCTCCGCTCCCTCCCTGTCAGAGTCAGGTACGGAAAAAGGTTGAAGAAAAAACCTTGATGCTGGAAAAATAGCCAAAGAAATTTTACAAGAAAGTGGAGAATATATAAAAAGCTCTATAATTAGCATGCTCACAGAGACACCGTGCAAGCGAACTCCTGCAGAGTTACGTTATGTTTTAGTCTTAAACTATGAGAGTATTCAGTACTTTGTCTAGCCTATTTTTAAACACATTTACACTTTGGCTGGAAACAACCTCTGAGGGAAGTTGGTTCCAGATACTATTTTATAGGAAAAGAAATTGCCGTAGACAGAGGTCCTAAATGTCCTTAGTTCCAGTTTAAACCCATTATTTCTTGTCGGATTGCAGTAAGTGAGAATAAGTTTCTGTAATCTACCCTGTCTATTTGTTTGAGCATCTTGAAGACTTGAATAAGCTGACCGCGCAACCTCCTCGTCTCTAAGGTAAACAGATTTAGGCGCTCCAATCTCCGTCGGTATCTTTGCATTCTCATCGAAGGGATCAATTTTGTAGCCCTTGCTTATACTCTTTCTAACCTGAGGGATGGAAACCAAAACTGCGCACAGTATTCCAGTTGAGGTCTGACTAGTGAATTATAAAGAGACATTACAGTATCCTTGTTCCGAAACTGGAACTGTCTTTTAATATAACCTAATATTTTTAAGGCCCTCTTTTCGACTTCTGCACAGTGCTCCGACGGTTTCACATCATTGTTGATATAGACTCCTAAGTCTTTCTCTAGATCGGTCTCAATCAAGTTCCTTCCCAAGAGAGAGTAATCGGTCTTCGGGTTTTTTGGTTGACCGATAATTGAGCGCATGACAATTGAGCACCGACAATTGAGCGCACGACAATTGAGCGCAACGCCAATTGAGCGCGGGACAAAAAAATAACGTTTCAATACATTCTTTATTTAAAAAACATTGTTTTAATACATTCTTTATTTAAAAACATTTTGCATATATAATTAAAAAAATAAAACAGAAATGGCTGGCTTAACACTTTCTACTTTTGCAGATCTATATGATACGCTATAGCACGGAGATAATCGAAACAGTTTCTGTTATTGTAGTCCCTAACTATTTCAAGAATGGCTGCATTTGTTCTCACATACTTGGTGTGCTTTCGTTGGTCTTTCTGACCTGCATTGAGTCTCACAAGTTTATTCTCGGTGTAACCTAACCTAACCTAACCCTAAAACCAAAAATTATTAAATAAGTGTAAAAAAATTAAAAATAATAGTCATAGTTGAACTGACCTTACATACCTGAGTAAAGACAGAAGAAACACTGAGTCTAAACAGAAAGGGGCTGAGGAGGTTAGTTTGGGTTTTAGAATTTAGTTGGTTTGTTAGCTTTAGGCAATTTTAGCTTAATTGTCGTTGCGCTCAGGTTTTGGTTTTAGAATTTAGTTGGTTTGTTAACTTTAGGCAATTTTAGCTCAATTGTTGTTGCGCTCAATTGTTGTTGCGCTCAATTGTCGTTGCGCTCAATCGTCGTGCGCTCAATTGTCGGCACTCAATTGTCGGCGCTCAATCGTCATGCACTCAGTTGTCGGCCCACGGGGTTTTTATAACCTATGTGCATTACCTTACATTTGTCCAAGTTGAATGGCATCTGCCAAGTAGCAGACCATTCGCCCAAACTGTTAAGATCATTCTGAAGCGTTCTTACGCCCTCCTCAGTACCTACACTACTTCCTAATTTCGTATCGTCTGCAAATTTGGAGATTGTACTTAGAAGCCCGACGTCTATATCGTTAATATAGATGATAAAAAGTAAAGGACCCAGAACGGAACCCTGTGGGACACCACTGGTGACGGGCGCCCACTCCGAAGCCACTCCACTTATTACCACTCTCTGCTTTCTATCTTTTAACCAATCCTCAATCCAGTTGGAAACGAGCCCGTTGATTCCTAGTCCTTTGACTTTAGCCATCAATCTCGCGTGAGGGACTTTGTCAAAGGCTTTTTGAAAGTCGAGATACACTATATCTATTGCCCTACTTGCATCGTATAGTGTATGCATATTATAGAAAAACTCTAACAGGTTTGTCAGACAGGATCTATGCCGCCTAAATCCATGTTGAGAATAAAAAATTAGATTGTTAGCTTCAAGGTGATACACAATACGTTTTGTAATGATGGATTCCAACAGTTTGCCGACAACTGATGTTAAACTGATCGGACTGTAATTACAAAGATTTTCCCTCTCACCCTTTTTAAAGATTGGTGTTACATTTGCTAACTTCCAGTCGGTTGGAACTTTCCCTAACTCGATTGATTGTTTGAATATGGTTAATAAGTTGTCAACAACATTGTGGCTAACCTCTTTTAATACCCTTGGAAGAAATAAGTCGGGGCCAGGTGATTTGTATTTGTTCATTTTATCAATTAATTGTTGTACCTCATTCCTCGTAAAATTTATGGTCTTTACGGGATGGTCACCGTCATATGTAATCCGAGGACTTGGCACTTCAATTGTGTCTTCCTCCGTGAAGACTGTAACGAAGAACTCGTTTAACGTATTAGCTATACGAGAGAGAGAGAGAGTTACAAGGAGTTACAAGGAGTTATAAGGACAAGAAGTATCTCAAAGGCCTTGCGGCCCATTCCGAGGAGGTACCAATGGCAACGGGTGCCACGGAAAAATTCATACACCCTCAAATAGTGTGCAAGATTCGGTCTAACCTTTGCTTGAACTGATCCACAGAGGAACTGTTCACAGCTTCTGAAGGTAGCCTGTTCCACGTGTCACAGATATTATAGGTAAAGTAATTCTCACACATACTGGTGCTAAACCGTTTCAAATCCAAATTCCAACCATTGTTGCGAGTTGAGTTATCATTTAAACTAAACATGCTTCTAAAATCGACATTGTTGAACCAGTGTAAGAGCTTGAAAACTCGATGAATTGACCGCGCAGCCTCCGAGTTTCCAGTGAAAACAAATTCAGGGCGTGTAAGCGTCGATTGTAGCCCATATGCCTAACGGAAGGGATTAATTTTGTGCCCCTCGCCTGGACTCGCTCCAGCCTCTCAATATCTTTCCTGAGGGTGGGTGACCAGAACTGCACAGCATACTCCAGGTGCGGCCGAACCAAGGAATTGTACAGAGAGAGCACAATCTCCTTGTCCCGAAATCGAAATTGCCTCCTCATATAACCCAACAGCTTCTGAGCTTTCTTTTCCATCTCTACGCACTGTTTCGTAAACTTCAGGTCGCTACTAATTAGCACACCCAAGTCATTTTCCAAATCAGTCGCATCGATATTACTCCCCAACATGGAGTAGTCCGACTTGGGATTGGCGTAGCCAATGTGCATCACCTTGCATTTACCCAAGTTAAACGGCATTTGCCATTTTTCGGACCACTCTCCTATCCTACGTAGGTCCGCACGCAGTTGCTCGATCGCTTCGGGCGTCCCAGCATTGGCCCCAAGTTTCGTGTCATCAGTGAGTTTGGCAATTCTACTGATGATGCCAGCGTCGATATCATTTATGCAAATGATAAACAACAGTGGCCCCAAAACGGAACCCTGAGGAACCCCGCTAGTGACTCAGGCCCAACCCGAGCTAGCCCCTTTAATTACAACCCTCTGCCGCCTATTCTTCAGCCAGTTTTCATTCCAGCTACCTACTTCCCCATCGATACCCAGCGCGCGGACCTTGGTCATTAGCCGGCGGTGAGGTACCTTATCAAAGGCTTTCTGAAAGTCGAGATAAAGTACCGTATTTTCCGGCATATAAGGCGCGGTATTTTTCGCCAAAAAAGTCTCAGAAAATCACCCCGCGCCTTATATGCTCAAGGTCAGGGTCATGGGTAGGCTTTTGGTTACCGGCAAGTGGTGGTTTCGGTGCTGCGGTATCGATAAACTGAACTCCAAACACCTCCCCTACAAAACTGGTTCCCAGATTACTTTAGAGTGATTAGTAACTATTATAAATTATAATTTATAGATTACGTAATAAGCAAACCAGCTTCAACAGTTGTAAATAATCGTAAAGTATGAGGGTCATTAGCCCTTGTCCGACAAACCACTCGTTTGTGTATGTTGTCTATTTTATACAACTCGTTGACATTATTACTGTAAACAACAGGCAGCCATGTTTGTTTTGGTGGTTGGTGGGGCAGACAACAGGCTAGGCTGCGCAAGGTCCCACCACTTTCAGCTGCGCTGTGCGCATAAGCAGTCAGCCTCTGGCTCACTAACGGCTTCATCATTTTGAAACCGGAGCTTGTTGGAGTAAGCAAGATCTTCTCCATAAAACTGTTTAACTTACAGTGGAATATTTGTTTCACTGAGAGGGGCATGAAGTAGCATACAACATTACAACACAGTATTCATATCTGTCTAAGGACGAATATGATTACTGATTTACCGTTATGATACTTCTGTCCCTCTCTCTGACACAAACATTCTACTGTTGGTTGAACAGTTATTCAAGTTTACAATTTTCAGATTACCAATACCCTATTATAATGGAGTCAAAGAGAAGGCATGCCTACACAATTGGATATAAATTACAAGTGATAAAATTTGCAAAGGAAAATGGCAACCGAGCTGCTGCAAGGCATTTTGGGCCGGCCCCTACAGAGAAAATGGTACGTGACTGGCGAAAACAAGAGGCCGAGCAAGTACTGTATTTTTTAATTTTTTTTCAAGAATATGCCTGCCAAAATTGGGGTGCGTCTTATATGCTCGTGCGCCTTATATGCCGGAAAATATGGTATATCAATCGCCCTACTCTTATCATACTCACTCCACATGACGTTGAAAATATCGAGCAAGTTGGTGAGACACAACCTATGCCCAGTGGCGGTCCTAGCTTACATGACGCCCTGGGCGAACCTCACCTTCAGCGCCCCCCCCCTGTTCGCCAACACACACACATTCGAATCCCCCCAAAATAAAGGACAGACATAACTCTTTCACAAAATAACTTTTTATTGGACTAATTGTTGGAACTTCAGAACCAAAACAAAGACTCAAATTTCTGAATTTTATAAATCCTTCATCACGTAAATAGAATAACTCACTTAAGAGAATGTAATTATGATACTATGAACAGGAAAAATACAAATTAAATTGCACAACTGCCATAAATAAACTAGAGAATCAAATTTCTAAATTGTACAAATGCTCTATCACATAAATAGAATAAGACACTTAAGAGAGGGTAATTATTATGCTACACTTTGAACAAGAAACAAAATAAATTGCACCACAGCACAACTGCCATCTAAAGCCTGACTCTTCTTACCTTCCTTGATGCAAAGTCATGAATTAAATCATCATATGAAATCTGCTCAGCAATTGTATGATTTATACTGATGATGGCCAGACCGGTAAGGCGTTCCTGTGACATAGTTGACCTCAGGTAGGATTTGATGAGCTTCAGCTTTGAAAAGCTCCTCTCTGCTTCAGCAACAGTGACTGGAAGAGTAAGACCAATTCTGAGAGCAGTCCACAAATTTGGATATATTTCAGAGAGCTCCCTTTCATGGATAAATGTCAGCAGTTCAAGCAAGGATATGGTCTTTGATGGCAAGTCAGGCAAGTTCTTCAGCTCCTGTGCAAGCTCTCTGCCATCCAAGTCAGATTGTCCCTTAAAGTGTAGTGTAGTACTAAGGTTCACACATTGTTCTGTCAGCTCCTCAAATGTGAGATTTTGGAAATGTGTCAGCACTCCAAACTTCTCTCCCACAATTTCCAACGTGGAAAATCTTTCCTGAATGGCTGATGTTGCAGCATCAACCACTGCATTGAAAAATGTCACCTCCAGCTTCTTCAAAGCATCAATCAAGGGCTCATCAGATGCTTCATAGGAGAAGTGCCGCTTTGTGGACCTCAGCCGTTTTTGTTTTAACACAGCCTCCACATTCATTTGTTCACAGATATCTGTGGCTGCCATTTGTGCAGCCACAAAACCTGTTGCCCTATAATTGCGGAGACCTCTCTCTGTTTTTTTTAGGAGATTTACTGCAACATCAACGTGCATGCTAGGAGACTGCATCTGCTTGCTCACATGCTGAATTTGGCACAACAGGTCATGCCACACCACTGAACAAATGGCGAAGCGGTATGACCCAACCTCCTCTGACAGAGATTGAGCCTCGACCTTTATTACAGAGTCTTTGGTGTGGTCCCTCACCTCGATCAGTGCATCTCTCACTGCAGCTGCCTGATATCTCAGGGGCTCCACACTCTTGATCTTGCTTTCCCACCTTGTATCAGACCACATCTTCAATGTGATGTTCACATGTTTTTTCAAAATGGCCCATCGTTGTGTGGAGGCTGAAAACAAGTTGTAAAGCTTCTGCAAGATGCCAAAGTAACTTGTGGCATCAATAGATCCCTTAGCAGCATCGGCCACAAGCAAATTCAGAGAATGAGCCCCACATGGAACAAACAGAGCTCTGGGATTAATTTCTAGGAGCCTGGATTGAACACCCTTGTTTTTTCCCCTCATGTTGGCCCCGTTGTCGTATGATTGTCCTCTACAGTCCATGAAAGGAACTTTTAGCTCCTCCAGTCTCTTCAGAATCAGAGATGCCAAATGTTGACCAGTGGACTCCTCTGCCTCCAAAAACCCCATGAAATGTTCCTTTATATGGGGCTTCCCCTCCAGTGACACAACCCGAATCACAACTGACAACTGTTCAGTGTGGCTGATATCTGGAGTGCAATCTAGAATTATTGAAAAAAACTTTGATTGTTTGATGTCGCTCACCATTGCTGAAATGGTCTTGCTGCTCGACAAATCAATGAGTTCGTTTTGTATGTGGTGGCCGAGGTAGCTGGTGTGACTGGAGGTCCCTTTTTGGACACGGTTAATGTGCTCTTGCATTATAGGATCAAATTGTGCCATCAGTTCAACTTCTTTCAGAAAATTGCCATTTGATGGTGAGAACAATTTTTCTGTATGTCCCCTTAGTGCCAAATTCCTAACTGCCAGAGAATGCACAATAGCAGTGAGACGTGTCAGCACCGCTCTCCATCTCAACTTCTCAGCCTCCAGAAGTGCCATCTCCTGCTTGTCAATGGTCTCCCCCTTTCTCATCCTCACTGCCAGTTCTTTCCAGATTTTCATAGAATTTAGGTGTTCTGAACTGTTGTCATGTGATGTGAGCAATGAGCTTGCATGCTTCCAGTCCGAGAGTCCCAAACTTGTTAAATTTATTTTCCTCTTGGAAAATAATGTACAACAGAAACAGAAAAGGCTGTTGTTTTTTAAGGAATAGACCAACCAACTTCTGGTTATATTTTCCCCACTAACCAATGACTTCCTGAAGTATTGATGGTGGAAACTTCTTCCGTCACTGTCGTTTCTAGTGAATACAAAGTCAGATGGTACTTGACTTGGTCCCCTGGAAACCAGTTGTGTCCGAATTCTCTCAGTCAGAACTGAAGGCCAGTTAGCAGGGTCGGTGGACAGAGACTCATCCTCAGGAGCGATTCTGCTCCAGGCATTTCTAATAGAAAGAACAAGAGCATTACTCATTAGTATACACACCTAAGTTAGATAACACATTATTCACAGCACTTTGTTATGGTGGTGGTGTTATGGAATTATGGTGGTGAAACACCACACATACCCAGTAACCCAGACCCAGTGATAATAACATTATAATTTATAACTGTTTGCAAAATGCTTTGCAGGGATGCACACACATACACATACACACACACGCACACACTCACAGACATATGTGCACACAAACTCACCTGAAGAGTCCTGCCGGGGAGAAGTAGAAGCAAATGGGTCTTCATCCTCAGGATCAGACTGCATTTGTGGAGACATATGTGAGGCTGAGGAGGTAGATGGCTCCTCAGCCTCAATAATGGCAGAAGTAGACGGCTTCTCATCCTGGCTAGTGGCAGAGGGTGTTCCAAAATATTTCAAAAGTGCCCTGCAAATAGTAAAATAGAACATAACAGACCAATGCATGAATAGGCTAGTACAATTAATTTAACATGTTATTAAGCACAATTTATTAAACTTTTAGAATAGGAAACAAATGAATAATACAACCTCCTTGGTTAATGGCTAATTATATACATAATAGTACACTTCAAATGACTCAGAAAGCTATATCACAAAATAGCAGTGCAATATAGCAGTGAAGAGTAGATGACATAGCTCTATACCTTTATCTTTTGCTCGTTTCTCCTCTTCTTCTTTCCTCTTTTTTCTAAACTGAGCACCTGATAGCTTTGACCTCTTCTTATCCATTTGCGGTTATTTGACAGACCTTAGTGGCTTAGTGTGAAGATTCGTTCTGTAATAAATAATATACATTTCACTATTTAACCAAACCCAGAAAAATAACATTACATATGTTAACCTCCGGTCTTCTTTTCTGGCCCATCTTCCCGTCCATTCGGACGACGTTCCCGTCTACACCGACGGCTCGCGCTCCCCTGCAGGTGTCGCGGCCGCCGTCTTCTCTCCGTCATTGTCACCTACCTCCCGGGGTATCCCCCTGCCGGTTCAGGCCTCCATCTTTTCCGCGGAGCTCTTTGCCCTTCTGGAAGCCCTCCGTCTGGTATCGGGTTGTTCGCGGTCCTCCTGTACCATTTTTTCGGACTCGCTGAGCGCCCTTCAGGCGCTCGAGCGCTATGATTCCCCGGACCCCCTCGTACGCCTTATTCAACAGGAGTACCATGTCCTGCACACCGTTCACCGGATCCGGGTCACCTTCTGCTGGGTTCCCGCCCATGTTGGTGTTTCCGGTAATGGGGCGGCGGACCGCATAGCCCGGTCCGCCGCCTCGCTGCCTCCCCTCCCCCGCCCGCTCCCCTTCTCAGACTATGTGCAGGTCTTTCGTTCCTTTTACGACCGCAAGTGGCAACAGTCCTGGGACGATGCCACCGGAAATAAACTCTGGTCCATCCGCCCC
Organism: Bathynomus jamesi; assembly: GCA_023014485.1. NCBI lineage: Eukaryota > Metazoa > Arthropoda > Malacostraca > Isopoda > Cirolanidae > Bathynomus > Bathynomus jamesi. The sequence goes on along the minus strand of JAJOZX010001042.1, from coordinate 95,632 downwards.
CGTCTGTCATATTGGGTGTCCTCTTTCCACCGCTCCAGACACAAAGAGGTCGTCCTTGCGCGGCTTCGCATCGGTCATACGCGCCTCACGCACGGCTATCTTATGTTCCGGCAGGAGGCTCCTCGTTGCGCCTCCTGCCAGTCGCCCCTCACCGTCTCTCACATCCTTGTGGAATGCCCCACCCTGTCGTCAGTACGTCGTCGCGCCTTCCCGTTCCTTTCTGATTTCCCCCTCCCCGAACGTTTACGCCTTATGCTCGCTGAGAGCCCTCTCTTCTCGCTTGACCGTCTTTTCCTCTTCCTCTCCCAATCTCGCATCCTATCTGAGCTTTAGGTGACTTCTCACCTGTAGTCCGCTGTTCTCCCTTTTCTAGTGCCTTTTCTCCGTCTCCGTTTCTCTTTCTTGTATTCCGCCTCGCCATGATATCCGCTACCATATAGCGGGAAGTGGCGGTAAACGCCCCAATACAAAAAAAAACAAAAAAAAAACATATGTTAAAGTATGGGCCTTTATTCCCAATAATATTAATCTGGAAGCATTTTGCATTGTTTAGGTCTTTTATGGGAAGGTTTATGGAAAATGCAATAGATGGTTTTTTATTAATAAAAATATATTTATTGATCTTTTATTATTTATTTTATTTTATTTTTTATTTTTATTTATTTCTTTATTTATTTATTCTTATTTTTATTTTTATTTTTTTTGCAGGCGCTCATGCCGCCCCTCCACAAATGCCGCCCTGTGCGGCTGCCCATATTGCCCATATGAGGAACCGCCACTGCCTATGCCATCTAAACCCATGTTGGGAGTCCCCAAGCAGCTTGTAGGAATCCAAATGGTCATCGATCATATCCGCTATTTTCCCCTCTAATAATTTACCTACAACTGAAGTGAGACTAATGGGACGATAGTTCCCTGGACTCTCGTGATCCCGTTTCTTAAAGATAGGGGTCACGTTGGCTTCCCTCCAGTCACCAGGCACCTGGCCCGTCTCCAACGATTTGTTGAAGACTGTAGCCAGGTGGGGAGCCACCTGGTCGCGCACTTCCCACAAGACTCTGGGGAGGAACTGGTCTGGCCCAGGAGCCTTAAACGCGCTCAGTTTGTCTATTCTATCGGCAACGACTGTCGCGGTACACCGAACACTATCCAGGCCAGCACCTTCATGCCTGACGCCTGGCTCGAGGATGACGCGGATGTCCTCCTTGTTGAACACTCCCACAAAGTACTCATTCAGGACATTAGCGATGTCAGCGTCGGGGGTCCGCAGCGCGCCGCTGGGACCTTTAACGGGCCTATCATGCTTCTAATGGGCTTTCTACTATTAACACAACTGAAGAACTCCTTAGGTTCCCCTTGCAGAGGCTTGGCACCAGGAGTTCTTCATTGCCACCCGGAGTTCCTCGTGAGAGAGAGTGAGAGAGAGTTACAAGGAGAAGAGAAAGCCTCAAAGACCTTCTGGTCCACTCTGGGGGATTCCTGTTATTAAACAAATTCAATTTTCCTTCAACTATTCTAGCAGTAATAGACAATAACAGACATAGACAGTGGAGTAAACAGCAACAGTATAGCAACATTCTTTGCAGACGATACAAAGACCAGCAGAAAAATCAGCGGTGCAAATGAGGTGGAGGCCTTGCAGAGGACACGAACAAAATATACAAATGGTCAGAAGACAATAACATGACATATAACACCCAGAAATTTCAGCTCTTGAGATATGGTAGAAATGAGGAACTTAAACAGACTGCATATTATGCTCCATATAGACAGGAAATTCAGAGAATAACGAAAGCGATCGATTTGGGGGTAATAATGACCGATGATGCGAAATTCGAGGCACAAAATCAGATAGCGATAAACAAAGCAAAAAGAGTCGCGGAACAGGTACTAAGAACGTTCAAAAGAAGGGACAAACCAGTAATGATTCCCCTGCTGAGAACACTGATCATACCAAAACTTGAATACTGCTCAGTTTTGACGTCCCCATGTAAAAAGGAAGAAACTAATAAACTAGAAGAAATTTAGAGACATTTTACAGCTAAGATTGATGGTTGTAAAGAACTCAACTACTGGGAAAGACTACGTAAACTAAATCTTTATTCCCTGGAAAGAAGAAGAGGTACGCCATAATCTACATATGGAAAATGATCGAAAAACTGGTACCAAACTTCAAACTAAACCCAATTACTATCCAAACAACGCTGGAAAATAGGAAGGGCAGAATGTGTAGTGTTCCCAAATTAAAGGCCCGACAAGGGACCTCCTCAACACTGAAGGAAAATAGCTTGATTGTCAGGGGTCCAAGACTTTTTAACCAGCTTCCAAAGTAGAGCTGGGCACTTGCGGGGTTTTTTGCGGTACTGCGGTACTGCGGTACTGCGGTACTACCGTGTTGGTCGGTACCGCGGAAAGTACCGCGGGAAATTTGAATGCGGTAGCGGTACTGCTGTACTTTCAGCGATCCTTTGCGGTACTGCGTTATGCGGTACCGGTTTGGTAGTGCGGTAGTAGTACCGCAGTACCGCAGTACCGCAAAAAAACGCAAAAAAAACCGCAAGTGCCCAGCTCTGCCAAAGGACCTCAAAAACGTTACAGGGGTCAAATTTGAAGTCTTCAGGTGTTAGAAAATCTAGAAGAGGAACAACCATTGTTGTCCCAAGGCGATATGATGACTAAGCTGATTGATGCAGCATTGCTTGTATATATTAAGTTATGGTGTATATATATCCATCTCATAATTGTAAGGTTAGTGAAAAATTCACTTAATAAGAGCTAGCATTTTTGGGCTCTTGTGGCATCAGTGTTTGGGACGCTGGTGGCATCATTTTGGGGCGCTGCGCGTCTTTGCTACTCGTTTGTGGGATGTCGTACGTACAGGGTGTGGTCTTGTAGAGAGCTCTCTTGCAATTCAGTTTGGTTGTTTAGATACAAGATTGTTGCACCGTGCAATAGTCCAGGTTTCGTTGTTGTTGCAAGGTTGAGAAAGAAGACCATAAATAGTACCCTTTTTGTTTACATTAAATTCATGTAACTAAGGTCTAAGGTAGGCCCGCATCGAGTCAGCAACCCTGAGGTTAACCTGAGGTAGGACCTAATAGGATCTCAAATCCGTAAGTTTTAATTTAGCTTAACTTGGGCTTCAGATAGAACTGGCCCTTTAGAATTTGGCCGTTCACGGCTCAGCTGGGATTTTGAACCCAACAAATAAATAAAATAACATGGTCCTTCAGAACCGGATTCTACCCCAAGACTGAGTCAGTGACTATTTTTCGGCAAAGTTCTGATTGTGCAAATTGTAGCCCAAGTTAGGCCTAGACGGGTTGAGTATTATTGAGTTAAGGTCCCAGGGTAAAAAGTTTGGTAGCCCAATTGCGAAACTTGGCCAGTCGTCTGTCGTTGTTTTGGCCTACATTTTACCGGTCTGGTTAATTTTGGGTTATTATTGAATTAAGGTCCCAGGGTAGAAAGTTTGGTAGCCCAATTGCGAAACTTGGCCAGTCGTCTGTCGTTGTTTTGGCCTACATTTTACCGGTTTGGTTAATTTTGGGTTATTATTGAATTAAGGTCCCAGGGTAGAAAGTTTGGTTGCCCAATTGCGAAACTTGGCCAGTCGTCTGTCGTTGTTTTGGCCTACATTTTACCGGTTTGGTTAATTTTGGGTTATTATTGAATTAAGGTCCCAGGGTAGAAAGTTTGGTTGCCCAATTGCGAAACTTGGCCAGTCGTCTGTCGTTGTTTTGGCCTACATTTTACCGGTTTGGTTAATTTTGGGTTATTATTGAATTAAGGTCCCAGGGTAGAAAGTTTGGTTGCCAAATTGCGAAACTTGGCCAGTCGTCTGTCGTTGTTTTGGCCTACATTTTACCGGTTTGGTTAATTTTGGGTTATTATTGAATTAAGGTCCCAGGGTAGAAAGTTTGGTTGCCCAATTGCGAAACTTGGCCACTTGTCTGTCGTTGTTTTTGGCCTACATTTACCAGTTTGGTTAATTTGGTTTATTATTCGTAGGCGAAGGTTGCAGACCAGTGCGCCAGTTACTTGGGTGGAAAAATTGGTATTCCATACTGGTGTTGGTTAGTACCCCACCTAGCAATTCAGTTTATTTGAAAGTAAAATTTGCGTTTGATCAGTTCGGTTAAGTATTTCTGCCAATTCAGCTTATTTGGCATTGAGCCCAATTGTTGTTTGCATTGAAGATGAGTGCATCTGAATTGAACAAATTTATAAAAAGGAAAAGCGCCTACAAAGGTCTAATTACAAAGGTCATTGCCACTATAGATTCTGCCATAGAGCAAGAGGATTTACGCTTAGTGACTGCGCAGCTTTCCATATTAGAAACTAAAAAGGTTGCTCTAAGTGAGGTAAATGTTAAAATTGAGGTTCTTATAGAAGAGGATGAAATAGAAAATAACATAATTTACTTTGAAGAGATTATTGATGATATAACCAACGTAGGCCTCCGAGCAAAAGAGTTTAGTAGCTCAGTACAGTAAGAGACCAGGTCTGATAATGAAACACAACACTCAACAAATGATGTTTGTGAAGTTAAGGTTAACAGATCTGTAGTTCAATTACCGAGGCTTGTACTCAAAACATTTTCTGGGAGTATTCAGGAATGGCAAGGATGGGCAGACAGTTTTCAATCAGCAGTTCATTCTAGTCAAGTGTTAAGTGCCGTGGAGAAGTTTAATTATTTGCGGTCCCTCTTGGAAGGGGAGGCAGCAAAGACTATAGCAGGATTAGCATTAACAGAGGCTAATTATAATGTGGCTTGGGATATATTAAAGAAACGGTTTGGTAAGCCAGAGATCTTAATTAAAAGCCACCTCCGTGCACTTTTAGCTATACCTCCTGTTAATAATCCTAATAGTGTCAAGGAGTTACGGCAGTTATATGATGAATTTGAAATTAGAACTAGGTCCCTGGACAACTTGGGTGTAGGAATGGAAAAGTATGGTATAATGTTGGTTCCTACACTGGAGTCTAAATTGCCTAGCTCAATTTTGCTTGAATTAAGTAGGGGACACTCTGCAGAACATGTGTACATCCCCCTTCGGCAGATGTTAAGTTTTTTAGGCACCGAATTAGCAAGACGAGAGGGAGTTGAGTTTGCACAGTGGGATGGTAAACAAGGGGACAAAGGCAGGCACAGCACCAAAGTTTCCACAAAAAGAAATAGCCCAAGTACAGTGTCAGCTCTACATGCATCCTCTGAGAATAAATTAAAGGGAATCAAGGAATGCATATTTTGCGAAGGCAACCACAAGTCATATAAATGTGAGGTGGCTGAGGCCTTACCCTTTGAGGAGAGAAAGGACAGGGTAACTAAGTCCACAGCATGTTTTAAATGTTTTTTGAAAGGTCATAGAGCAAGGTTTTGTAAGTTTAAAATTTTGTGCAAAAAATGTCATGGTAGGCATCAGCCATTATTGTGTGAAAACACTCTTAGTAGGCCTACCCCAGAAGTAGAGACATCAGTGGCACATGCCACTGCTATGCAAGGGAGTAAAAGTAAAGGGGGATTATTGCAAACAACTGCAGCCTTATTAATTGGGAATGAGGGAGAAGCTACTGTAAGAGTGTTGTTTGATAGTGGTAGCCAGTGTAGTTTTATTAAGACCAGAATTTCCAGAAAATTGAAGTTTAAAGAACTTAAGAGGGAAAATTTAAGAATTTCTGGGTTTGGGGGTTCCGTTCAAAACCGAACCAAATTTAAGAAGGTAGAAGTTTTGGTTAAGGGGTTGTTACCGCAAAGTCCCACTATCAAGGTCCAAGCTGTAGAGATTGAGGAACTTTGTGCTCCAGTCACTACTTGTTTAGATATGGCATGTGTCCAAGAATTGCAAGTTAAAGGAATTAATTTGGGCAATAATACGTTTGAAGGAACAGAAGATATTAGTCTTTTGATTGGAGCTGACTATTATTGGGACTTCATCACTGGTAATATTGTCCGTACTTCTCAAGGCCCAGTAGCTATTAAAAGTAAGCTAGGCTGGATGCTACATGGTAGCTATTGCAATAAAATGGAAATTAAGGCTCTTTTTGTTAAGATTGAGGAGAACAGCCATGGTTTGGAAAGGCATTTGAAAGCGTTTTGGGAACTTGAATCCATTGGCATAAAGGACAAACAGTCAAGTACAGTGAACAATGATGTTTTAGAGCAATTTGAAAAAGGGATTGGGTTTAGAGATGGTTGCTATGAAGTTGGCCTACCATGGAAGGATTCTTGCAAACCCGGTTCAAACCTTCAGCTAGCTAATCGGAGGTTGGAGACTTCATTGTACAGGCTAAGAAAAAATGAGTTGTTGTTATTGAATACAATGAGGCCATCCTAAGTTATGTAAGGGAGGGCTATGCTGAAAGGGTGCAAGGTGAGCTGGTGAGCCAGGAGGCACATTATCTGCCACACCATGCAGTGGTACGGCGAGACAAAACTACCACCAAATTGAGGGTAGTTTTTGATGGCTCAGCCAAGGACAAAGGTGGTGTGTCCTTGAATGACTGTTTGGATGCTGGGCCAAATTTAAATGCAGATTTATTTTCCTTGTTACTGAGATTCAGGTTTGGTAGAGTAGCATTGACTGCAGATGTGAAGCAAGCCTTTTTGCGGATAAAGTTAAAACCAGAGGACAGAGATGCAGTAAGGTATCTGTGGGTGGATACGAAAGACTTGTTGGAAAATAAACCTAAGGTTCAAGCATATAGAATGAAGTCAGTGTTGTTTGGCCTCAGCTCTAGTCCATTTCTGTTGGCAGCTACTATGCAGTACCATTTTAAGAAATATTCTGAAGTCTATCCTAACACTATTGAACACATAAGGAAAATTTTTGTTGATGATTTGCTATGTTCCGTGGATAATACAGAAATGGCTAAACAGATATTCATGGAGGCTAGAGCTATAATGAGGGAGGCTTGCATGGAGCTTAGAAAATGGCAGACCAATCATTCGCAATTACAAGAGTTTATGAGTCATTCCTGTGTAGTACCTGATGCAGCAGAAAGTATTGAGGATTCTGGTATTAAGGAGTTGTGGGCAATAGATGCAAAGGTGCTAGGCATTGTTTGGCAGCAAGATGATGATTTGTTTACCTTCAATGGGAAATCTTTAGTAGAGCTGGCTGAGAATGAGACAAGGTGGACAAAACGTACAGCTCTTAGTTTGGCTTCAAAGGTCTTTGATCCTCTTGGATTCCTGGTTCCATTTGTGATAAAGTCAAAAATTTGGTTTCAGAGCCTCTGGGAAATTGGACTTGGTTGGGACCAAGAGTTACCTGATCATATGGTGGTAAAGTGGAAATATTGGTTCAAAGAATTGGCACATCTTGGAGACATTGAAATCCCAAGATGGTACTTTGGAGAGTTGAACCAGAGTCCAGACAATTTGGAGCTGCACATCTTTTGTGATGCAAGTGAGGAAGCCTATGCAACTTGTATTTATATTAGAGGCACATTGCAAGAGGAAGTAAGTTGCAGGTTGGTTGCTGCAAAGAGCAGAGTAGCACCTTTGAAAAGGCTTTCTGTTCCAAGGTTGGAATTGATGGGTGCAGTTATTGCTAGTCGGCTTGCAGTTATAGTGCAAAAGTCTTTGGCCCTCTCTGAGATTCCAAGCTATTATTGGACAGACTCCACTATAGTTTGGCACTGGTTAAGAAGCCAGGCAAGGAAATGGAAACCATTTGTTGCCAATAGGGTGGAGGAATTTCAAGCGCACACAGATCCCAAGCAATGGAAGCATTGTCCAGGCACCCAAAACCCTGCTGATTTACCAACACGAGGAATTTCAGTGAAAGATCTTGCACAGTCAAGTTTGTGGCGGAATGGGCCGGAGTGGCTAAAACTTGGAAGTGAAAACTGGCCTTCTAATCAGCCTATTGTAGGAGAATGCCAGGCTGAAGAAGCATGGGTGAGTGAGGTGAGAAAATGCGCTGTGAACAGTTGTCAAGTTATGCAGCAGGACCCCATATTGAGGCTTGAGGACATTAGCAGTCTGAAAAGATTGTTAAGAGTGACAGCATGGGTTTATAGATTTACCAACAACATTAAGGGAGAAACAAGAAGGGAAGGAATTCTGAGCAGTAATGAGATTCAGCAAGCCAGGAAATACTGGGTGGTATATACGCAGCAGGAAAAATTTGGTGAAGAGAGAGAATTGCTCACCAGCCATCCATTACAGGTTCTACCAACACATTCTGCGCTCAAGGGTTTGGATGTGTTTTTGGATCAGGATTTATTGAGAGTAGGAGGTAGACTACAGTTTTCTGGGCTTCCAGAGGAGAAAAGACATCCAATTTTGCTACCTTCTGGGGGGCACTTTGTGGACCTGTTGATCCTGGATACTCATCATAAGCTGTTACATGCTGGAGTTAGAGAAGTGATAATAGAGATCAGACAACAGTTTTGGATTCCCGAAATTAGACAAGTAGTAAAAAAGGTCGTGCATAAATGCGTGGTTTGCAAGCGTTGGAGTGCAAAGCCTTATTATGAAAAGGTGGCTCCACTTCCAAGAGAACGGTGTGTCTATACTGCCCCATTTGATGTAGTGGGAGTAGACTTTGCAGGGCCAGTCTATGTGTATGAGCGAGGGGAGTCTAACAAAGGTTATATATGTCTCTTCACCTGTGCTACCACCAGAGCAATCCATTTGGAGTTGGTAAGCAACTTAAGTAGTGATGTATTTCTTTTGGCCTTTAAAAGGTTTGTGAACAGAAGGGGTTTCCCAAATAAAATCATATCGGATAATGCAAAAACATTCAAAAAGGCTGCAAAGGAACTCCAAGAAATTTGGTCCTTGCTAAAAGAGGAAGGATTCCAATCCTACTTTTCACACCAAGGGGTACAGTGGGAGTTTATTGTTGAGAGAGCACCATGGTGGGGAGGATTTTGGGAAAGGCTAGTGAGAAGTGTAAAGTGTCCATTAAAGAAACTTTTAGCTAATGCTCATTTGAGCAAAGAAGAATTCTGCACTGTTTTATGTGAAGTAGAAGCAATGGTGAACAGTAGGCCTATCACTTTTGTTTACAACAGTATGCAGGATGCAGAGCCATTGACACCAAATCATTTTCTTTGTGGTAAACGATTAACATCAAGCCCCAGTGTGCCAGAAGACTTGCAGCCTATTCAGAACACTCAAGGAGAGTTAACCAGACGGTTCAGGTACCTTGAAGAGCTACAAGATCAGTTATGGAAGAGGTGGCAGATGGAATACTTGCAAGAACTCAATTATTACCCATCAGGCAAGGTAAAGGGCTCCAATGCAAATTGTATCAAGGTGGGAGACGTGGTAATGATTGGGGATGAAAGACCAAGGCAATGCTGGAAGCCTGGCATAATTGAAGAGTTGTTTGTTGGCAAAGACAATTTAGTTAGGTCTGCACTGGTAAAGACTTCAGGAGGAAAGTTAAAGAGACCTATACAAAAACTCTATGCTTTAGAAATCAGCAAAAACACAGATAGTCAAGATGAAACATTTGAGTTACAGCCTCATGGAGAAGGCTTGGCTAACCTTGCAGAAGGTAATGACAACAATGCCTCTTCGGTGGGGAGTGTTAGAAAATCTAGAAGAGGAAGAACCATTGTTGTCCCAAGGCGATACGATGACTAAGCTGATTGCTGCAGCATTGCTTGTATATATTAAGTTATGGTGTATATATATCCATCTCATAATTGTAAGGTTAGTTAAAAATTCACTTAATAAGAGCTAGCATTTTTGGGCTCTTGTGGCATCAGTGTTTGGGACGCTGGTGGCATCATTTTGGGGCGCTGCGCGTCTTTGCTACTCGTTTGTGGGATGTCGTACGTACAGGGTGTGGTCTTGTAGAGAGCTCTCTTGCAATTCAGTTTGGTTGTTTAGATACAAGATTGTTGCACCGTGCAATAGTCCAGGTTGCGTTGTTGTTGCAAGGTTGAGAAAGAAGACCATAAATAGTACCCTTTTTGTTTACATTAAATTCATGTAACTAAGGTCTAAGGTAGGCCCGCATCGAGTCAGCAACCCTGAGGTTACCCTGAGGTAGGACCTAATAGGATCTCAAATCCGTAAGTTTTAATTTAGCTTAACTTGGGCTTCAGATAGAACTGGCCCTTTAGAATTTGGCCGTTCACGGCTCAGCTGGGATTTTGAACCCAACAAATAAATAAAATAACATCAGGAGAAGACTAGATGCCTGGCTCAGGACGGTTCCAGATGAGCCGGGTATACCTGACTATGTGCTGTGTAGAGCGCAAGAGAGCATCTCGCTCCTCCACCAAGCCAGACCTAGAGGCGGGGCCACCAGCTTAACTTTCGTGTGAAGAGAGACCAACACACGGAACCTAAACGAGGTTAATGAGGTGTGTGTGTGTGTGTGTGTGTATATATATATATATATATATATATATATATATGTATTGTTATTGGTCTTGTGTTGTGCGCTAACCAATGACCAGCAACCTATAGAACGCGGTGTTCGAAACACCTGAAACGTCGCACTTTGAGTGGGCAAGGGTGATTGCATTATCCTATACAACTGTACATGTATAAAGAGTACAATAAATAAATAAATAAATAAAAGTAAGGGATTCAAATGGGTCAAATATAGTTTGCAGAAAAATTCTAGCTTTTCATTTACTGAATGATGAACAAGTAGTAAAATGTTAAAACCGAATCCACGTGAAATGACGCAGAATTGTGTTCTTGGAAAATTTTAAGAAAACCTCACAAAATTTATTAGAATCAGACTTAAAGTATATAGAAATTAGTTACTGTTTAAAATTATCATTCACTTTGTATTTATACGAACTAGTAACCATATTTTCACGGCATTTTAATAAAACTTAGTGAACTTTACAACGTTTGAATTTTTCTTTAATCGGACCCGCAGTAAGACGTTAATTGTACCGTATTTACATTAATTTATAAAAATATCTAATTACTTATATAAAGTATAGAATTTGGCGGAAAAGCCACACTCAGAGTGCAGAAGATTATATATATATATATATATATATATATATATATATGTAAAAAACGAAGCTTGTATAGAAGAACGTTCCGCACAAGATGAGGAGGGAGAACGAACAAATGAAAAATGAGGTAACCACCCGGGAATCGAACCCGGGATCTTCCGATTGCCGGTAAGATATGCTATCCACTACACCATGGGCCTCGATTGATCAGAAGTCGTAATTCTCCTACAAATGAGCAGAAACCAATGCCTCGAGGGGGCACCCTGCCGCATGCCGGACATATATACATTTTAACTGCAAAATTACGACTTCTGATCAATCGAGGCCCATGATGTAGTGGATAGCATATCTGACCGGCAATCGGAAGATCCCGGGTTCGATTCCCGGGTGGTTACTTCATTTTTCATTTGTTCGTTCTCCCTCCTCATCTTGTGCGGAACGTTCTTCTATACAAGCGTCGTTCTTTACATTAATTATACTGTGTGTTGTTTGCAGTTAAAATGTGTGCATATATATATATATATATATATATATATATATATATTATATATATATATATATATATATATATATATAATAATAAATAAATATATAAAAATAATAATAATAATAATAATAAAGGCATCGAAACCATCTGAGATCTTGATTTTGGCTCTCTCTTTCTTGTAAGATGGACATTTTTGCGGGCGTCTACCGGTGGCCCTTTCTTTCTGCACAAAAAACATCAAATCTCATTTATTCTTTGGACTTCTAGTCCCTCAATTCTAACCTTTATTTATAACTTATCATTTACTTGTTTTGTTAATTAAAAGAAAACTCAACGAAGCTTATTAATCTCCTTCATTAATGATATTTACTATTTTCACCGAAAGGTCAGTTAATAACTCCTCCAGCAAACATCAATTACGTTAATTAATCTAATTACATTAATTAGGAGATTGTAAACGCCAATCAACCAGGAGAGTACTCCTGGGTGGGGTACGTTAGACAGAAGATAGGGAGTGCTGGAACTCCTCTTTCTCTCGTCACTGTCCTCCTTAACTGATCTTTTTCTGTCTCATCTACCCGGAGCAGTTCAGCATGCTCTCAAACACACACTTCTCTCCCTATTCTTCACTACATATACATGCATCTTACACACATATAATTTTATCAAGATTAAAAAAAAATGACAACAACTTCTATACCAGCGGAGTCCCTTGGGGAGGGTACCATAAATGTCCCTACTTCTGGCTCACCCGCTGCCGATACCGGGAACATAGACCCGGGTCAGATTATATAATAACTTGATGATATAATGATACATAACTTCTTTCGACAGAAGAAATGGTCTTCAAAACTTCTTTTTTTAAGTGATTTGAGACAATAGAAGGTAATATTTCTATGTATCGAAGGTTGCGGGAAGTCTTTGTGTTCTGTCGTGTTGCGGTGAGCGCCTATAGGAACAGATGCAGGAAGAAGGGAATTTGGCACCATGGCTTGGGATTAGCAGTTGGAGGCCGGGAGAGGGTTTTTTTTATGCAGGAAGAGCCAAGGGCAAATGCCCGAAAAAATCCCCCGCCGCCTTATAAAGGAAGAAAAATCCAAAATCAAGGTCCAGGGTTTTCGAGATTCCTGGACACTCAGCGTCATTTGAAAGATTGGAGGTCATAAACAGTGGGAAAAGTGGATTGAGGAAGACTGTTCCAGAGTTCACTGGTTGAGTAGATGAAAGATTGAAAATACCCTTGAGAGTTGGACAGAGTTGGACAAAAAAGAAATGAAAAAGTGTTGAAAGTCTGGTACCGCGAGCTCTCCTTAAAGGAGGTGGCATGCAATTAGAGAGTTCAGAAGAGCAGTGTCCGTTATGATAGCGATAGTAAAGAGAGAGTGAGGCAACAGTGCGACGAAGAGAGAAAGATTGAAGACAGTCGGCCAGACTCGGGGAATTGATGAGACGAAAAGCCTTTAAATCTACTCGGTCAAGTACGGCTGTGTGGGTTCAGCCACCCCATACATGAGAAACATTCTCAATACAGGGGCGGACAAGACCCCTGTACAGATATAGCATCTGAGTGAGGGTGAAAAAACTGCGGAGCCAGTACAATATACGCAACCTCTTAGAAGCTGTTTTGGAAAGGGAGTATATGTGATCTTTTCAGAAAAGATCACTAGAAAAAGAAATACCAAGAAAGTTAAGAGAAGAGGAAGGACTTAGTTGCGTATTGTTGAAGGTAAGGGGATAGTCGTGTGGAAGACTGTGACGAGTGGACAGATGAAGGAACCGAGTTTTTGAGGAATTGAAAGACAAGGTTTTCTCTATTCCAATCATAGATAGTAGAAAGACCAGAAGTCAGTGTGTCTCATAGCCTTCCTACGCGAAACATGCAGTGACTGTTGAGAGGGACGCTTTGGGAAGCGGGTGGAACAATGAAGAGTAGAATCATCGGCATAGGAGTGGATAGGATAGGAAGTGCCATTTACTAGATCATTGATAAATAAAATGAAAAGAGTGGGTGACAGGACTGAACCCTGATGAACACCAATTTTAATAGCTTTAGGAGAAGAAAAATAGCTATCTAGAACCGCAGCTATAAATCAGCCAGTAAGAAAATCAGATATGAAAGCACAGATAAAAAGGATAGAAACGGAAGGAGGGCAGTTTCGAAATTAAAGATTCGTGTCAGATTCTACGATAAGCTTCTGATATGTCTCTTGATATGTCTAATCCAAATCACTGGATTGGACGTAGTGGAAACAGGCCCTGGGCAGCACGATCTCCTGATTTAATACCATTAGACTTCTTTGCGTGGAGTTTTATAAAGTCTGAGGTTTACAAAACAAGAGTTACAGTTGTTTGTGTGTGTATGTATAAATGTGAAGTCTTATAAAAACAAATTTTATTCTGTTGAATGTTTCGTCACAATTTTCCTCTTAGTTATTTTTTATCAGTAATATATATTTAACTATTTATATTTTACCATGTATTATCAACCGTGTTTTAATTTCAATTAAAAAATTAAATATTGTAATTAATCGAATTTAAATTTTAATGCAAGAAATTTTGTAATTGTACGAGTAATTGCAATGTAACTGTGATTTTATAATTAATAATAGTGAAATAGAGTTTTTTTATTAATTTTCCTTTGAATGAACGTTACTTTAAAAGTGAACAATGAATAATTCCTATATTCCTATATTTTTATATTCATATAATTTTTATATTCATATATATCTATATTCATATAATACTTATAGTAATATATGTACGTTCTTATATTCATTTTTACATATAGAGTCCAAATTCGCATAACGCTGACGAAGTTCGGATAAAGTTTTTGATTCGCTTTCTATTTTATTTCTGCTGAATAATTGTTGAATTATTTCTTTTTAAATTACTTTATCACTTTTTTAGATTTAGCTTAATAATGTAATCTTGTTAAATTCTGCACTGTTCATTTCCTGTATACATTCTCTCTTCGTTGTAAAATATGAAGTCATGTCTTGCTTGACGTTTAATTTTAAATCTTATGCATTTAATTTTTGCTCATATCCATGTTTAAGTGTAATTCATAATAAAATGCATATTTCAATTTTCATTTTTAGTTAACTCGGCAGATCATGATAACATCAGATCTGTCAATATGCGGTTTAAAACAAAACTATGGCTTCATCTTCATATATCTTGCTTATCAGTCTAGATATTGCTACAGCTAAAATATTTACCTTATCTTTAAATATTTTGAAAAATAAATCATCCTATTGAGAATAAAAACAAAAACAGATCAGCATTAAATAATAATGATGTCATTAAAAATTTCAATATATAAACCCGTAAAATTTCTCCAGTGTTCATTCTGACTGTCTTATCTGACTTAGAGGCTGAGCATTACCCGTAACATTTTAGCAGTAAACTACAGTAAAAGAATATCTTTGTCTTCTCCTTCGAGCCTTGTTCCCTTCAAAGAACTTAGTCTTAAAATAGAGAAAAATAATTTCAAGATACGCTACAAGAAGAATGGGGGAACCCTTTGAGAATTTAGTAAGCCTCACAGAATTCTCCGATCCACTACAAGAAGAAATCGGAGAGTAGTATAAGAGAAACTACTGCGATTCCCTATACGGTACCATCTACTCCAGAGTAACAAATCCGTTGCTGCCACCTAACCAGAAACCCCGTCAACTTCGAACCGACCAAGGCCATAGACGGAGGGGTTAACATTACTGTACAAGTATTTCTAATTCGTACAACAGTGAGAAGAGTGGAATGGAAGTACGCCATTTTTAATATACTATATAATTTAACTTATTTTTTCTCATCCAGCCTACTGTTTGTGTAGCAGGTCTTTTGTAATTGTTATTTGAAATTATACAGAATTTAACATGTAATTTAATTTTCTACCTTACAGCTAAAATAAATGGGTATTATTACAAATCCCTCTAAAGAAAGAAAAGACCATTTCACGTTTGAGCGCGGCCATCTTGCCTCGCGTTCAGCTTGCATGAGCAAATCCCGTCGGATCACCTGAAGATCAGGGCTTCCAGCCTTCTTTAGTTAGCCTTATAAGGCTAACTAACGAAAATATCATGACTTAACCTAACCAATCGTCAAGGGCGTACAGTTGACCTAACGATTGGTTAGGTTAAGTCGTGATATTTTCGTTAGTTAGCCTTATAAGGCTAACTAACGAAGGCTGGGGGCCCTGATCTTCAGGTGATCCACCCCGTCTCCTGGTTAATTTATATTAATCATTCGTAACCTCATTTCATTCTCCATATATCACAACTTCACCGCTGAAAGAACCTTTGAACCCAGGACAAGGCGATATAATTTGCTTATGCAAACTCCCTTATCTCCTGGCGATTAGGAACCGTCACGCTATAAGTATCTAGAATTAAATATCTTAAAACTAGCAAGTCAGATAAACTTTAGCTCCTGAATCCTTAATCCTAGCCAATGCATCGGCTACTACATTCAGTTTACCAGGTATGTGTAATATAGAGACCACCTTAATAGCCTCTGGGTTTTATCTTTCATTTGTGATAGAAATACTAATGGATTATGGTCGTTATATACTTTCAACGGTGAGTTCGGGCAATTCAATTTGTCCAAAGTGAGGAGAATCGTGCATAGCTCCTCCTCGATCGTTGCGTAACTCTTTTGATGTTTCTTCAGCTTAGAGGAAGCATAGCAGATAGGATGGAGGACTCCCTCCGGACTCATCTGCAGGACAATGACCCCCCCCCTGTTTCGCTCCCGTCCACTTGGTTCCTGAACGGAGCACTTTCTAGGAGTCTCTCAATCCTCTTGAATGTCGATTGGCCCCTTTCGTCCCAGTGAAACTTTCTTTTGTCGCTCAATCGATCGGTCAATGGAACTATCACCGTTGCAAAATTTGGACAAAATCTTCTGTAGTAGCCGCCCATTCGCAAGAACCTTTGAAGAGTTTTCTTGTCGTGAGGAGCAGGGAATTTCTTGATGGCCTCTACCTTTGCCGAGATTGGAGCGACCTGACCTTGTCGTACAACGTATCCCAAATACGTGACCCGAGCTTTGCTGAATTCGCTCTTAGCCAGGTTTACCGTCAAATTGGCGTACGCCAACCTAGTAAACAAAGTTCGAAGTTGTCGATGTGGGACTCCCAGTTTTCGCGCTATTTCTTCAATTCCGCCATATAGCCGAATCAGTGTAGAGTCTAGGGGATTAACAGTGACAAACAACAACCACGTAGTGGATGTATTAAAAAAGTCCTAAATTTCCTGTAAAATAATTATTAAATATATAAATAAAACAGAAATAATAATAATAATAATAATAATAATAATAATAGTAAACAGTAACATAAGATTCTAAATTTCATGAATAATAATTAAATATATACTGTATATTAATAATAATTAATAATAATAATAATAATAATAAAAATAATAGAACAGAAATACTCCACAAATCGACAAATTCAACATTCTCCTGTTGGCAAAGGAACTTAAGAATATTATTCATGTAGGTAGCTCTTCCTCAATATATATATATATATATATATATAATTTATGTAGGAAGGAGGGGCCAAAGGCGAGCGCCCGAAAAAGGTGCCCCTACTATATAAGAGAGAGAGAGAGAGAGAGAGAGCCGAAATCAAGGTCTCTAATGCTCACGATTCCCTTTTATTTATTCTTTAATTTTGTAAAGACTTTGTATTGTGTAAAATGTCTGTATGTGTAGTGAAGAATAGAGGGAGAAGTGTGTTTGCGAGCATGCTAAACTGCTCACAGGGTAGATGAAACACGGCAAAAGATCAGCTAAGGAGGACAGTGACAGGAGAAACGCGAGTTCTAGCACTCCCTGTCTCCTGCCTAGCGTCCACCCAAGGAGTACTTTCCTGGTCGATTGGCATCTACAATCTCTTCCTATTATAATTATTATTATATATTATTATTTTATATATATATATATATACACACAGGGTGATTCAAAAACGTTAACATATATGGGAAAGAATTACAGATGCCTTAGGGCACATCTCTGGTGGTTTGACCGCTTTCATACATGCATTGATATCGGTGAACAGCAAGTAGAGACTCTATGAAGCACTGTTTGTATCACAGAAAATGTTTACAAATAAATTGGAATCACCCTGTATATATATATATATATATATATATATATAATTTTTTCCTTTGGATTGACTGCCGTTTCAAATCTAGAAAGGGTCATATCACGTCGAGACTAAGTTAGAGGCTGGATAAGAGCCGCGACAGTCGGAGAAAATCAAATATAGGACCAACAGAGAAAGAAGCACTCTCTACAAGAATGGACCGAAGACGCATCGAGGCTGGACGAGAATGCAACTCCGGGAAGCACTGCAACGGAAGGTTAAATAAAGAGGGCAAAAAATAAACACGTGTTCAACTGTGAGAGGAACATGACAATGAGGGCAAGGCATAGGAGGATTTCTAGAAATAAGGTGGCCATGGGTCAAACGAGTATGACCAATTCTCAAACGAGCCAAGAGAACTTCCTTATACTGAGATATGTAATACGAAGAAGACCAATGACGAAGAACAGGCTTGAGACAGTGAAGTTTGTTCACACCGACGCCATCCCAGTCGCGCTGCCACAACGACCTGAAATGGCAGCGGAGGGAAGGAGAAAAATCTGAAAAGGGCAAAGACTTAGGGGCAATAGGAAGGAAGCAAGCCTGTCTGGCCAGAAGGTCTACCTCCTCGTTACCGGCAATACCCACATGATAGGGGATCCAACAGAAAAAAATAAGCCGCGGAATAAGCAGTAAGAAAATGAACCAATTGCTGTACCCTTCGGACCAGAGGGTGTTTAGGGTTATAAGATTGTAAAGACGGTGACTGGAAAGCTCGTCCCCGAAAACTCGGTCCCGGCAAACTCGGTCCCGAAAATTCGGTCCCAAAACACTCGGGCCCAGGAATAATCGGTCCCAAGAAAATTCGGTCTCAGAAAACTAGGTCCTAGAAAATTCGGTCCCAAGATAATTCGGTCTCAGAAAAATCGGTCCTAGAAAATTGGGTCCTCGTAACGCTTGGTCCCAGGAATCTTGGTCTCGATGATGTGGTTAGGTTAGGTTAGATTAGGTTAGGTTAGGTTAGGAAATATCAATAACCTTCATTAATTATTTTGAAGCAACGTATATACGCACTCGTAGAGGTAGACGTAACCACAGAGAAAAGCCAATTTTTGAACTTTCTTTGTGGAATATACAGAACAGAGTGAATATGAACTTACCTAGGACGAATAATGCACCTGAAGGATTCCATAGCGGTGTACGATCTTCGATTCAAAGTAACAACCCAAATATGTGGACACTAAAAAAAAAAAATGTAACTAATAACCGACGCATTAAAAATGTTGTTGAAAACTACAATGCTAATGAGAAAATCGCTTTTTTAAGAAACATTTCCTATAATCTTAGTACTTTTTAGTAATAGAAAAGTGAAATTAAAAATGCCTTTTATGCAATAGAATTTTATGTATGCACTCTTTTAATGTCTTTCATGCAATTTTCTAATAAAACATAATCCCTTTAATTCTTCTTTTTCTCCCACGTACCAAGATTTATGGGACCAAGTGTTACAAGGACCGAATTTTCTAGGACCGAGTTTTCTGAGACCGAATTTTCTTGGGACCGAGTATTCCTGGGCCCGAGTTTTCTGGGACCGAATTTTCGGGACCGAGTTCGCCGGGACCGAGTTTTCGGGGACGAGCTTTCTCAGAACCTGTAAAGACATAAGAGCACAACGGGAATCCGAAAAAAATTACAAAAGAGCTCGGAGGAAGAGCACCAATATGAGTTAGAGCTTACAGAATAGCAAAGAGCTCCGCTGAGTAAATAGAAGTGTCGTGAAGGAGATGAATCCTTCGAGCAGTCTTAGAAAAGAGGTGGAAAACCGCCGAAGCGGTCACGCCTGACGGAGAATGGGAGCCATCTGTATAGATATAAATGGAAGAAGAGTGGAAAATAGGGTGTTCACGGAACAAGAACAATAGGACAGTACTAGGGGTAGATGCAAAAAACTTCATTTTTTTCTACGTGAAGGTCAAAATATGATAATTAAAACCCACTTTAAAGACAGTTTATTTCCACAACAGTTTCGATGCCTACTGGCATCCTCTTCGGGTGGATACAGAAAAACGAATGAACCAAAAACAAGAGGGAAAACAGTCCAGGGACCATTAAGAAATTCGCACCTAGGTTAGATCCCGTTCTCTCGACACTGGAAGGGCATTTTTATTAAAGGGACCCGCTTATAAGTACATTTGCACAAATTTAAAACTATCTTCTTGTTCTATACATACAGATTCTATTATTTTTTTACATAATTATTACATTTATTATTAAATTTATTACATTAAATATTGCATTATTATTTATTACAGAAATTATAAATTTATTATTATATTGATTATTACACTGTTGTTTATTATACAGAAATTGTAAACCGAAAAACTAAGAAAAAAAAGGCGAGAAGAAAACAATCCAGAGACCATTAAGGAATTCGCACCTGGGCTAGATCCCGTTCCCACGACCCCAGAAGGGCTTTTTTTTTTTTTTAATTAAAGGGTCCCGCTTATAAGTACATTCGCACAAATTAAAACTATCTTCTTGTTCTATACATACAGATTCTATTATTTTGACATAATTACTGCATTTATTATTGCATTTACGTTTTTTTAACATTTATTATTATTACCTTTACACTAATGATTACATTCATTTTATTACCTTCATTATTACATTTATTGCATTTATATTTATTTCAACATTTATTACTTCCATTATTACATTTATTGCATTTATATTTATTTCCACATTTATTACTTCCATTATTACATTTACATTTTACCGAAAAAAAACAAAAACGAATGAACCAAAAACGAGTAAGGAAACAATCCAGAGACCTTTAAGAAATAATTAGTGTAAAGGTAATAATGATAAATGTTAAAAAAACGTAAATGCAATAATAAATACAGTAATTATGTCAAAATAATAGAATCTGTATGTATAGAACAAGAAGATAGTTTTAATTTGTACGAATGTACTTATAAGCGGGACCCTTTAATAAAATTTAAAAAAATGCCCTTCCGGGGTCATGGGAACGGGATCTAGCCTAGGTGCGAATTCCTTAATGGTCTCTGGATTGTTTCCTTCTCGACTTTTTTTTCTTAGTTTTTCGGTTTACAATTTCTGTATAATAAACAACAGTGTAATAATCAATATAATAATAAATTTATAATTTCTGTAATAAATAATAATGCAATATTAAATGTAATAAATTTAATAATAAATGTAATAATTATGCAAAAAAATTATAGAATCTGTATGTATAGAACAAGAAGAGAGTTTTAAATTCGTGCGAATGTACTTAGAAGCGGGTCCCTTTAATAAAAATGCCCTTCCAGTGTCGAGAGAACGGGATCTAACCTAGGTGCGAATTTTTTAATGGTCCCTGGACTGTTTTCCCTCTTGTTTTTGGTTCATTCGTTTTTCTGTATCCACCCGAAGAGGATGCCAGTGGGCATCGAAACTGTTGTGGAAATAAACTCTGTCTATTAGAGTGGGTTTTAATTATCATACTAGGGGTAGACTTTTTATCTAAAGGACACAAATCCTTGCAATAGGAAATCGGATATAGGATCCACGGAGGAAGGACCTGAAATGAGACTGGAAAGATCAGAGGTGGAGGAAAGGCATGATGAGAGAGGAAAGCATACACAACTGAAGTGAGGTGCCCAGAATAATCTAGAGGAAGAGTTGTATCAAGGGCAGTACAGAGAAGCGAGGAAGGAATCCTGTGAGCGCAGGAATAGCATTTTGTCTGAAGGTATGTACGACGGTACCGAAGGGGAGGGGAATCACACTCCGCTTGAAGGCTAGCCATCGGTGAAGAACGAAAGTCTCCGGTAGCCAGGTGGAGACCCCATTTATGAAGAGGATCCAGACTTCGTAATCGAGAGACGGAAGCGGAGCCGTAGACCACACAGCCATCGTCAATTTTCCACTGAACTAGTGAAGTGTACAGGCAAAAGAGAGTACGTCGATCAGCGCCCCAAGACATGTGGGAGAGATGATCTAAAAGTGTATGGGTACGCCGAGCGGAAAGTCTCATATTCTTCAAATGAGATACCCAAGTAAGACGGGAGTCGAGGGTGATGCCTAAAAATTTAAACGTGTTCCTTACCGGAATGGAGTTACCAGCCAAAAATAGCGAGAGAGGTGGGACAGAAGTTGTACTACGTCTATGAAAAGACATACTCACAGTCTTGGCTGGAGCAAGACCGAAGCCCACAGACGTAGCCCATCTTTCGACGGTATTAACTGCAAGCTGCACCTGTCTTGCAGCCACTCGCAGAGAACTACCTAAACTGTAAACGGCAAGTTCATCTGCGCAGAGAGAACACTTTATGGAAGATTGTAAAAAAATGGACAATCGAATTCCTGACCACAGAGAAGCAGAGAAGGCTGACGACAGATCCCTGGGGGACTCCTTCCTCTTGTATGGTTAAGTTGGCGAGAGTGCTACCAACTCGAACTGGAAAAGTTCGGTTTCTTAAAAAATTAGTGATAAAATGAGGGGAAGAACCCATAAAATCCATGGAAGGGAGACGTTGGAGGACATAAAACCTCCACGGTATCATAAGTTTTGTGGATGTCAAAAAAGACAGCTA
This sequence comes from Bathynomus jamesi, assembly GCA_023014485.1. Classification (NCBI taxonomy): domain Eukaryota; kingdom Metazoa; phylum Arthropoda; class Malacostraca; order Isopoda; family Cirolanidae; genus Bathynomus; species Bathynomus jamesi. Next base: position 73,509 of record JAJOZX010001042.1, on the reverse strand, counting down.
CAGTAATTTGTTTGTGAAAAAATGCAGTCTGGAGATCATGGCTAAGAAGAAGTAAAGGATCTAGGGTACTACGGAATTGTCGGAAACCAGACTGAAATGGGGGAAGACGCCTTCGCCACTCTAGGATAAAGGACAGTCGGGAAGCGACCATCTTTTTCATGAGCTTGCAAATACAGCTGGTCAAGGTAATCGGGCGAAAATTTTAAGGAAGGGAAGTGTCCTTGTCAGGCTTCGGAAGAGAAATAACTATGGCCTCACGCCATCGAGAGGGAAACACACCCTCAGTCTAAATACGATTAAAAACGGTAAGTAAAAATATAGAGCCGAAATATACATGGACTGCAGCATTTTGTAAGGAATGCCATCCGAGCCAGGAGCAGAGTTTCTCCGAGAGGACAGGACAGATTTGAGTTCACGCATCGTCATCAACCGATTACAGAGTTTATTGTTCGGGTGGTCGAAATGGAGATCTCACCCGATTGCATCTTTCTGTAATTGGAAAGCCAGAGAATACCCGGCAACACTTGAAGCAGCGGCAAACGAAGCAGCCATAGTTTTCGCTATATTAGTTGAGTTAAAAATGTTCCTGCCATTGACATGGAAGACTGGGGGACGAGGATATATATACTGTGTGCGTATATATATATATATATATATATATATATATATATATATATATATATATATATATATATATATATATTGTGTGTGTGTGGTTATTTAGAAATCCTAATTTTTATGCATTGCAACATATGTCATACAACTATAAATTAAGGTTATAATTTACAAAGTTCATGAAAATTTTTCTCATTTGAGTTTCATTCTGAAATGAATATGTTCGCTCAAGAGCTTTAATTGAAAATTACGACTTTAATAAAATTTAGTTTAGAAATAGTCCTTGTCTTAACAAGAGAAAACGAACTTTCTATCGTATAAATAACCACCCTCGCACATTATCGAAGAATATTTTAGTACTTCCTTTTTTTCCAGGTTTTTCAGGCATTGCTAATGTACTTAAAAGACTCGTTGGTGATTCCGTTGTTCGAGGGCAGCTCGAGGAATTCTGTGGGAGAAACCCTCGTCGTAGGCGCCGTTACTGCTACCCAGGTGCGAGGTTGAAGGATATAACGAGTTGTGTTGACCGGTTTACAGATGAAACCTCTAAGGACATAACATTTGTTATTCATATCGGTACTAATAACGTTTTAAATTCTAGATCGGAAGAGTTATTGGCTAGGTACAGGCAGTGATGGGCAGTATCTAGATACATGTATCGCCATACGTATCGATCGATACTTTTGTATCGGTATCGGTATCGCTTTAGCTACTTGACAAAAGTATCGATTTATCGCTATCGCTAAGGTCAATTTTCTTAAATGTATCGAAAAAATCGATACTTCGATACATCGATACATTAATAAGAATTTTTAAATATTTAAATAGATGTTATAATATGACACGGCGCAACGTTTAATTAAACACGTTTGTACTTGTGTTATTGAGAAACGCTCATATAATATAGAAAGGGTAATAGTAATTACTTCTAATTGTTAGTGTAATATTTTCAGTCATTCATGTATCCTACAAAATTAAAACATACTTTCATTAAATAAAGCAATTGTTTTTATTTACATCTATAAAACCCATTAAAATGTCGTTGATTTTACTTACAGTGCGTACAAATTACTAGTATAAACAATAATATCTAATTCCTACATATTAAATGAATAATTATAAAAATGTACCGGCGATACATGTATCGGCGATGCATGTATCGGTATCGGTATCGCTTAAGACATCTAGAAAGTATCGGCGTATCAGTATCGCCTAAGACGTTCTTCATGTATCGATGTATCGGTATCGCTTTAGCGATTTTCATGTATCGATGCCCATCACTGGGTACAGGGACGGGACTTGTTACAGCGGCTAAAGGAAAAGACTAATAAGATTGTTTCAACAGGTATACTAGCTCGAATTATCCAACGTAACGAGTTCTACAGCAAGGCGACCTATATTAACAATAACTTAAAGTCTCTTTGCCAACAGGAAGGAGTGCATTTTGCAAATTTTTGGAACAGTTTCTACGACAGGAGGGACTTGTTTCTCGGGGATGGACTTCATCTTAATGACGTTGGAGCTGCGCGTCTAGGAAGACGACTTCATAATACTGTCTCTTCTTTTCAGGCTGCTGTGACTCGACCGGCCCCGGCGTAATTTCCTTAAATTACAGGTCAAAAAATATGAATTTACCTTGTGAGCGCGAAGGAAACGAGATTTTAACAAACAATTTGAAGATTCTATCTTTAAATGCTCGTAGCCTACGAAACAAAATAAACGAAATTTTTTCTTTAATTGCTTGCAAAGACTGATTTAATTGCGATAACTGAATCGTGGCTTAGCACTGAAACACGTGACTTTGTAGGAGAGTATCAAATTAGAGGTTATAGACTTTTTGTTAAAAGCAGAATAGGTAGGCGAGGAGTAGGTGTTATGTTGTATATCAAAGATAATATTGCGAACCCTACAGAAATAAAGCACAGAATTCCAGAACCGATAGATTCGACTATAACAGAACTTAAATTGAGCGAGTTCAAACGTGTTGTTGCCGTTATATATAGGCCCCCTAATCAAACACCTGATACGGACGAAGCGTTATATCGTGAACTAAAGAGAATAATAGGAAGTGAACAGGCCTTAATTATGGGTGATTTTAATTGCGCTAACGTGAATTACGATACAATGCAGGGAGAAGTGGAAGGTAATCGTTTAGTTAATTTTCTTGAGGAGAGCTTTCCTATTCAGAAGGTTGGGGAACCTACGAGGTTGGACAGTATTTTAGATTTAGTAATAACTACAGGTGATAGGCTTATCACTGATCTTCAAGTAATAGACCCGTTAAGCAATAGCAATCACAATATGGTAGAGTTTGTCCTCTCGGTAAGTCACTCGAAACCAGCTAACTTGATTAAATTCCTGACTTCCAGCGCGCGGACTTTTGTAAAGTTAGAAATGAATTGTCACACGTCAATTGGAAAACGTAATGAGGACCTCCAACGCAATAATAATGTGGGAATCGTTTGAAACAGTGTTTAGGACTATAAATAAGGAATGTGTACCGTATAAGATTAAGCGTGCGAAAGTAAATAACAAGCCCTTGTGTTTTACTTCTAGAGTAGGGGATATTATAAAGAGTAGAGATAGGGCTTATAGGCTACATGATCGCGATAAAGACAATTCCTAGTTACGAAACAACTATATATTTTTAAGGCGTGAAGCGAAAAGCGTTATAAAAAAAGTGCACGCACGATTTTAAAATTGCCATAGCTCGTGATGGCAAAGAAAACCCCAAGCGATTTTTTCAATACGTTAACGACAGCAATCCGGGAAAGAGCGTGTTGGGACCGTTAAGAAATTCTGACTGTGAGCTGGTTTCCGAAAACAAGAAAATGTCTACTCTGCTAAACGAATTTTTTACGTCAGTTTTTACAATAGAAGATGTAACGAAAATCGCTACGGTCATGGACATAATACCTTTTAATAATGGTAATACTTTAGATACAATTGTGGTGAGTGAAAGGGAGGTACTGCACTATATTTGCAAAATGAAAATGCTTAAATCACCGGGGCCGATTCCATATATCCCATACAACTAAAAGAATTAACGTAAGGCATCGTTGTGCGTTAACCAAGATTTTTAATGTGTTTATTTCCGAGGGGTGTGTACCAGATAATTTCAAGTTAGCACATGTAACGCCTACTTTTAAGAAAAGCAATAAAGGTGCTGCGGGAAATTATAGGCCAATCAGTTTAACGTCTGTTGTAGGTAAGCTACTGGAATCAATAATTAGGGATCGTATAGTCAAACACTTAGAATTGCATAACTTAGTTAGAAATACGCAGCACGGTTTTAGCCGAAACAAATCTTGCTTAACTAATCTTTTAGAATTTTTTCAAAGCGTGGTTGACGTTTACGATAGTAATCGGGCGGATGATGTAGTATATTTAGATTTTCAAAAAGCGTTTGACACCGTACCGCACAAAAGACTCATTGAAAAAACTAAGGCTCATGGAATCAGGGGTGTAGTAATAAATTGGATAGAAGAGTGGTTGCGAGATAGGAAACAGAGCGTGGTTGTTGATGGAGCGGAGTCGTGTCGGGCTAATGTAGCGAGCGGCGTTCCTCAGGGTTCTGTATTTGGCCCCTTGCTTTTTCTTATATATATTGACTATTTAGATGTCGGCCTAGTCAGTACAGTTTCAAAATTTGCGGATATCACGAAGTTAGGTGGTAGGGCGATTAATGACGAATATGGAGGCAAAATACAGGAAGATCTGAATAACCGTTGATTGGTCGGTCACATGGCAAATGAGATTTAACGTCGATAAGTGCAAAATTTTACATATAGGTTCGCGTAACGGTAATTTTGCGTATAGTATGTCAGAGAAGGAGTTGGCAAGCGTAGAACAGGAAAAAGAGTTAGGAGTTATAGTCACTGATGATTTGAAAGTAGCGAAACAAAGTACAGCAGCAATAAGGCGAACAAAGTGCTAGGTTTTATAGCCAGGAATTTTGAGTACAAATCGCTCAATATTATTGTTCCTCTTTATAAATCATTAGTTAGACTCCATTTGGAATACTCGATCCAATTTTGGAATCCGTATATGCGCAAGGATATAGACAAAATTGAACGAGTTCAAAGACGAGCAACTAAGATGATTCCGTCGCTTAGGTCGAAGTCGTACGAGGATAGGCTTAAGGAGTTAAAACTGACTACACTCGAGACTAGGAGGGTAAGGAGTGATCTAATCCACGTTTCTAAAATTATGAATGGGTTCGATAACGTAAATAAAGTGAGCTTTTTCGAAATAGCACAGTATTGTAGAACTAGAAATAATGTTCGAGACAGCAGTTGCTAAAAACTTTTTTATGCATAGAATAGTAAATAGCTGGAATAATTTGCCGGTTGAAGTAATTAGTAGCACGTCTATAAATATGTTTAAAAATCGATTAGATGTTGATCGGGTGGGTATAATTTAAGGTAGTAAAATAAGGTTTTTGTGGTTCTGAACCCACGTAAAATTGTAGGTCCCCTCCGCCACCACGGAGTACATGCGCAATACACAATTACAAAAACGATTAGGTCGACCAGCCATGAGTGGACCCTAGGGTCTTTGTTGGTTTGAAACATTATAACATTATAACATCTTTTGAACATTAATTTATTTTCATATGACAATATTGTAAAAAATGTCATAATAAAGAATAGTCCTACCAATAATTCAGGTATTATCTATAAAAGTGGTTGGAAACAATGTCCTTTTACACTGGACAGACGGGAAAAGATTTGATATATATATATATATATATATATATATGGGATGAGGGTGTCCTAAAATATATTCCTATTTTTATTTGTCCATTATTTTATAATGGATGTAAATTTTATTATTGGAGTTTCTTCTTTAGAAAAGTAAAATATTGGAGTTTTTATTCCGCATATATTTATTCGCTTCTAATCTTTCATTAGATGATAACTATTATATATCAAAACCTTTCTTTCACCATTTCATACTTAAAGCAATAACTTTTCTTATTTTCGTAGAAATTAGAAAAAGACGATACCGCTACCAATAGTCTATAGTTTAGTAAGGCCATAGAAGGAAGGCCTTACTAGGCCTTACCAAGTCTTTAGTCTTCAGCAGGATGGAGCCCCTCCGCACACTGCTTGTAAAACTCGCAACATTTTGAGAAAACATTTTTTATGGCGACTAATCTCCCTTTATGAGCCAGTGCAATGGCTCCATGTTTACCTGATCTCACGACCCTTGCCTTATTTTTGATGGGGTTACATAAAAGGATCTATTCTACGAAGCCAAAGACACTTGAAGACCTAAAGACCAAAGTCTATGAGGTGATTAGACTGATTACTGATCAGCAACATCCCAGCAGAGCTATTTCCAAAAAATTGTCAAATATACTGCGTGTGTAAGGTTAAATATTGTGTTAGAAAAAAAATGGCGATTGCACTGAACATGTTTAATTAAGATTAATAAACTTCAATGTTTGACGGATCTATTGCGTTTGTCTTTGTGTCTATATTTTTTTTTTTAAGCTTATAGCATTAATTTGCAAATAGGGACATATTCTGGGGACACCTGATATATATATATATAATATATATATATATATATATGATGAAAATAACCACGAAGGAAAATTAAAACACGAAATAGTGCTCAAGCGCTTTCGTCTAATGACATCCTCAGGAACACTGAAATTAATAGATAGAGATTTCCAAAAAAAAATAATAATAATAATATGATTAGTGCAGAGACTATTGGAGGAGGAGCATACGATCCATGAGGAAATGCTACCAGTTTCAGCGCCTTGCCCTTCTTATCTAAATCTGATCTGAAAGAATTAAAAATAACAGGATCGAGCGAAGAAAGGTCTTGGTTGAGGTTTGAAATTGTTTGCAAGTTGAATAATGGGAGACTCAAGAATGTTTCCATTAACAATGTTACTTGAGTGAAGCAAAATTGAAGAATTATTCCAATTAATACAATGGGACAACTCTGACAAATGGACAGAAAGGGCATTCGATGACTGTCCCGTTCTAACGGAATATTAATGTTGTTTTACACGTGTGTTCAAATCTTTTCCCGTCTGTCCAGTGTAAAAGGACATATTGTTTACAACCACTTTTATAGATAATACCTGAATTATTGGTAGGACTATTCTTTATTATGATATTTTTTACAATATTGTCATATGAAAATAAATTAATGTTCAAAAGATGTTATAATGTTATAATGTTTCAAACCAACAAAGACCCTAGGGTCCACTCATGACTGGTCGACCTAATCGTTTTTGTAATTGTGTATTGCGCATGTACTCCGTGGTGGCGGAGGGGACCTACAATTTTACGTGGGTTCAGAACCACAAAAACCTTATTTTACTAACTTAAACTATCGATTTTTAAACATATTTATAGACGTGCTACTAATTACTTCAACCGGCAAATTATTCCAGCTATTTACTATTCTATGCATAAAAAAGTTTTTAGCAACTGCTGTCTCGAACATTATTTCTAGTTCTACAATACTGTGCTATTTCGAAAAAGCTCACTTTATTTACGTTATCGAACCCATTCATAATTTTAAAAACGTGGATTAGATCACTCCTTACCCTCCTAGTCTCGAGTGTAGTCAGTTTTAACTCCTTAAGCCTATCCTCGTACGACTTCGACCTAAGCGACGGAATCATCTTAGTTGCTCGTCTTTGAACTCGTTCAATTTTGTCTATATCCTTGCGCATATACGGATTCCAAAATTGGATCGAGTATTCCAAATGGAGTCTAACTAATGATTTATAAAGAGGAACAATAACACTGGGGAACAAATTTCAACTTTTTGTCTATTGAATTAGATTTGACAGTTAGTTCTAGGTAATTTGGGTGCGCTGAGCACGAATTTTTACTCGGTTTTGCTCTATCAGGTCCTGATTTTGCTCAACACCCCTCCTCTTTCGTCGTATTCATAAAAAGGTTTTTTTCTCAATACTCGCTAAGTCTTTTTGCAGTTACACATTATGCAACTAGGTTTTTATCTAGGTATTTGTACCTATTGTTATGGTATTGTTGTATTATGTATATTTTTATATGTAACACCCTAAAAATATTTTTAATTTTGTCATTTTTAACCCATTTTAATATTAGTAAATTAAGCTAAAAATATCATAGAATTCTAAAATTTTCTCGAGCGTTCCTGTTCTCTGTAGAGAATTCTAGAGGGACAACTAAAATATATAAAAGCGACTCGTTTCCAGAGTTAATCAGTCAATTCAATCAGTCAGTCAGTCAGTTGAGTTAGTTAATTAAGTTTGGGCATTAACATAATTTTGAATTGGCATATGATTTAGTGAGTAATTTTGTCATCGTGATTTAATATAGTTGATTTAATTAGACGTAATTTATATTGTACCTACTCATCCGTGTTTCTAGTTTAATTTCATAGATTGTAAGTACCTATTTCATAATAAGTACCTATTTAAACTAATTTTTGTGTTTATATTCAGTTTTTCTTAAATTTATATGAATTAAGGGCTTTAAATACCTTTACAAATTGGCAGAACAATCAAGCAATATGTCATCAAGCACTAGAAAGTTCAAATGCAAAAACAACCCTGATTCCTTCTGTTATATATGTGGAAATTTTACACTTCCACATCAACGAGCAAATATAACTGACTTCGTAAAAAGAGCTTACTTAGCTTATTTTGGCATAAAACTGGGGGACCAAGATAAATCGTGGGCTCCACATAAAGCCTGCACTATATGCATTGAAACTGCGACATTGGACGAAGGGTTCGGATTCAAAAATACCTTTTGGAGTTCCGATGGTAAGTTTATAATTTCATAAAACTATGTAATTTAATCACTAGTATACTGTAACTTACCTAAATGTAATTGTAACTTAGGTACATAAACAAAAATTTACAGAAAATGTTTATAAGAATCTCAAATATTGCATAAGGTTGAAACACATAGAAATGTTAAATGTTTGGGTGATAACTTTTGATAAAATTCATAAAAACAAGTCTCTCGTCGCTTTTGTTAACGCTTTACAATTTTTTTTCCATATCAGGTGTGGCGAGAGCCTACTAACCACGAGACCGATTGCTACCTTTGCTTTGTCAAGACTTCGGGCTTCACTAAGAAAAATAAACATTGTATCGAGTACCCAAATTTTGACACCGCGATACGACCTGTGCTACATTCAAATGAGATCCCCATTCCAAAATTTAAGGGTCTGCCAACTCAAGAATTAGTTGATGTTCCTGAAAATATTGTTATGCACTTTGAGGAGTCAGACACCGATTTTGACCCCAGCGTATTTGAAAGTCAAAACGATCCGCAAAAGTTTAACCAGGCCGAGTTGAATGATCTTGTAAGGGATCTAAATTTGCCAAAAAAGGCTGCGGAAATTTTAGCTTCAAGACTTAAAGAGAAAAACTTGCTTACTTCAAACACATACATTTCATTTTACAGAAAAAGAGAAGAAGAACTTGTTAAATATTTTAGAACAGAGGATAGTTTAGTATATTGCTGCGACATAGTTGGTTTGTTAAAGAAGATGTGGGGTTGAGTCTTACGATGCAAATGATTGGCGCTTGTTTTTAGACAGTTCGAAAAGAAGTCTTAAGTGTGTGTTGTTGCATAATGGCAATCTATACGGCTCGATACCGATTGGGCACTCAACAAAATTAAAAGAAAAGTATGAACATATAGAAAAGGTTTTAAATCTTATCAAATATAGGGAGCACGAGTGGATCATATGTGTTGACTTAAAAATGGTTAATTTTCTGCTAGGACAACAAGGAGGGTATACTAAATATCCCTGCTTCCTTTGCTTATGGGACAGCAGAGCCAAGGAAGAACATTATTTCAAACAAATCTGGCCAGCACGAACATCACTTACTGTCGGAGAAAAAAACGTAATTAATCCACCTTTAGTGAGCAGAGATAAAATCATATTTCCTCCTCTGCATATAAAACTAGGCCTCATTAAACAATATGTAAAAGCTTTAGATATGAACAGCGAGTGTTTCAAATACATAACTTCAAAATTTCCAAGTTTAAGTTATGAAAAAATCAAGGCGGGAATTTTCGACGGTCCACAAATAAGAACAATGATTAAAGACAGCAATTTTCCTAATGTCATGAATGAACGCGAAAAAAATGGCTGATTCTCATTCGTGGACTTGATAGAAAACTTTTTAGGCAATTATAGGGCAGATAACTACGAAGAAATCGTAAAAAAACTTTTAAGGGACTACAAAGAGTTAGGTTGCAATATGAGCATAAAAATGCATTTTTTGAATAGCCATCTTGACCAATTTCCAAGTAATTTAGGTGATGTAAGTGACGAACAAGGGGAGAGATTCCACCAAGATATAAAAATTATGGAGGAACGGTACCAAGGCCGCTGGGATTCCCACATGATGGCTGATTACTGCTGGTGCTTGAAAAAAGACATGCCATCAACAAGCAAATACGCTAGAAAGTCTTACAAAAGAAATTTTTTGCCACAGTGAAAGCTTCATATCTGTTTGTTTTTTTATTTTAAGTCATTTCTATCGTTATAATGTAATTTTACTGTAGTTTGAACTGCTTGTATTCATGAAACTTGAAAAAAAAATTTAACACATGACTTAATTTTTTAGTCCTAATTTGAAAAATCTGGAAAATGGCACATAGGCTGTCGACAAGAATCAGGACCTGATAGAGCCAAACCGAGTTGAAATTCGTATTCAGCGCACCCAAATTACCTAGAATCAAGTGTCAGATATCATTCAATAAAATACGTGTTGCCCAGTGTAATATTGAGCGATTTGTACTCAAAATTCCTGGCTATAAAACCTAGCACTTTGTTCGCCTTATTGCTGCTGTACTTTGTTTCGCTACTTTCAAATCACCAGTGACTATAACTCCTAAATCTTTTTCCTGTTCTACGCTTGCCAACTCCTTCTCTGACATACTATACGCAAAATTACCGTTACGCGAACCTATATGTAAAATTTTACACTTATCGACGTTAAATCTCATTTGCCATGTGACCGACCAATCAACGATGTTATTCAGATCTTCCTGTATTTTGCCTCCATATTCGTCATTAATCGCCCTACCACCTAACTTCGTGTCATCCGCAAATTTTGAAACTGTACTGACTAGGCCGACATCTAAATAGTTAATATATATAAGAAAAAGCAAGGGGCCAAATACAGAACCCTGAGGAACGCCGCTCGCTACATTAGCCCGACACGACTCCGCTCCATCAACAACCACCCTCTGTTTCCTATCTCGCAACCACTCTTCTATCCAATTTATTACTACACCCCTGATTCCATGAGCCCTAGTTTTTTCAATGAGTCTTTTGTGCGGTACGGTGTCAAACGCTTTTTGAAAATCTAAATATACTACATCAACCGCCCGATTACTATCGTAAACGTCAACCACGCTTTGAAAAAATTCTAAAAGATTAGTTAAGCAAGATTTGTTTCGGCTAAAACCGTGCTGCGTATTTCTAACTAAGTTATGCAATTCTAAGTGTTTGACTATACGATCCCTAATTATTGATTCCAGTAGCTTACCTACAACAGACGTTAAACTGATTGGCCTATAATTTCCCGCAGCACCTTTATTGCTTTTCTTAAAAGTAGGCCTTACATGTGCTAACTTGAAATTATCTGGTACACACCCCTCGGAAATAGACACATTAAAAATCTTGGTTAACGCACAACGATGTCTTACGTTAATGCTTTTAGTTGTATGGGATATATGGAATCGGCCCCGGTGATTTAAGCATTTTCATTTTGCAAATATAGTGCAGTACCTCCCTTTCACTCACCACAATAGTATCTAAAGTATTACCATTATTAAAAGGTATTATGTCCATGACCGTAGCGATTTTCGTTACATCTTTTATTGTAAAAACTGACGTAAAAAATTCGTTTAGCAGAGTAGACATTTTCTTGTTTTCGGAAACCAGCTCACAGTCAGAATTTCTTAACGGTCCCAACACGCTCTTTCCTGGATTGCTGTTGTTAACGTATTGAAAAAATCGCTTGGGGTTTTCTTTGCCATCACGAGCTATGGCAATTTTAAAATCGTGCGTGCACTTTTTTATTACGCTTTTCGCTTCACGCCTTAAAAATATATAGTTGTTTCGTAACCAGGAATTGTCTTTATCGCGATCATGTAGCCTATAAGCCCTATCTCTACTCTTTATAATATCCCCTACTCTAGAAGTAAAACACAAGGGCTTGTTATTTACCTCCGCACGCTTAATCTTATACGGTACACATTCCTTATTTATAGTCCTAAACACTGTTTCAAACGATTCCCACATTATTATTGCGTTGGAGGTCCCCATTACGTTTTCCAATTGACGTGTGACAATTCATTTCTAACTTTACAAAAGTCCGCGCGCTGGAAGTCAGGAATTTAATCAAGTTAGCTGGTTTCGAGTGACTTACCGAGAGGACAAACTCTACCATATTGTGATTGCTATTGCTTAACGGTTCTATTACTTGAAGATCAGTGATAAGCCTATCACCTGTAGTTATTACTAAATCTAAACTACTGTCCAACCTCGTAGGTTCCCCAACCTTCTGAAGAGGAAAGCTCTCCTCAAGAAAATTAACTAAACGATTACCTTCCGCTTCTCCCTGCATTGTATCGTCATTCACGTTAGCGCAATTAAAATCACCCATAATTAAGGCCTGTTCACTTCCTATTATTCTCTTTAGTTCACGATATAACGCTTCGTCCGTATCAGGTGTTTGATTAGGGGGCCTATATATAACGGCAACAACACGTTTGAACTCGCTCAATTTAAGTTCTGTTATAGTCGAATCTATCGGTTCTGGAATTCTGTGCTTTAATTCTGTAGGGTTCGCAATATTATCTTTGATATACAACATAACACCTACTCCTCGCCTACCTATTCTGCTTTTAACAAAAAGTCTATAACCTCTAATTTGATACTCTCCTACAAAGTCACGTGTTTCAGTGCTAAGCCACGATTCAGTTATCGCAATTAAATCAGTCTTTGCAAGCAATTAAAGAAAAAATTTCGTTTATTTTGTTTCGTAGGCTACGAGCATTTAAAGATAGAATCTTCAAATTGTTTGTTAAAATCTCGTTTCCTTCGCGCTCACAAGGTAAATTCATATTTTTTGACCTGTAATTTAAGGAAATTACGCCGGGGCCGGTCGAGTCACAGCAGCCTGAAAAGAAGAGACAGTATTATGAAGTCGTCTTCCTAGACGCGCAGCTCCAACGTCATTAAGATGAAGTCCATCCCCGAGGAACAAGTCCCTCCTGCCGTAGAAACTGTTCCAAAAACTTGCAAAATGCACTCCTTCCTGTTGGCAAAGAGACTTTAAGTTATTGTTAATATAGGTCGCCTTGCTGTAGAACTCGTTACGTTGGATAATTCGAGCTAGTATACCTGTTGAAACAATCTTATTAGTCTTTTCCTTTAGCCGCTGTAACAAGTCCCTGTACCCAGTGGTGGGCATCGATACATGAAAATCGCTAAAGCGATACCGATACATCGATACATGAAGAACGTCTTAGGCGATACTGATACGCCGATACTTTCTAGATGTCTTAAGCGATACCGATACCGATACATGCATCGCCGATACATGTATCGCCGGTACATTTTTATAATTATTCATTTAATATGTAGGAATTAGATATTATTGTTTATACTAGTAATTTGTACGCACTGTAAGTAAAATCAACGACATTTTAATGGGTTTTATAGATGTAAATAAAAACAATTGCTTTATTTAATGAAAGTATGTTTTAATTTTGTAGGATACATGAATGACTGAAAATATTACACTAACAATTAGAAGTAATTACTATTACCCTTTCTATATTATATGAGCGTTTCTCAATAACACAAGTACAAACGTGTTTAATTAAACGTTGCGCCGTGTCATATTATAACATCTATTTAAATATTTAAAAATTCTTATTAATGTATCGATGTATCGAAGTATCGATTTTTTCGATACATTTAAGAAAATTGACCTTAGCGATAGCGATAAATCGATACTTTTGTCAAGTAGCTAAAGCGATACCGATACCGATACAAAAGTATCGATCGATACGTATGGCGATACATGTATCTAGATACTGCCCATCACTGCCTGTACCTAGCCAATAACTCTTCCGATCTAGAATTTAAAACGTTATTAGTACCGATATGAATAACAAATGTTATGTCCTTAGAGGTTTCATCTGTAAACCGGTCAACACAACTCGTTATATCCTTCAACCTCGCACCTGGGTAGCAGTAACGGCGCCTACGACGAGGGTTTCTCCCACAGAATTCCTCGAGCTGCCCTCGAACAACGGAATCACCAACGAGTCTTTTAAGTACATTAGCAATGCCTGAAAAACCTGGAAAAAAAGGAAGTACTAAAATATTCTTCGATAATGTGCGAGGGTGGTTATTTATACGATAGAAAGTTCGTTTTCTCTTGTTAAGACAAGGACTATTTCTAAACTAAATTTTATTAAAGTCGTAATTTTCAATTAAAGCTCTTGAGCGAACATATTCATTTCAGAATGAAACTCAAATGAGAAAAATTTTCATGAACTTTGTAAATTATAACCTTAATTTATAGTTGTATGACATATGTTGCAATGCATAAAAATTAGGATTTCTAAATAACCACACACACACAATATATATATATATATATATATATATTATATATATATATATATATATATATATATATATATATATATACGCACACAGTATATATATCCTCGTCCCCCAGTCTTCCATGTCAATGGCAGGAACATTTTTAACTCAACTAATATAGCGAAAACTATGGCTGCTTCGTTTGCCGCTGCTTCAAGTGTTGCCGGGTATTCTCTGGCTTTCCAATTACAGAAAGATGCAATCGGGTGAGATCTCCATTTCGACCACCCGAACAATAAACTCTGTAATCGGTTGATGACGATGCGTGAACTCAAATCTGTCCTGTCCTCTCGGAGAAACTCTGCTCCTGGCTCGGATGGCATTCCTTACAAAATGCTGCAGTCCATGTATATTTCGGCTCTATATTTTTTACTTACCGTTTTTAATCGTATTTAGACTGAGGGTGTGTTTCCCTCTCGATGGCGTGAGGCCATAGTTATTTCTCTTCCGAAGCCTGACAAGGACACTTCCCTTCCTTAAAATTTTCGCCCGATTACCTTGACCAGCTGTATTTGCAAGCTCATGAAAAAGATGGTCGCTTCCCGACTGTCCTTTATCCTAGAGTGGCGAAGGCGTCTTCCCCCATTTCAGTCTGGTTTCCGACAATTCCGTAGTACCCTAGATCCTTTACTTCTTCTTAGCCATGATCTCCAGACTGCATTTTTTCACAAACAAATTACTGTAGCTGTCTTTTTTGACATCCACAAAACTTATGATACTACGTGGAGGTTTTATGTCCTCCAACGTCTCCCTTCCATGGATTTTATGGGTTCTTCCCCTCATTTTATCACTAATTTTTTAAGAAACCGAACTTTTCCAGTTCGAGTTGGTAGCACTCTCGCCAACTTAACCATACAAGAGGAAGGAGTCCCCCAGGGATCTGTCGTCAGCCTTCTCTGCTTCTCTGTGGTCAGGAATTCGATTGTCCATTTTTTTACAATCTTCCATAAAGTGTTCTCTCTGCGCAGATGAACTTGCCGTTTACAGTTTAGGTAGTTCTCTGCGAGTGGCTGCAAGACAGGTGCAGCTTGCAGTTAATACCGTCGAAAGATGGGCTACGTCTGTGGGCTTCGGTCTTGCTCCAGCCAAGACTGTGAGTATGTCTTTTCATAGACGTAGTACAACTTCTGTCCCACCTCTCTCGCTATTTTTGGCTGGTAACTCCATTCCGGTAAGGAACACGTTTAAATTTTTAGGCATCACCCTCGACTCCCGTCTTACTTGGGTATCTCATTTGAAGAATATGAGACTTTCCGCTCGGCGTACCCATACACTTTTAGATCATCTCTCCCACATGTCTTGGGGCGCTGATCGACGTACTCTCTTTTGCCTGTACACTTCACTAGTTCAGTGGAAAATTGACGATGGCTGTGTGGTCTACGGCTCCGCTTCCGTCTCTCGATTACGAAGTCTGAATCCTCTTCATAAATGGGGTCTCCACCTGGCTACCGGAGACTTTCGTTCTTCACCGATGGCTAGCCTTCAAGCGGAGTGTGATTCCCCTCCCCTTCGGTACCGTCGTACATACCTTCAGACAAAATGCTATTCCTGCGCTCACAGGATTCCTTCCTCGCTTCTCTGTACTGCCCTTGATACAACTCTTGCTCTAGATTATTCTGGGCACCTCACTTCAGTTGTGTATGCTTTCCTCTCTCATCATGCCTTTCCTCCACCTCTGATCTTTCCAGTCTCATTTCAGGTCCTTCCTCCGTGGATCCTATATCCGATTTCCTATTGCAAGGATTTGTGTCCTTTAGATAAAAAGTCTACCCCTAGTATGATAATTAAAACCCACTCTAATAGACAGAGTTTATTTCCACAACAGTTTCGATGCCCACTGGCATCCTCTTCGGGTGGATACAGAAAAACGAATGAACCAAAAACAAGAGGGAAAACAGTCCAGGGACCATTAAAAAATTCGCACCTAGGTTAGATCCCGTTCTCTCGACACTGGAAGGGCATTTTTATTAAAGGGACCCGCTTCTAAGTACATTCGCACGAATTTAAAACTCTCTTCTTGTTCTATACATACAGATTCTATAATTTTTTTGCATAATTATTACATTTATTATTAAATTTATTACATTTAATATTGCATTATTATTTATCACAGAAATTATAAATTTAATATTATATTGATTATTACACTGTTGTTTATTATACAGAAATTGTAAACCGTAAAACTAAGAAAAAAAAGTCGAGAAGGAAACAATCCAGAGACCATTAAGGAATTCGCACCTAGGCTAGATCCCGTTCCCATGACCCCGGAAGGGCATTTTTTTAAATTTTATTAAAGGGTCCCGCTTATAAGTACATTCGTACAAATTAAAACTATCTTCTTGTTCTATACATACAGATTCTATTATTTTGACATAATTACTGCATTTATTATTGCATTTACGTTTTTTTAACATTTATCATTATTACCTTTACACTAATTATTTCTTAAAGGTCTCTGGATTGTTTCCTTACTCGTTTTTGGTTCATTCGTTTTTGTTTTTTTTCGGTAAAATGTAAATGTAATAATGGAAGTAATAAATGTGGAAATAAATATAAATGCAATAAATGTAATAATGGAAGTAATAAATGTTGAAATAAATATAAATGCAATAAATGTAATAATAAAGGTAATAAAATGAATGTAATCATTAGTGTAAAGGTAATAATAATAAATGTTAAAAAAACGTAAATGCAATAATAAATGCAGTAATTATGTCAAAATAATAGAATCTGTATGTATAGAACAAGAAGATAGTTTTAATTTGTGCGAATGTACTTATAAGCGGGACCCTTTAATTAAAAAAAAAAAAAAGCCCTTCTGGGGTCGTGGGAACGGGATCTAGCCTAGGTGCGAATTCCTAAATGGTCTCTGGATTGTTTTCTTCTCGCCTTTTTTTTCTTAGTTTTTCGGTTTACAACTTCTGTATAATAAACAACAGTGTAATAATCAATATAATAATAAATTTATAATTTCTGTAATAAATAATAATGCAATATTTAATGTAATAAATTTAATAATAAATGTAATAATTATGTAAAAAAATAATAGAATCTGTATGTATAGAACAAGAAGATAGTTTTAAATTTGTGCAAATGTACTTATAAGCGGGTCCCTTTAATAAAAATGCCCTTCCAGTGTCGAGAGAACGGGATCTAACCTAGGTGCGAATTTCTTAATGGTCCCTGGACTGTTTTCCCTCTTGTTTTTGGTTCATTCGTTTTTCTGTATCCACCCGAAGAGGATGCCAGTAGGCATCGAAACTGTTGTGGAAATAAACTGTCTATTAAAGTGGGTTTTAATTATCATATTTTGACCTTCACGTAGAAAAAAATGAAGTTTTTTGCATCTACCCCTAGTACTGTCCTATTGTTCTTGTTCCGTGAACACCCTATTTTCCACTCTTCTTCCATTTATATCTATACAGATGGCTCCCATTCTCCGTCAGGCGTGACCGCTTCGGCGGTTTTCCACCTCTTTTCTAAGACTGCTCGAAGGATTCATCTCCTTCACGACACTTCTATTTACTCAGCGGAGCTCTTTGCTATTCTGTAAGCTCTAACTCATATTGGTGCTCTTCCTCCGAGCTCTTTTGTAATTTTTTTCGGATTCCCGTTGTGCTCTTATGTCTTTACAGGTTCTGAGAAAGCTCGTCCCCGAAAACTCGGTCCCGGCGAACTCGGTCCCGAAAATTCGGTCCCAGAAAACTCGGGCCCAGGAATACTCGGTCCCAAGAAAATTCGGTCTCAGAAAACTCGGTCCTAGAAAATTCGGTCCTTGTAACACTTGGTCCCATAAATCTTGGTACGTGGGAGAAAAAGAAGAATTAAAGGGATTATGTTTT
The DNA here is from genome assembly GCA_023014485.1 of Bathynomus jamesi. NCBI lineage: Eukaryota > Metazoa > Arthropoda > Malacostraca > Isopoda > Cirolanidae > Bathynomus > Bathynomus jamesi. Next base: position 55,378 of record JAJOZX010001042.1, on the reverse strand, counting down.
ATTAGAAAATTGCATGAAAGACATTAAAAGAGTGCATACATAAAATTCTATTGCATAAAAGGCATTTTTAATTTCACTTTTCTATTACTAAAAAGTACTAAGATTATAGGAAATGTTTCTTAAAAAAGCGATTTTCTCATTAGCATTGTAGTTTTCAACAACATTTTTAATGCGTCGGTTATTAGTTACATATTTTCTTTTTTTAGTGTCCACATATTTGGGTTGTTACTTTGAATCGAAGATCGTACACCGCTATGGAATCCTTCAGGTGCATTATTCGTCCTAGGTAAGTTCATATTCACTCTGTTCTGTATATTCCACAAAGAAAGTTCAAAAATTGGCTTTTCTCTGTGGTTACGTCTACCTCTACGAGTGCGTATATACGTTGCTTCAAAATAATTAATGAAGGTTATTGATATTTCCTAACCTAACCTAACCTAATCTAACCTAACCTAACCACATCATCGAGACCAAGATTCCTGGGACCAAGCGTTACGAGGACCCAATTTTCTAGGACCGATTTTTCTGAGACCGAATTATCTTGGGACCGAATTTTCTAGGACCTAGTTTTCTGAGACCGAATTTTCTTGGGACCGATTATTCCTGGGCCCGAGTGTTTTGGGACCGAATTTTCGGGACCGAGTTTGCCGGGACCGAGTTTTCGGGGACGAGCTTTCCAGTCACCGTCTTTACAATCTTATAACCCTAAACACCCTCTGGTCCGAAGGGTACAGCAATTGGTTCATTTTCTTACTGCTTATTCCGCGGCTTATTTTTTTCTGTTGGATCCCCTATCATGTGGGTATTGCCGGTAACGAGGAGGTAGACCTTCTGGCCAGACAGGCTTGCTTCCTTCCTATTGCCCCTAAGTCTTTGCCCTTTTCAGATTTTTCTCCTTCCCTCCGCTGCCATTTCAGGTCGTTGTGGCAGCGCGACTGGGATGGCGTCGGTGTGAACAAACTTCACCGTCTCAAGCCTGTTCTTCGTCATTGGTCTTCTTCGTATTACATATCTCAGTATAAGGAAGTTCTCTTGGCTCGTTTGAGAATTGGTCATACTCGTTTGACCCATGGCCACCTTATTTCTAGAAATCCTCCTATGCCTTGCCCTCATTGTCATGTTCCTCTCACAGTTGAACACGTGTTTATTTTTTGCCCTCTTTATTTAACCTTCCGTTGCAGTGCTTCCCGGAGTTGCATTCTCGTCCAGCCTCGATGCGTCTTCGGTCCATTCTTGTAGAGAGTGCTTCTTTCTCTGTTGGTCCTATATTTGATTTTCTCCGACTGTCGCGGCTCTTATCCAGCCTCTAACTTAGTCTCAACGTGATATGACCCTTTCTAGATTTGAAACGGCAGTCAATCCAAAGGAAAAAATTATATATATATATATATATATATATATATATATATACAGGGTGATTCCAATTTATTTGTAAACATTTTCTGTGATACAAACAGTGCTTCATAGAGTCTCTACTTGCTGTTCACCGATATCTATGCATGTATGAAAGCGGTCAAACCACCAGAGATGTGCCCTAAGGCATCTGTAATTCTTTCGCATATATGTTAACGTTTTTGAATCACCCTGTGTGTATATATATATATATATAAAATAATAATATATAATAATAATTATAATAGGAAGAGATTGTAGATGCCAATCGACCAGGAAAGTACTCCTTGGGTGGACGCTAGGCAGGAGACAGGGAGTGCTAGAACTCGCGTTTCTCCTGTCACTGTCCTCCTTAGCTGATCTTTTGCCGTGTTTCATCTACCCTGTGAGCAGTTTAGCATGCTCGCAAACACACTTCTCCCTCTATTCTTCACTACACATACAGACATTTTACACAATACAAAGTCTTTACAAAATTAAAGAATAAATAAAAGGGAATCGTGAGCATTAGAGACCTTGATTTCGGCTCTCTCTCTCTCTCTCTCTCTCTTATATAGTAGGGGCACCTTTTTCGGGCGCTCGCCTTTGGCCCCTCCTTCCTACATAAATTATATATATATATATATATATATATTGAGGAAGAGCTACCTACATGAATAATATTCTTAAGTTCCTTTGCCAACAGGAGAATGTTGAATTTGTCGATTTGTGGAGTATTTCTGTTCTATTATTTTTATTATTATTATTATTATTATTAATTATTATTAATATACAGTATATATTTAATTATTATTCATGAAATTTAGAATCTTATGTTACTGTTTACTATTATTATTATTATTATTATTATTATTATTATTTCTGTTTTATTTATATATTTAATAATTATTTTACAGGAAATTTAGGACTTTTTTAATACATCCACTACGTGGTTGTTGTTTGTCACTGTTAATCCCCTAGACTCTACACTGATTCGGCTATATGGCGGAATTGAAGAAATAGCGCGAAAACTGGGAGTCCCACACAGTGGCGGTCCTAGCTTACATGACGCCCTCGGCGAACCTCACCTTCAGCGCCCCCCCCCCCCCCTGTTCGCCAACACACACACATTCGAATCCCCCCAAAATAAAGGACAGACATAACTCTTTCACAAAATAAATTTTTATTGGACTAATTGTTGGAACTTCACAACCAAAACAAAGACTCAAATTTCTGAATTTTACAAATCCTTCATCACGTAAATAGAATAACTCACTTAAGAGAATGTAATTATGATACTATGAACAGGAAAAATACAAATTAAATTGCACAACTGCCATAAATAAACTAGAGAATCAAATTTCTAAATTGTACAAATGCTCTATCACATAAATAGAATAAGACACTTAAGAGAGGGTAATTATTATGCTACACTTTGAACAAGAAACAAAATAAATTGCACCACAGCACAACTGCCATCTAAAGCCTGACTCTTCTTACCTTCCTTGATGCAAAGTCATGAATTAAATCATCATATGAAATCTGCTCAGCAATTGTATGATTTATACTGATGATGGCCAGACCGGTAAGGCGTTCCTGTGACATAGTTGACCTCAGGTAGGATTTGATGAGCTTCAGCTTTGAAAAGCTCCTCTCTGCTTCAGCAACAGTGACTGGAAGAGTAAGACCAATTCTGAGAGCAGTCCACAAATTTGGATATATTTCAGAGAGCTCCCTTTCATGGATAAATGTCAGCAGTTCAAGCGAGGATATGGTCTTTGATGGCAAGTCAGGCAAGTTCTTCAGCTCCTGTGCAAGCTCTCTGCCATCCAAGTCAGATTGTCCCTTAAAGTGTAGTGTAGTACTAAGGTTCACACATTGTTCTGTCAGCTCCTCAAATGTGAGATTTTGGAAATGTGTCAGCACTCCAAACTTCTCTCCCACAATTTCCAACGTGGAAAATCTTTCCTGAATGGCTGATGTTGCAGCATCAACCACTGCATTGAAAAATGTCACCTCCAGCTTCTTCAAAGCATCAATCAAGGGCTCATCAGATGCTTCTTTATTTATTTATTTATTCTTATATTTTTTTTTTTTTTTTTTGCAGGCGCTCATGCCGCCCCTCCACAAATGCCGCCCTGTGCGGCTGCCCATATTGCCCATATGAGGAACCGCCACTGGTCCCACATCGACAACTTCGAACTTTGTTTACTAGGTTGGCGTACGCCAATTTGACGGTAAACCTGGCTAAGAGCGAATTCAGCAAAGCTCGGGTCACGTATTTGGGATACGTTGTACGACAAGGTCAGGTCGCTCCAATCTCGGCAAAGGTAGAGGCCATCAAGAAATTCCCTGCTCCTCACGACAAGAAAACTCTTCAAAGGTTCTTGCGAATGGGCGGCTACTACAGAAGATTTTGTCCAAATTTTGCAACGGTGATAGCTCCATTGACCGATCGATTGAGCGACAAAAGAAAGTTTCACTGGGACGAAAGGGGCCAATCGACATTCAAGAGGATTGAGAGACTCCTAGAAAGTGCTCCGTTCAGGAACCAAGTGGACGGGAGCGAAACAGGGGTGGGGGTCATTGTCCTGCAGATGAGTCCGGAGGGAGTCCTCCATCCTATCTGCTATGCTTCCTCTAAGCTGAAGAAACATCAAAAGAGTTACGCAACGATCGAGGAGGAGCTATGCACGATTCTCCTCACTTAGGACAAATTGAATTGCCCGAACTCACCGTTGAAAGTATATAACGACCATAATCCATCCATTAGTATTTCTATCACAAATGAAAGATAAAACCCAGAGGCTATTAAGGTGGTCTCTATATTACACATACCTGGTAAACTGAATGTAGTAGCCGATGCATTGGCTAGGATTAAGGATTCAGGAGCTAAAGTTTATCTGACTTGCTAGTTTTAAGATATTTAATTCTAGATACTTATAGCGTGACGGTTCCTAATCGCCAGGAGATAAGGGAGTTTGCATAAGCAAATTACAGTATATCGCCTTGTCCTGGGTTCAAAGGTTCTTTCAGCGGTGAAGTTGTGATATATGGAGAATGAAATGAGGTTACGAATGATTAATATAAATTAACCAGGAGACGGGGTGGATCACCTGAAGATCAGGGCCCCCAGCCTTCGTTAGTTAGCCTTATAAGGCTAACTAACGAAAATATCACGACTTAACCTAACCAATCGTTAGGTCAACTGTACGCCCTTGACGATTGGTTAGGTTAAGTCATGATATTTTCGTTAGTTAGCCTTATAAGGCTAACTAAAGAAGGCTGGAAGCCCTGATCTTCAGGTGATCCGACGGGATTTGCTCATGCAAGCTGAACGCGAGGCAAGATGGCCGCGCTCAAACGTGAAATGGTCTTTTCTTTCTTTAGAGGGATTTGTAATAATACCCATTTATTTTAGCTGTAAGGTAGAAAATTAAATTACATGTTAAATTCTGTATAATTTCAAATAACAATTACAAAAGACCTGCTACACAAACAGTAGGCTGGATGAGAAAAAATAAGTTAAATTATATAGTATATTAAAAATGGCGTACTTCCATTCCACTCTTCTCACTGTTGTACGAATTAGAAATACTTGTACAGTAATGTTAACCCCTCCGTCTATGGCCTTGGTCGGTTCGAAGTTGACGGGGTTTCTGGTTAGGTGGCAGCAACGGATTTGTTACTCTGGAGTAGATGGTACCGTATAGGGAATCGCAGTAGTTTCTCTTATACTACTCTCCGATTTCTTCTTGTAGTGGATCGGAGAATTCTGTGAGGCTTACTAAATTCTCAAAGGGTTCCCCCATTCTTCTTGTAGCGTATCTTGAAATTATTTTTCTCTATTTTAAGACTAAGTTCTTTGAAGGGAGCAAGGCTCGAAGGAGAAGACAAAGATATTCTCTTACTGTAGTTTACTGCTAAAATGTTACGGGTAATGCTCAGCCTCTAAGTCAGATAAGACAGTCAGAATGAACACTGGAGAAATTTTACGGGTTTATATATTGAAATTTTTAATGACATCATTATTATTTAATGCTGATCTGTTTTTGTTTTTATTCTCAATAGGATGATTTATTTTTCAAAATATTTAAAGATAAGGTAAATATTTTAGCTGTAGCAATATCTAGACTGATAAGCAAGATATATGAAGATGAAGCCATAGTTTTGTTTTAAACCGCATATTGACAGATCTGATGTTATCATGATCTGCCGAGTTAACTAAAAATGAAAATTGAAATATGCATTTTATTATGAATTACACTTAAACATGGATATGAGCAAAAATTAAATGCATAAGATTTAAAATTAAACGTCAAGCAAGACATGACTTCATATTTTACAACGAAGAGAGAATGTATACAGGAAATGAACAGTGCAGAATTTAACAAGATTACATTATTAAGCTAAATCTAAAAAAGTGATAAAGTAATTTAAAAAGAAATAATTCAACAATTATTCAGCAGAAATAAAATAGAAAGCGAATCAAAAACTTTATCCGAACTTCGTCAGCGTTATGCGAATTTGGACTCTATATGTAAAAATGAATATAAGAACGTACATATATTACTATAAGTATTATATGAATATAGATATATATGAATATAAAAATTATATGAATATAAAAATATAGGAATATAGGAATTATTCATTGTTCACTTTTAAAGTAACGTTCATTCAAAGGAAAATTAATAAAAAAACTCTATTTCACTATTATTAATTATAAAATCACAGTTACATTGCAATTACTCGTACAATTACAAAATTTCTTGCATTAAAATTTAAATTCGATTAATTACAATATTTAATTTTTTAATTGAAATTAAAACACGGTTGATAATACATGGTAAAATATAAATAGTTAAATATATATTACTGATAAAAAATAACAAGAGGAAAATGTGACGAAACATTCAACAGAATAAAATTTGTTTTTATAAGACTTCACATTTATACATACACACACAAACAACTGTAACTCTTGTTTTGTAAACCTCAGACTTTATAAAACTCCACGCAAAGAAGTCTAATGGTATTAAATCAGGAGATCGTGCTGCCCAGGGCCTGTTTCCACTACGTCCAATCCAGTGATTTGGATTAGATATCAAGAGACATATCAGAAGCTTATCGTAGAATCTGACACGAATCTTTAATTTCGAAACTGCCCTCCTTCCGTTTCTATCCTTTTTATCTGTGCTTTCATATCTGATTTTCTTACTGGCTGATTTATAGCTGCGGTTCTAGATAGCTATTTTTCTTCTCCTAAAGCTATTAAAATTGGTGTTCATCAGGGTTCAGTCCTGTCACCCACTCTTTTCATTTTATTTATCAATGATCTAGTAAATGGCACTTCCTATCCTATCCACTCCTATGCCGATGATTCTACTCTTCATTGTTCCACCCGCTTCCCAAAGCGTCCCTCTCAACAGTCACTGCATGTTTCGCGTAGGAAGGCTATGAGACACACTGACTTCTGGTCTTTCTACTATCTATGATTGGAATAGAGAAAACCTTGTCTTTCAATTCCTCAAAAACTCGGTTCCTTCATCTGTCCACTCGTCACAGTCTTCCACACGACTATCCCCTTACCTTCAACAATACGCAACTAAGTCCTTCCTCTTCTCTTAACTTTCTTGGTATTTCTTTTTCTAGTGATCTTTTCTGAAAAGATCACATATACTCCCTTTCCAAAACAGCTTCTAAGAGGTTGCGTATATTGTACTGGCTCCGCAGTTTTTTCACCCTCACTCAGATGCTATATCTGTACAGGGGTCTTGTCCGCCCCTGTATTGAGAATGTTTCTCATGTATGGGGTGGCTGAACCCACACAGCCGTACTTGACCGAGTAGATTTAAAGGCTTTTCGTCTCATCAATTCCCCGAGTCTGGCCGACTGTCTTCAATCTTTCTCTCTTCGTCGCACTGTTGCCTCACTCTCTCTTTACTATCGCTATCATAACGGACACTGCTCTTCTGAACTCTCTAATTGCATGCCACCTCCTTTAAGGAGAGCTCGCGGTACCAGACTTTCAACACTTTCATTTCTTTTTTGTCCAACTCTGTCCAACTCTCAAGGGTATTTTCAATCTTTCATCTACTCAACCAGTGAACTCTGGAACAGTCTTCCTCAATCCACTTTTCCCACTGTTTATGACCTCCAATCTTTCAAATGACGCTGAGTGTCCAGGAATCTCGAAAACCCTGGACCTTGATTTTGGATTTTTCTTCCTTTATAAGGCGGCGGGGGATTTTTTCGGGCATTTGCCCTTGGCTCTTCCTGCATAAAAAAAACCCTCTCCCGGCCTCCAACTGCTAATCCCAAGCCATGGTGCCAAATTCCCTTCTTCCTGCATCTGTTCCTATAGGCGCTCACCGCAACACGACAGAACACAAAGACTTCCCGCAACCTTCGATACATAGAAATATTACCTTCTATTGTCTCAAATCACTTAAAAAAAGAAGTTTTGAAGACCATTTCTTCTGTCGAAAGAAGTTATGTATCATT
>JAJOZX010001042.1:0-42500 GCA_023014485.1 Bathynomus jamesi | reverse complement strand
GGGCCACTGTTGTTTATCATTTGCATAAATGATATCGACGCTGGCATCATCAGTAGAATTGCCAAACTCACTGATGACACGAAACTTGGGGCCAATGCTGGGACGCCCGAAGCGATCGAGCAACTGCGTGCGGACCTACGTAGGATAGGAGAGTGGTCCGAAAAATGGCAAATGCCGTTTAACTTGGGTAAATGCAAGGTGATGCACATTGGCTACGCCAATCCCAAGTCGGACTACTCCATGTTGGGGAGTAATATTGATGCGACTGATTTGGAAAATGACTTGGGTGTGCTAATTAGTAGCGACCTGAAGTGTACGAAACAGTGCGTAGAGATGGAAAAGAAAGCTCAGAAGCTGTTGGGTTATATGAGGAGGCAATTTCGATTTCGGGACAAGGAGATTGTGCTCTCTCTGTACAATTCCTTGGTTCGGCCGCACCTGGAGTATGCTGTGCAGTTCTGGTCACCCACCCTCAGGAAAGATATTGAGAGGCTGGAGCGAGTCCAGGCGAGGGGCACAAAATTAATCCCTTCCGTTAGGCATATGGGCTACAATCGACGCTTACACGCCCTGAATTTGTTTTCACTGGAAACTCGGAGGCTGGCGGTCAATTCATCGAGTTTTCAAGCTCTTACACTGGTTCAACAATGTCGATTTTAGAAGCATGTTTAGTTTAAATGATAACTCAACTCGCAACAATGGTTGGAATTTGGATTTGAAACGGTTTAGCACCAGTATGTGTGAGAATTACTTTACCTATAATATCTGTGACACGTGGAACAGGCTACCTTCAGAAGTTGTGAACAGTTCCTCTGTGGATCAGTTCAAGCAAAGGTTAGACCGAATCTTGCACACTATTTGAGGGTGTATGAATTTTTCCGTGGCACCCGTTGCCATTGGTACCTCCTCGGAATGGGCCGCAAGGCCTTTGAGATACTTCTTGTCCTTATAACTCCTTGTAACTCCTTGTATCTCTCTCTCTCTCTCGTATAGCTAATACATTAAACGAGTTCTTCGTTACAGTCTTCACGGAGGAAGACACAAATGAAGTGCCAAGTCCTCGGATTACATATGACGGTGACCATCCCGTAAAGACCATAAATTTTACGAGGAATGAGGTACAACAATTAATTGATAAGATGAACAAATACAAATCACCTGGCCCCGACTTATTTCTTCCAAGGGTATTAAAAGAGGTTAGCGGTTAGCCACAATGTTGTTGACGACTTATTAACCATATTCAAACAATCAGTCAAGTTAGGGAAAGTTCCAACTGACTGGAAGTTAGCAAATGTAATACCAATCTTTAAAAAGGGTGAGAGGGAAAATCTTTGTAATTACAGTCCGATCAGTTTAACATCAGTTGTCGGCAAACTGTTGGAATCCATCATTACAAAACGTATTGTGTATCACCTTGAAGCTAACAATCTAATTTTTTATTCTCAACATGGATTTAAGCGACATAGATCCTGTCTGACAAACCTGTTAGAGTTTTTCTATAATATGCATACACTATACGATGCAAGTAGGGCAATAGATATAGTGTATCTCGACTTTCAAAAAGCCTTTGACAAAGTCCCTCACGCGAGATTGATGGCTAAAGTCAAAGGACTAGGAATCAACGGGCTCGTTTCCAACTGGATTAAGGATTGGTTAAAAGATAGAAAGCAGAGAGTGGTAATAAGTGGAGTGGCTTCGGAGTGGGCGCCCGTCACCAGTGGTGTCCCACAGGGTTCCGTTCTGGGTCCTTTACTTTTTATCATCTATATTAACGATATAGACGTCGGGCTTCTAAGTACAATCTCCAAATTTGCAGACGATACGAAATTAGGAAGTAGTGTAGGTACTGAGGAGGGCGTAAGAACGCTTCAGAATGATCTTAACAGTTTGGGCGAATGGTCTGCTACTTGGCAGATGCCATTCAACTTGGACAAATGTAAGGTAATGCACATAGGTTATAAAAACCCCGTGGGCCGACAACTGAGTGCATGACGATTGAGCGCCGACAATTGAGTGCCGACAATTGAGCGCACGACGATTGAGCGCAACGACAATTGAGCGCAACAACAATTGAGCGCAACAACAATTGAGCTAAAATTGCCTAAAGTTAACAAACCAACTAAATTCTAAAACCAAAACCTGAGCGCAACGACAATTATGCTAAAATTGCCTAAAGCTAACAAACCAACTAAATTCTAAAACCCAAACTAACCTCCTCAGCCCCTTTCTGTTTAGACTCAGTGTTTCTTCTGTCTTTACTCAGGTATGTAAGGTCAGTTCAACTATGACTATTATTTTTAATTTTTGTACACTTATTTAATAATTTTTGGTTTTAGGGTTAGGTTAGGTTAGGTTACACCGAGAATAAACTTGTGAGACTCAATGCAGGTCAGAAAGACCAACGAAAGCACACCAAGTATGTGAGAACAAATGCAGCCATTCTTGAAATAGTTAGGGACTACAATAACAGAAACTGTATCGATTATCTCCGTGCTATAGCGTATCATATAGATCTGCAAAAGTAGAAAGTGTTAAGCCATTTCTGTTTTATTTTTTTAATTATATATGCAAAATGTTTTTAAATAAAGAATGTATTAAAACAATGTTTTTTAAATAAAGAATGTATTGAAACGTTATTTTTTTGTCCCGCGCTCAATTGTCGGCGCTCAATTGGCGTTGCGCTCAATTGTCGTGCGCTCAATTGTCGGTGCTCAATTGTCATGCGCTCAATTATCGGTCAACCAAAAAACCCGAAGACCGATTACTCTCTCTTGGGAAGGAACTTGATTGAGACCGATCTAGAGAAAGACTTAGGAGTCTATATCAACAATGATGTGAAACCGTCGGAGCACTGTGCAGAAGTCGAAAAGAGGGCTTTAAAAATATTAGGTTATATTAAAAGACAGTTCCAGTTTCGGAACAAGGATACTGTAATGTCTCTTTATAATTCACTAGTCAGACCTCAACTGGAATACTGTGCGCAGTTTTGGTCTCCATCCCTCAGGTTAGAAAGAGTATAAGCAAGGGCTACAAAATTGATCCCTTCGATGAGAATGCAAAGATACCGACGGAGATTGGAGCGCCTAAATCTGTTTACCTTAGAGACGAGGAGGTTGCGCGGTCAGCTTATTCAAGTCTTCAAGATGCTCAAACAAATAGACAGGGTAGATTACAGAAACTTATTCTCACTTACTGCAATCCGACAAGAAATAATGGGTTTAAACTGGAACTAAGGACATTTAGGACCTCTGTCTACGGCAATTTCTTTTCCTATAAAATAGTATCTGGAACCAACTTCCCTCAGAGGTTGTTTTCAGCCAAAGTGTAAATGTGTTTAAAAATAGGCTAGACAAAGTACTGAATACTCTCAAAGTTTAAGACTAAAACATAACGTAACTCTGCAGGAGTTCGCTTGCACGGTGTCTCTGTGAGCATGCTAATTATAGAGCTTTTTATATATTCTCCACTTTCTTGTAAAATTTCTTTGGCTATTTTTCCAGCGTCAAGGTTTTTTCTTCAACCTTTTTCCGTACCTGACTCTGACAGGGAGGGAGCGGAGGGTGGGGAGACAGCCTTATACTTTTCTATCCAGTTTTCTACTACTGCTGGATAGTTGAAAGAAAAATAAACTTTTTTAATAACAGGAATCTCCCAGAGTGGACCGGAAGGTCTTTGAGGGTTCCTCTTGTCCTTTTAACTCATTGTAATTTTCTCTCTCTCTCTCTCTCTCTCTCTCTCTCTCTCTCTCTCTCTCTCTCTCTCTCTCTCTCTCTCTCTCTCTCTCTCTCTCTCTCTCTCTCTCTCTCTCAGCATATAGGGACAAAAATTATTTTTTTAACTTTAGTGTTCGGAAGGTCGAATATTGTTCTTTATCATGAGGAAACTTAGCATGCCATTTTTTAAAGCAATCAAATCATATTTAGGGGTAGCGCACGGCAGTATAAAGATGTAGAGTAATGTACTTTTAATCAATAGTAAAATACCTCATTTATTTCTTTGCAAAATTTGCAGAAATTATTATTGAAATGTTTATATGAAATATTCATATGTTTTCAGATATGTAGTTGTATTTATGATATAATATGAATATATGTAACTACTTCTTGTGACTTTTGGCATCTGAAAAACTGGCAAGGAGCAAGCTGCAACTTAAATCCTCAGTTAACTACATGCTGAGGAAGTGCTTATGTGATGGTAATTCGTGCTTCATTTATTTCACGGTTAGGAGCTTCACGCCCTAAAATTTTCAATTTTCTTGCAATCATGGCTAGTACTAGTTATAGTACTCCTTCTAAAACAGATATATGGCTTGTTGGTGCAACTTTACCAAAAATATTGAGCGATAAACTCCCTTCTCAGCAGCAAGTTTTGGCACATTTTTTTTTACCATCATTCAGAGACGAAGCTCCCTTTGAAAGATAGTGCTAAAATAGTGCTACGAACACGTTCATCAGTGGTATAGGTTTCTGGGAGAAATCCAGTATTCCAACTGCGCATGAACATGATCTTATTAAGCGGTTGCTCAAACTTCACTCTGAATGGAAAGCATTACAAAAAAGTAAGTCCCGTCGATCTCATAAGCAAATTTCTAATGAAACACACTTCACATCACGACTCAATGAACTATTTGACATTGTACATGAGAATACTCTGTCTATGATGAAATTAGAGGATAAGAAATTTCTTATTGCTTAGCGCAGTAGAAGGAAAGGTCACATAGCTGGCATTGATAAAGTGACAACAATCAAGGAAAAAAATAAGATAATTAGAGAGCAAAATTTATTAGTCGCAAGAGAAAACATGAAAAGGAAATACAAGTAAGCAAAGTTGCAACAATAGATTCAAGTACCAGTAGTGATAACGAGTCGATCCATTCGGAAAATAGTACATCTCAAAAATTAAAAAGTTTTTCTCAGGGTGACACCCAACCACAATTGAAGAAAGCAAGCCCTCTAAACATAATGATTCCCGAATTAGCGCAAGGTCTAGACAGTACAAAGACCAGGACCGAGCAGCAGCTCATATCGTTGCTGCTACGGCAAAAAGTTTAGGATATGATGTAGAGTCACTATCGATCAATAAAGATTCTATTCGCACTAAAAGTATGAAAATTAGAGAAGAAACTTCAGCTAATATCATTGAACACTGCTCCAGAAACCCCCCTAGTAGTTCACTGGGATGGGAAAATGCTACCTGTTATTACAGGAAAAAAGTCTGTCGGTCGTTTGCTTGTGGTAGTGACTGGTAAAGATGTCGGCAAGCTTCTTGCAGTCCCTAAACTTACCTCCGAAAGTGCAAAAGCAATTGCAAAGGCTGTTGTTGAAACTGTAAAAGAATGGAATTTAACCAACCAGATCAAAGCTATGTCGTTTGATACCACGGCAAGTGATGCAGGAAAGAGAGGAGGTGCCTGCAACCTGCTTGAACAAATATTGGACAAAAATCTTCTGCACCTAGCCTGTCGTCATCATATCCATAAGATTATAGTTGGAAATGTATTTGGCGTCCTTTTTGGTCCCTCATCAGGACCTGATATTACTTTAAGCGATTACAGCTAGAATGGAGTAACATTGATAAGAGTAAGCTTGAACCAGTGATTGGTGATAAAGAAGTGACCTTAGACATATCTGAATGGAAAGAAATAATTGAATTCTGTAAAACTAACCTTGAAGAACGTTAACCAAGAGATGATTAACGAGAAACCTTAGAATTAACATTGATGTTTCTGGGAGAAGTACCCCACGACGAAGAAGACTGATGCAACCAGGTGCTCTACATCGTGCACGTTGGCTAGCAAAGTAATTTATTCTATAAAGATTTATCTCCTCCGTTTACAGGTTCGTCTAACATCAATACAAGAGAAATATCATCTTTAAGAAGATTCAATTTATTCACTACAAAGATTTATGTAAAAGCATGGTTCCAATGCCCCCAAGCAACTTTAGCTCCTGCAAATGACTTTGAGCTCCTTCAGCAATTAAAAACTTACCCAGACACTGTCGTCTCCAAATTTGCAGGCAAGGCATTCAGTAATCATTTGTGGTATTTAAGTGAACGTCTGGTTGGTCTCTCTTTCTTTGATGATCATGTACCTTTAGAAATAAACAGATTGATGGTCGCAGCTCTAAAAAATGAAGGAGATGAATGCCCTCCAAATAGAATTTGTCTAACGATTGCTGAAGAAAAAGATGTCTTCATTTGTCACAGCAAACTCTCGACAACTGTTCTCAATTTTAGGGTTGGAAGATGATTTTCTAACTTCTGTAGATCCAGCTCAATGGGAACAGATTCCATATTATCAAAACGCTTTTAAGATTCTTAAAAGCATGAAGGTTGTCGTCAATAATATAACAGAAAGGGGAGTAGCACTGATAAAGGACTTTAACGCTTCTGTAACGAGAAATGAGGAACAGACACAGATTTTGCTTCAGGTCGTTGAGGAACATCGTAAAACATTCACAGATGCAAGAAAGAAAACATTAGTTGAAGGTCTCCAAAGTTCAATCAGGCGACAATGAGTTGTTAGCACCAACGAAACCCCCTCCATTTCCGATTTGTATACAAATTGGTATTCTGAGTTTTTTAGTGAATAAGAACAATATTATGGGTTCCGAACTTAACTTTTTTAAGATTATGTGTATACAGCCACCCTAATATATATATATATATATATATATATACATTTAACTGCAATGACCACGCAGTATATTAATGTATAGAAACGACGTAAGTATAGAGGAGTGTTCTGCACACGAGGAAGAGAAATAACGAACAAATGAAAAATGAGGTGACCGCCCGGGAATCGAACCCAGGATCTTCCGATTGCCGTGTGCAGAACACTCCTCTATACTTACGTCGTTTCTATACATTAATATACTGCGTGGTCATTGCAGTTAAATGTACATATTCACGATTTGCGAGGGTGCCCTCTCAAGGCATTGGTTTCTGCCCTATGTAGGAGAATTACGACTTCTGACTGGTCGAGGCCCGTGGTGTAGTGGTAGCATATCTGACCGGCAATCGGAAGATCCTGGGTTCGATTCCCGGGCGGTCACCTCATTTTCCATTTGTTCGTTATTTCTCTTCCTCGTGTGCAGAACACTCCTCTATACTTACGTCGTTTCTATACATTAATATACTGCGTGGTCATTGCAGTTAAATGTACATATTCACGATTTGCGAGGGTGCCCTCTCAAGGCATGGGTTTCTGCCCTATGTAGGAGAATTACGACTTCTGACTGGTCGAGGCCCGTGGTGTAGTGGTAGCATATCTGACCGGCAATCGGAAGATCCTGGGTTCGATTCCCGGGCGGTCACCTCATTTTTCATTTGTTCGTAATTTCTCTTCCTCGTGTGCAGAACACTCCTCTATACTTACGTCGTTTCTATACATTAATATACTGCGTGGTCATTGCAGTTAAATGTACATATTCACGATTTGCGAGGGTGCCCTCTCAAGGCATTGGTTTCTGCCCTATGTAGGAGAATTACGACTTCTGACTGGTCGAGGCCCGTGGTGTAGTGGTAGCATATCTGACCGGCAATCGGAAGATCCTGGGTTCGATTCCCAGGCGGTCACCTCATTTTTCATTTGTTCGTTATTTCTCTTCATCGTGTGCAGAACACTCCTCTATACTTACGTCGTTTCTATACATTAATATACTGCGTGGTCATTGCAGATAAATGTACATATTCACGATTTGCGAGGGTGCCCTCTCAAGGCATTGGTTTCTGCCCTATGTAGGAGAATTACGACTGGTCGAGGCCCGTGGTGTAGTGGTAGCATATCTGACCGGCAATCGGAAGATCCTGGGTACGATTCCCGGGCGGTCACCTCATTTTTCATTTGTTCGTTATTTCTCTTCCTCGTGTGCAGAACACTCCTCTATACTTACGTCGTTTCTATATATATATATAAAACGACGCTTGTGTAGAAGAACGTCCGGACAAGATGAGGAGAGAGAACGAGCAAATGAAAAATGAGGCCCCCTCCCAGGAATCGAACCTGGGATCATCCAATTGCCGGTCGGATATGCTAACCACTGCACCAAGATCCCCGATCAGTCAGAACTCGTAATTCTCCTTCATACGAGCGGAATCGAATGCCCTGAGGGGGCACCTCCTCATGCCCTGATCGGGAACCTTGGTGCAGTGGTTAGCATATCCGACCGGCAATTGGATGATCCCAGGTTCGATTCCTGGGAGGTGCCTCATTTTTCATTTGCACGTTTTTCTTCCTCATCTTGTGCGGACGCTTTTCTTCACAAGCGTCGTTCTTTACACTAACTATACTGTGTTGTTTTCAGTAATATATATATATATATATATATATATATATAATAGTCAGTGCTGGGATTAGCACCGCTAACTTTTTATTTGCGATACTGTTAGCGCCGCTAATTTTCAAAATTGTTAGTGAAACAGGTAGCGGCGCTAAGTTTTTAGAGAAAGTCAATCGCCAACTGTTTCAAAACCACTTGTATAAATTGAATACAATTTATTCTTCTGTTGGTTTGTTTTCCCTGTTAATATATACGAAAGGAACTCGACTCTTACATAAAAATGTTTTCATTTTCGTAGACTATAACGTCACATTTTTGTACCTTAGCAACAAATTATTCAAGGTCTGTGCTAATATATATGTAAGTAAATTACGGAAGGCAGAACATCCAGGGTGTGCCATAAATTGCTTTACCGAGAATAATGAAATCACCTTGTGAAGAATAATATACCAAAAAAAATTATTTTTCTTTGACAGCACTGTTAATGCCGTCAGTTATCTGGAAATATGGCAGAACACGGTTTTGCCGACATTTAGAAACCATCATACTTTTGAAAACGTAATATGATACTCCACCACATTTCGGAAGAAATGTTCATACATTCTTAAAGGATAATTTTTCAGAATGGATTGGATGTCGTGGGATAGTCGAATGGCCTCTGTCACCGAACATAACCCCATGTGATTATTCAATGTGAGGTATAATCAAAGATAGAGTCTACGGCCAGAAACCTCGTTCAAGACGTTGAATAATAAAGAACTGTTCCGCGCTATTTGTTGTTCAGTGGTTCAGAAATGCAACGTGTGTATTGAACATGATGGAGGACACTTTGAACAATTTCTGTAATAAATAATAAATATTATTCGTCACATTGTGATTTCATTATTCTCGGTAAAGCGACTTATGTCGCACCCTGTATATAAAATTTGGGTGGTTTAAGAAAAATTTAAGGACAAAATTAGCGCTAGCGTAAGCGGCGCTAACTGTTGAAATGCTTAGCGTTTGTGTTAGAGGCGCTAACTTTAGGAGTTAACGGGCACAGCACTTTATATATAGTGTGTGTGTGTGTGTGTATATATATATGTATATATATATATATATATATATATATATATATATATATACACACAGGGTGTCCCGTAAGTCTGGAACCATAGGGCAAAATGATAAAAACAGCAATAAAAACGCCGAAGATACGTTTGGAGACTGTTTGTGAAATGAGCGAGGATGGTAGCGGCTGTGTCATCGTCAGTGGATGTCCTCGCGGGTCCACTGCGTGGTTTTTCTCCTATGGATCCCGTTTCCCTGAACTTTGCTACAAGTTTTCCGACACAGCTGTGTGTTATCAGCGCGCGGTCAGGATGCAAGCTGTTAAATTCCTCAGCGACCTCCCTCTGACTCCGATTTCCTACGAGCAGAATTACCTGGATGCGTTCGTCCTTACTCAAAGACATCACGGGCACTTGCATTAACGGAAAAACATGAATCACTTATTTTACCCTGTGGTTTCAGACTTATGGGCCACCCTGTATATATATATATAATATATATATATATATATATAATATATATATATATTAGGGTGGCCAAAGAAGGGGGGTGAAATTTTTTTCTCCGAAATCTGTGTATTAAGTGTTCACGCATAACTGAGAATCACTTATCTTAGCTTGCTTTTTAGTGATTCAGGTGAATATTTAATTAATTGATATTTAATTAATAATTAATTAATAATTAATTAATATTAATATTTAATTAAAGTGAATATATATTCTATAGCGTTATAAATTGCTATGACGCTTAAGGTGAGTGTACACAGCGCTATTTCTCGTTCGAGATGTGATTATGACGAGATCTCGTACGACAATAAGCACCGTGTGCTTACTCGAGATTACATTCGAGATTCAATTCGCAGATCGAATCGAATAAGTTCGTACATGTTTGTTATTTCTGGAACGAGTTTCGACTCAGTACGAGTTCATATCTGGTCGGCGACAAGCGTGCGTTATCAGTGTTGAAAAATCTATTAGAAAATATAACTGGAGATTGTGCATTAGCAATGACAATGAGATTTAACGACGAGCAGCTAAGTAAATTTATTAATTTTTATGAAGAACACAAGTGTCTATGGATGTCTGATGATCCTTCTTACAAAAATAAAATTTGTCGCAATAGTGCCTTGCAGGTTATTGTTGAGGAGACGAACATAGCCACGTTTGATATTGCCGGATGTAAGAACAAAATAAAAAATAAACGTTCGCAGTACTGTCAAGAGATGAAGAAAATTAGTGACTCAAAACGTAGTGGTGCCAGCGCCGAAAGTGTCTATAAATCTACACTAATATGGTTCCGTTAAGTCGATGGTTTTTGAGGAAATATATGCATCAAAAAGACACGTTCAAATTTAGAGGTAAGGATACATTGTGTAGATGGTAATTTATATTTGAACCCCCCCCCCCCAAAAAAGGATTTGGCTTGTGAATTACATACTCAGGATATATATATATATATATATATATATATATATGCATATTACAGTAGAAGAAAGAATTATTTAATTTATTGCAAAATGCAGTGATAGATATACAGTAACAAAAATCAAAACAGTATTTAAGTAAATACATCAATCATCATTCCGTAAAAAATCAAATTTTCCTAGTCTTGTCGTTAACATGTAAAACCTATTTTTGGCACGAAATCATTCGTTCCTGCCATGGTACGGACCCTTGCCCTACGAAATATGCACGATATTGGTCCCTAATCTGCGTTGCATTCCTTGTAGGATTATTATCGTACCTTGTTGATTTGAAAGGGACTAAGCCTTCGCTAGGTGAATCACTGCGCTACCGACCTGGAATTATGGCTCAGTTATCTGTCTTCGTGGTCAGCCAGTCCAGTGTTCCAGTAGTTTGTAGCAGACGAGGATCTTAACCAGTTGTGCAAAGCACACGTAGCAAAAACTATTTTAATCACTGTATCAGGTTTTAAAGGGATGTTTTTTCTGTAAATTCGGAAACGATTGGCCATAATTCCAAATGCGTTTTCAGAGATACGTCTAGCTCTGGAGAGTCGATAGTTGAAATTTTTTTCATCTAAAGTTAAGGTTCTTTTTTTATGGCTTCATTATATGTGAAGTTAGAGGGAATGCGTCGTCTACCACAAAAATTCCGTTATCTGGAATATGTAGTGCATTGTCATGTAATGCCTTGTGCAATTTTGAATTACGAAAAATACCTCCATCCGAGAAACAGCCTTTGGCCCAAACATCTATGTAGATAAATTTGTAGTCATGATCAACCACTGCAAAAAGTACAATGCTATGCCAACCTTTATAATTAAAATAATCTGATCCACTGTTAAAGGGTGCCTGTAGCTGTATATGCCTTCCATCTATAGCTCCGCATACACTGGGAAAATTCCAGCGGTCATTAAATCCATTCTGAATACTTTGCCACTATTCCAGTCTTGATGGTACCTAAAAAGAATGAATAATAGTTTACTTATTTGTTAAATACATCTATTAACATTAATATTTTTATTATCTCTTATATCTAATGATTGATATAATAAATGATAATGCTAATGATTTGATAATGATTAAAATGATAATAATTTGATAATGATTAAAATGATAATGATAATGATTTATATAATAAATGATAATGATAATGATTTATTAATGTTACTGAATATATGTTGGATAAGACAGCGCAATTAATCTCTCAATGCTTTCAGGAGCAAGAACATCCTGGTGAAGAGGTCACTGTTGGTGATGATTTTAACGTGGATAGCAGTATGGTGTCAAAAAGGTTGAGTGCAATGTTACATTGCAATATTGCATAATATTACGTAATGTTGCAAGAGTGCCACCAACACCCCCCCTTTGTTGCAAGAGTGCCAACCCCCTGTTAATTGGGTATTTCACTGTGGCGTGTACCAGCTCTTTCTCGATTTCTATATGTTTCGTGGAACTTAGTTTCACTCGGCGTATATGCAAATATGCTTCCATGATGTGTATCACAACAGGTTCGGCGCCTTCTTCTTGGTCAGCGCCCAGATTTATACAGATCTCAGGGCTTGTGCGGGTAAGCTTCAATTTCATATCTACCCCGTTCATAAGCAACTTCTCCTGGAGTGTAAAGTCCGTGTGCAGGCGTCCAAAACATTAATATATCTTTTTTTTTAGAATTTTTAAATTTATCCTTTATACTACCCTCATCTTTAGTGTGGTAATACCCATCGGCGGATAAAAAGGTGTCCTTCGCTCCTTTTGAAAAGTTGAGGACATTTTCCAGATATGCTCGTAGGTGATAGTACCCCGTGCCTGTGAGATGTTAGTCTGATTTAAATATACGTCACACTGGCTGAATATGGTGTGCAGAAAGTTTGTTTCGGGATATGCAACATTTATCATCGCAGTCCGTTCCGTCAGAATGAGCTATGCGAAGTTTAGTATACATGTCCATACAGCTCGGATCAAAAAAGTAAGGACCTGAACTGGGTATCACGAATTCTATAGGGGCACTGGTGAGCTAATCGTGTTTAAAGGGTTAATTGTAATAAAGTCACTGTGCTCAATAGAAACTTGAGTTGGAGGCATCTCAAAGAGGGATAGCTCCGATTTACAGCACTGTGAACTGCAAGGATGAATGAAACGGGTCATGTTGAGTTAGAAACAGTGCCACCTCCCTCGACGAGTAGCAGTCAATCTATGAATCGTGAGAGTAGCGTCCTCAGTTTATATCAGTTAAAAAATGATCGGTCATAGGTTTCATACGCTTGGAACACTTCTTTTTTGGCGCCCTTTTACGTTTAATACCACGTGACCCCTTCTTCCTAACAGTTCTCTTCTTCTTCTTTACGCCACGTGTTGGTACCCCCTTCTTCTTCCTATCAATTCTCTTCTTTCCTCCGCCACGCATTTTTCTCTTCGCATCTTTGATGATTTCATCCCGCGTACGTTTTAAATGTTTTTTAGAGCTTCTTTAGGTTTAGTTCCCGCGAGCATTTCCTCTGCCGCGTTAAAACCTGTTTGTAACGCCTTCCTCCCAAGGTACCTGGCACCCCTCTTCAGTAGTGGTACAGTTGTGCGCAGTATAGATGAAAAATGGACCCAAGTCCACTACCACGCTGGTATGTCGCCTCTCGGTATACCATAAATGGTTTTCTGGCCATTATAACTCAGTGCGTCGAAAGTGCAGCTTCACTGTTAAGCTCCCGTCACCGAATGGGAATTTTTACCCTCTACCGTTCTTATATATATTGAGATATTAGTTATTAGATTAGTTGCGACATTCACATAATGGGGCCTGTCATATGTAATACTCAAGCTCCTGCCTCTATGGTTGGCGATGTGGGCAATGCGCAGCAGGCGAGCCTGGGTGTTCTCAACAAATTGGTGCTCCACTATATTGCTATAAATATAGCACATGTCTGGGGGCTCAGGGTCTTCAGCCATTTTCTCCATCTTCAATTGATACATTAAGCTGGACAAATCATCCGGTGCCTCGTGAAAGGTGTCTCTTTGGAAAGCTGCGCTATATCGCCCCTCAGCCACAATTTTGAACAGTTCTTTATCTTTAATATTTCCACGAAGCGTTGACTTTAGCTTCAATGTGCATGCATGCGCGTTGATGTTTACGACTTCAAAAAGTAAATCGTATCTCAAGTATGACTTTTCAAGACTCTTGTTTAAACCCGCCACAATGTCCATGGCTGTGTCATAATGCCCGACTCCTAACGAAACAATTGCACTATAGTACTGTTCCTCACCGCACAGGGTTGACCGTATAGTGTTGTCTAATGTTATGCCTATTTTTTCGCACTCGTCGTTTCTGCTATAGATCAGAAATATGATTTGTTCATTTTCAAGAGTTAAATATTTGGTGGATAACTGAAGTTCACATATTCCCACCTCATACGATTCACGACCCAATTCAATGGGGCCATGGAGTTCTGTTACAAAATTGGCTAGTGTGTTGTTAGGATTTACAGAAAGGGACGATTAGGACGGGGGTGTGACGTAGAAATGGTTGGGAGCCATGCTGCATACTAATTAAGCTTCATGACTGCATCGGCTTTTATATAGGTATTGAAGCTTTCTGGGTAACGTAGCCACTTCACCAGGTACATTTTTCTCCTTCCTGCACCTTTGCTTCCTAAAATTTTCTCAATTTTAAACACATTTGTTCCTAAATTAAATGTTACTTTCTGAAGTTCCTCCCTGTAAAAGCCTCCAGAGATCTCTTCTCCATTCAAATCTTCAACGTAATACATCATTATCTCGCCTTTAGGCCTCAGCTCTAACTTTAAAAATCTCGCGTGTCCAGCCTTGCTCAAAACCCTTCGCGAATTTATTTCCCGAACGTAGCAGCCTTACATAGTCACTGATTTTGAAACGCGCAGAGTATGGTGGTGGTGGCACTCCATCTCTTCTCAGGCGCTTGCCTCTTTCTAAAACATCGTTAGGCGTTGTACCGATCGTATGGTGGTGTGATCGGTTGTAGGATGAAGCCAGTGAATCGAGAACGTTTATATATCTGTACGTGTTTTTATGTGTAAAATATCGGTGCATACGTTCTTTTATGGTACGTTGAACTCTTTCAGCTAAAGAAGCTTTATGTATAGAATTGGAAGTGTAATATCTGATATTAAACTCTGACAGCATGTTCTGAAAATCTCGCCCTATAAATTCTTTCCCCATATCTGTACAAAAATAGCCCGGAATCCTGTTTTCTTTCAACATCAGTGTTTTGGTCGCTTTAGCGACTGTTTCAGGCAATTTATTTTTCAGGGGAACTAGCCACAGGTATCTAGAGAATACATCTATTATGAATAGGATGTAACGGTAGCCATCGTTGTACAGTGAATATATTTGCATGTCTGTTAAATCTGCCTGCCAAATAGAGTCAATCGATGCGGCTGTTGTCTTTGCTGTTTTAAACCTTTTTCTCACCGGTTTATGAAGTGTGTAAGCATCCTGGGCACGCAAAAATCTCTCAACATCCTTTTTTCCTTACAACATAAGTACCTCTGTACAGTCTATTAATGCCACCATAGGATGCAGGGCTAGAAATGTCATAATAGTGCTTACTTAATACGTTAGCCATTTGCGTATTTTAGAGGCACGTGGATAAGGTTGGCCTTCTACTCTCTTCTTTCTTCTCTTCAGAGACACTGCAGCTGTTCTGGGCGAAGGTGTACTCAGTTGTAATACGTGCGATGCATGCTCCAAGTCTTTTAACCTATTTAGATTACCTATCAATGTTTTGGGGACATTTATTTGCTGTCGTCTTGCTTTAATATGCTTCCATCCTGTTGGTGAGGGCTTGTCCCACTTTCTCACCAGATCGTGAACAATATCAACGATATTGGACCCTTGTACCCTTGTTCCATCAACAATGACCTCGCCTGTGTCGCCCCACTGTTTGACGGGGTTCTCACTCAATAGATTATAAAGACTTAACCCTTTTTTCTTCAATATATGGGGGAGGCTGTTTTTTAGCACATGTTCGATGTGCTGTGTTCCGCTACTCTTTGGTTGCTCAGGCCCTGTATCACTATGCTCAGCGCTACTCGAGCTGTGCCTCACGGGGAGCTCTGTAAGATGTTTATAATCTTCGTACTCATGAAGAAATTTCTGCAAAGCCTCTTGATACAAAACCCTTTTCTCATCATGCGCCTTTTCACTGTTTAATAGGGATCGTAGCTCACTCTCCATTCTTTTAAGCCTACTTTTACGGGGTTCTAGAGCCGCGTCTGGGGTGCTTTGTAATGAAGCATGCACCTCGTGCGGGATCACAACCACCTTCTTCATTATATTAGTTTAGTCAGTAAAGGCCCCAAAATTGAAAATAGGATGAGGAGGAACGACCCGCCTCTTTGTACAATAATACGCTTTTTCTTACCCACAGTCTGACTTTTATGGGCGAGCGCCCGTATTATGTTCTTGTAACGACGTAAGCGAGCCTTCTGACAGGATTTCATTGGAACATTACATTTTATAACATTGAGGCAGATTTCGCAGATGCATTTTAAAAAGTCAGATTCGATATTTTTAAGAAACATCTGCCGCAATGCCCGAGGCAGTCGTTGGTAGATTTTTATTAATTCTCGATATTTCTTTAGCCTATTCGTCATTCTGGAATATACACGGTTTCAGGCTCGTTTGGAAATATATTCGTTCTTAGAAGCACCCTAAACGTGTTTCGCGGGTGAAGGTCACAAAACAAATATCCATAACGCTGAACATTTGACTGGCTAATACCCCAATTTGTAACACATCTCTACG
Source organism: Bathynomus jamesi (assembly GCA_023014485.1). NCBI lineage: Eukaryota > Metazoa > Arthropoda > Malacostraca > Isopoda > Cirolanidae > Bathynomus > Bathynomus jamesi. Next base: position 25,931 of record JAJOZX010001042.1, on the reverse strand, counting down.
TTGCGCGAATAAGACTAGATATTACGTATTTAACGATACATCGCGCATGTATCTATTTTTGAAAAATAGATTCTGATTGATGAAGAACACGCTTATGTTAAGGTGGTGGGAGAATACTGTAAATGTCTCGGCAAACGTTTTATCCATCTCCAACATGAGGTCGTCAATTACGATGACTGTATGTTCATTTTCCTTTAACGAATTAACGTCATATACCCCCTCGTGGAACAAAACATCATCTTTGTACTCGTTGAACACTGATTGGTATGTCGAATAGCACCATATAACTTTATGCACAAATTTTGAGAACATTTCACCCTTTCTTTAATAATTTTAAGCATAAACACCGTTTTACCACATCCTGTAGGTCCAGATATAATACATGTACATGGGCTCGTGAATCTGAATTTTTCTACAGCATCCATTTCTAACACGTCACACCCCTAAGTGACTCATTTACAGAATATCACAAATAACGAGTTCTGCTCCTTATATTTTGTTTTCTTCTTCCACAGAACCGTGAATGACGACGATGTACAGCCACCCGATCATCGACATCACGGATGAAGCCATTGTCCGTGCATCTACAGTGCCCATACCCTCCGATGAACCCTCACCGGCGACATGCTGAAGAGTTCTACACGTCAGGTATAAAGCGGCCGAAATAGGCGCCCATTGTTGGACAATCCGCAGTAGAGCCCCAGCCCTCAACGTCTTACGCGGCCAATCCCACGTCAGTATCCTCGGTCAATATACCCCCTTGTTCAACCTCCACACCCCCCGCCCGTTCTGTTGAGTCTACAATAATAGACTCGAGGCCCTCAACGTCTTACGTTACCTGCCCTACATCATCCAATATAAACCCTTGTTCATCCTCCACAGCTGCGACTCGTTCTGTTGAGGATGATATAACATTTGAGTTAGTGCGCACCGCAGCCCCCACCCCAGCCTTGACTAGAAATCGGAATAGAGTCAGGGTCGATCCTAGAGCCGTGTATAGTAATGGAATTGAGCGCAGGCTACGTCGCGTTGTGGAGCGCATTGTAGAGTTTGCCCTTCAGAACTGCAACGAGCGTGAAGTCAGGACGAGTCTGTCCTTCGGATTTGGTTCAGATGATGATGTAGATGATTTTTGGGTAGTCATACCATTTAGACGTTTGGCGGATGAGGATGTAGATTAAATATTAGGGCGTATATTGCACGCCTCCCAAAGTAGTATAGCATTCAATATGGACAACTTCACGGTAAATATTGACCGTGTATTCCGTGTTGCGGGTCATAGTGCCACACCTTACACTCTTAACTTCAATTCTTAGGCTATTTTTAGACGGCATATAAACATCGATCGTGGTTGCGGCTTTACAGCAGTAGTCCTAGCGCGCATGTTTACTGTACAAAATACGAAATCCGTTCAAATTTGGTTGCCTACGATCGTGGAGCGTGCCCGTAAACTAGCTGTAGACTGTGAACTTGAATTTGACTGTAATATGGGTTCTAGGGTTGCCAACCGTCCTTTTTGAAAAGGACAGTCCTTTTTTGTAGATTTTTGTCCTTGTCCTTTCTTGAGTTCGGAAAGGACGCCATTTGTCCTTTTCTGATAACATAACAATCTTGTTCCAAACAACAGTTTTATAACAAAACTTTTGTTTAAAAGGAAATAATTATAAAGTCTTAAGTCGAGTAACATTTTATAAATTCATTTCTTCACTTAAATGTTAACGTTCCGTGTAGCGGAAAAGTATAAATTTAAAAATAAATATTGTTACCATAAATTTCGTCAATGCATGCTGTATAAATTGTAATAAATTATAAATAAAATTTTACTTCTTTCCCTAACCTTGTAGACAGTATATTGAAATTGATGTTCTTGTCCTTTTTTTCAAACTTCATGGAGTTGGCAACCCTAATGGGTTCTGAAGAGCTGAGAAGGGTAGAACAGGAAATGAATGTCCGTATAGTCGTATTTGGATTGGATGATCGTCGTAGGACTGTGTATGTTTTTAAAAGCAGTGTGAGAGATCGTACAAAACCCCTACTTATTTTAGGTCTGTCAGGTACAACATATCTCCCCATCCGTAATATAAGGTGCCTTTACGCGAGTTATGATTAAAGTCGAAAATATGGGCGACATCATGAGTTGTGTAAGGGATGTCTCGAGTTTGCAGATGATATAGTGGAACATTGTAAAGATTGCCACATGGTGTGTGAACAGTGTAAAAGCTCCAAATGTGAAAGCCATGTAGTTGAAGCTGAGAAGAGGGACTGTAATGTGTGTAGACGCACATTTTTCAGTAATAGCTGTTTTGATCATAAATTAATTGGCACGTGCAGGAAAATGAGAATCTGTGAATGTGGTATGTTTCACACTTGAATGGTAGCGGAAATTTCAAGCACAAGTGTGACGAAATTCACTGTCCTACATGCCATGAGAAATATAAGGCGGATGGTGTAAAGCATGTATGTTATATGAAAAACATCAAGCCTAAAAACAAACCTTGTGTAACTGTATACTACGATATAGAAACATACACGAACGCCGAAACCAAAGAGGTAATTCCGCATTTACTTGTGAGCCAAACTATCTGCGATGAGTATATGGAGATCGATTGTGATGAGTGCCCCAAATGCGGTAAACGGACAAACGTTTTTAAAACGATTGTTCACGATAGCCCTGTGAAACTATTTGTGTCCTATATTGTCAAGTTAGCCGACAAGTTAAAAAAAATTACTGTGTATATTCTTGCCCACAACGGGGCAAAGTTTGACACGCAGTTCCTTTATAAGGAGTTGCTTGAGCACGAGTCATCTGAGATATTTACAGGTGATCCCTTGAAAAGAGGCAACAAATTAATACAGATGCAAATAAGAGGTAATGTGCAATTTAAAGACACTTTATTATTCACACCTTGTAAATTAGCAAAGCTACCAAAGGTGATGGGGATAGCAGCTGAAGTATCAAAAGGATACTTCCCTTACACATTCCTCACTAGCGAGACTTTAAACTATGTAGGTCTACCTCCACCCAAACATTATTTTAACTATGATTGTATGAGTGTAGATGAACGTGAAGACTTTGATCGATACTACAACAGTTTTAGTGAATGTAATCCTTATAATATAGCTGATGAATGTGAGCGTTATTGCGTGAATGATGTACTAGTGCTTAGAGTATGTTTCCAGGCCTTTAGAAGGATGTACAATTTAGGGTGGATCACTTTTCACTTTTTTTAAGAAATTATAGCTGGTCAAAGTTTTTCCCATGATTTGGTTCAGTGGAAGTACACTGACACCATTTCTACCAAAATCGATCAATATTTAGGGGTCGCGCATCGACCCTGAAAATTTCAATTTTGGAAATTTGGCCAAATTGACAATTTTTTACTGAATAAAGATAAATCATCAAATGACCATATTTTCTGAATCCTCTCAGTGAAAGAAATCCTCTCAGATACTTACCAAGTTGATAGGACAAGTGGTTTAGAAGTTATACTCACCTTGAGATAGCATTAAAATTTAAAATACCGTATTTGTCCCCGTACCTCCATATGCTGTCTGCCATTGTCTGCTTTTTAGGATAAGATAAAACGAATAAAGAAAGATCAAATGTATTTTGTATTAAAACGGTTTACCGATATCCCTAAAGGCACTTACTCCGGTGCCGCTAACTAGGTTCAAAAACTGTATGAATCGTGGTTAGAACACACATCATCTTAAGGCGTGTGCCATGTACTCTCTCTGCTAACTCCCTTTCCCTCTGCGCTACTTCATCTTGGCAAGTGACGACTTCTTGAAGTCACCGAGTTCTTTCCGGCTCTTTTCCACGAGCTGAAGAAGACCCTGCAGCTGTGACTCGTCTTTTGTGACAGTGTTCGCGTAATCTTCTATCAGTTTTATCCCTCTCTCTGCCACGTCGTTGGTAACTTTCAGATGCGAGATGACATTCTTCAGATCACAGTAGTTCTTATCTTGATCCCACTTATTCACCGGCAGAGTGAGCCACGTAGACGCGCACACCACCTGCAGGCCTGTGAACACGAACCACGATGACTCATCGATCAGGTCCGGAAGGCGCTCGTCATCAACCGAGACGTTGTCATACGTGAAGTCCTCTGGCACAGCGAGGCGGCACAGCTTCTTTGCCATCTCGTGCTTCACAGTGTCTTCCACTTTGTCACTGCAGAGGGCAAAAACGACGGTCTGAGGCCTCAGATACCACAAGTGCCGCCTGATCACTGCCAGTGAAGCCTCTGCAATCTCGCGATCCACAGCCCTGTACTGCAGAAGACGCTGGTACAACACAAGGTCATTCAGCGGGGCATCAGCTGCGACAGGAGCCGCCAGCCAGGCAGGTGCGTAGAGGAGTGCAGTAAATAGTACCACTCTCTGAAGTTTCTGTACCAGCTCGTCGTCGAACTCCAGCTGACCGCTGAACATCAGGAGCTTCGTGTAGTAGATGATCTGAAACGAATACGCACTGTGATGTATAAATACCGATACCACTCCATATAAGCAAAGGTGGGCACCCGGGCCTCAAAAAGGACCGACGGTCCCGGTCCTTGCCTCAAACTGGACCGACGGTCCCGGTCACGGTCCTTTCTGAAGATAGGACCTAGGAACGACTCGGTCCTCGGTCCTTATATATAATATAAGTGAAAAATTTGATTAAAATGAAAAATGAAATTAAAGACACCGGAAATCTTTAATTTTATTAACGTAAATTATAATTAATACAATACATAAATGATGAAAAAGTTATTAAGTTTAATGCTTGAGTTTCCCTTCAAGAAGACTAGCATTTCAAAATGGCTGTCACTGAGCCCTGACCTTTTCGGCTTGAGGACGTCCTTCCCCAAAGAGAAGAGCCTCTCCACGGCGGCACTGGATTGGATAGGCGTGTTAAACTTGATGAACAAGTCCTTCAACGCCGGGCTGGGGAACGAGTCCTTGTTGAAGATGAAGGGTTTCACAGGCCTCTCGCTGAGAAATGTCTCCACCAACTTGGTCCCGGTCTCCTTCGTCTTCTCCCCGGCCTCGTAGAGAGCCTCAAAGAAGTCGTCATTGCCCTGGTCATTCTCACCCTCGCTGCTGCTGGTGTCCTTGCCTGAGTCCGCTCTTGCCAGAATCCTCTCCACCATAGACATCATCTGCTTCTTCACTTTGGCCTTGATCTCCTCGACGTCATACATGACGTCGTCCTCCACCAGCCTCACCCAGCCCAATTTGAACTTGGGGTGTAGCGCAGCTGCCAGGAGGAAGTCCATATCCTCAAAATGGGGACCAAACCGACGTCTGATCCCATCCCTGACAGCTAATACCAGTGGCTGACACATCTTGACATCGCTGCTTTCCATCTGCTCCTTCAACATTTTGAGAGAGATGGCCAGGGTGGGCAGGAGTGACCCCATGTACGCCTTGTCCTCCCCTTGCAGGATGTCCAAGGCCTTACAGACTGGCTTCATCACCTCAAGATACTCTTTGAAGAAGTTGATATCAGCTGAAAAAATAGTTATTTTAGTCCTGTACTTAAACTTCTTATATTGTACTTTTTACTTTTTACCTTTTCAAAAAGAAAAGTAAAAAAATCAAATATGTATATTGCTCACCAGACGAGAACTAAGGCACCCCAAGAATGTTGCACGTCTGGTGTAGTCCATGAAGCGGGACACCCCGTCGTAGACGGAGTTCCATCTCGTAACGGTGGGGACAGTCAGCTGCATCCCTATCTCGGCCTTGATGGTGTCTGAGGCTTGTGAACTTCTTGACTGCTTGTTCCACAGCTCCGTAGCTTTACCAAAGGCGGTCCGGTACGCCTTCCTGTAGGATGGTGAGTTCTTCAGGGCCTTGTCAGCGTCGGAGGTGGCCACTAGGTTCAGGGTGTGGGCGGCGCACCTTGTGTGCTTCGGCAGGACGTATTCAGGATCCTCCGTGGCACCGGCTAAAAAGAAATGTTCAATTTATTCAATAATATATTTGAGTGAAAAGAAAATACCTTACAAGACTTGTAAAAAGTGAAAAAAAAATCAAGAAATAATAAATAATCCATAATTTACCTTCCAAAAGCGATGCCAGATCCTCAACCTGAACGACGTCCTCATCATCGGGCCGCCCCACACCTTCTTCCTCCTCTTCCTGGACCTCCTCAGGCAGCTCCTCGTCCGTTTTGCCAAAGACACTGCACAATGAAACACAATTATTATATTTTATTATTTTTTTTATTCAATGTTTTGAAAAAATTAAAAATGTAAAGATTTAAAAGTCAAAAAATTTGAATGAAGAAATTAAAAAAAAAAAATCTGCTTACTTAAATGCCTTGACGAAGTTGCTGCCATTGTCAGTAGTAGTCCTGCAGACCTTGGACTCGATGGCGAAGTCGAAGAGGACCTTGTACATCTTCGCAAGGACCTCGAAGGTGTGTCGTCCGGTGAGTCGTCTGCACGCCAAGACTGCCTTCTGCCTGAGGAGGGTGGCCTGGTCAGTCCAGTGTACAGTCATCCCCATGTACGACCTTAAATAAAATGGAATGCTTTGAATTGAAATGTAGTATTATAATTTATATTTTCACAGCATTGTAATAAATTGATTGAAATAACTCACAGTTTATTAGTTTCTTCTTGATTGAAGTAAAAAGTAAATTAATTAAAATTTAAACATACTTGTGGGCACATGTCCAAGCGTCTGCCGTAGTAGAGACCGACTGTACAGAGTTGAGGACGTCCCTCAGGTGCTGCCTCTTCTCGTCAAACCTTAAAAAGTTTATTAAAAGACAAAAGTAAAGTAAAAAATTATAATGTCATCGCTCATCACTAAAAGAAAAAGAAAAGAAAATACTGTTATCAAGAATGAATTTAAATAGCCAAACAAAAAATACCTGTCTTCAATACGCCTGGTAAGCGTCCTCCTAGACATGGAGTGTTGGCCAGGGACACAGGTGCTAACAAAGTCCTTCCACGAATCGGAGTCGACGACGTCGAGATGCAACATGTTGTCCACAAATAAGGTGATCAACTAATGAAAAAGAAATACAAATTTGTTACGTTTCACCATAACTGACTGACATTTGAGTGTAATTTAATGATTATAAATACTTCTAGACAAAGTTGTAAGATTTTTAATTGAATTTACTGACCTTCTCTTCAAAGAGAGCCTTGGTGACTCTGGACGGTCCAGCCATGGCCTCCCGTATAGTCGGCTGAACCATGGTCCTCTGCCTCTTGTCGTCGGGGCGCTCCTGAAGGTCTCCTCGCCGCTTCTTCTTTTTCTGGAGCTCCACCCCGTCCTTGATGCACTGGTCGAACTGGTTCTGGACGTGAGGGTGGCGCCTGGAGACATGTCGCTTGAGGTTGTTTTGGCTCTTGTTGCTTGTCGAGAGGATGTTCTTGTTCGGCAGGCACAGCAAGCACTTGTACTCCAGGTTCTGCTCACCCTTGGGGCCCAGGTATTCAAAGTATTTGTCCAGGTACGGCCAGGGATTGCCGGGTTCAGTTCTTTCGCTAGGAGCTCCAGTTGCTTGACTTGAAGTTGAAGCACTAACATCAGTAGATTCTTCGTCTCCTCCAGGTGTTGAAACAAGTTTCAGTTCAGTCTCAGTCTCTTTCTGAGTCTTCTGGAGGAAACGATCCATCTTCTTTAGAACTTCAAATAATCACTAAACACACTAAAATCACTAAAAAAGAGCGTCCGAACCGGACCGTCCGGAATTGCTTAAAAATGGACCGTCGCTCCTCATTTCGGTCCTCACTGAGAAAAGGACCGACTTTCCCGCTCACGGTCCTTAAAAAGGACCGAGTTCCTTGAGTTCGGTCCTTTTGGAACTCGGTCCTGCCCAACTTTGCATATAAGTTTGTTTAATGGTAAATTATTTATCTTATTTTTTTCTGGTAGGGACTTCAAATGGCTGTTTGCAGAAGGCAATACAATATTTAACTTCTAATTCAAAATACCAACCTTGGCCATCCACCTCGCATGATGGTAGGCTCCTGGGCGCATGAAGTGTGTGCCACGACGTGGCTGGGCCCCGAGTGCCAGGAGCGTAATCTCCGCCACTTCTCGGTAGTCTTCTCTGACAAGACCAGAAGCGGTGCCGAGGAACTTGACTGCCTCATCTCGGAGCTCCATCAGCCACGTCACCTCCGCCAAATGCTCGATCTCCAGCTCGCGATAAGTCGAGAGGTCGAGCTTGTCCCACCTGAAAGGGGAGTTATGAAAATATTGCATGAAAACGACTGAAGTTTTCCTTTTCGACTGCTATTAACATCATTAGTAGAAGGACGCTGATATCTCAATTGCTCTGAAGGCAAAAAATCATTGGAGAAAACAAATGCGCCTCAGACTTGAAATTCACCTTCTCCTCAGATACTGGAACAAAGGTTCAGTTGGTGCTGTGGTTCTTCCAAACGCGGTGATGACCACTGCCCCCACGATGAGCTCCATAACGTGATGGAAGAGCGGTTTACCAAGCATGTTCTCCAGCCGGACCACCGCACCCTGCACCCTCCCCGTATTGAGGGAAGTTGTGTCGAAGCACAGTCCAATCACGTTGTTCTCGCATCCCCAGTCTTTGAGAGCACGAAAGGTCGCCTGGGCCTGGGACAGACCGGTGCCGTCAGCAACAGTCGGAACGGCCAGCAACTTTCCTTCTGTGCATTGGGGAGCTCCGGAGATGAGAATCGCCTGGCGGTGTTCCAATGATCCAAGAGAGTCCTGAAACGTATGTCATACATGCCAATCCATTATCGTCCACTGGAATATGTCAATCCACTGTCGTCACTGGAACATGTTAATTCAATCTCGTCCACGGTGGGGGCAAAACTGACCTTGATTACTTTACCGTCCCAGTGGACGACAGCATGCCTCGGAGATACGAAGGATTTCTGCACAGCTGTCGACACTTCACAACGATGTGCCACTCTTCCACGGCGAGACGTGTCCTTCGAGATACTGAATTTGTCCAGGTCTGCGGGCGGATCTGCCGAACGTAGGACTGCCGCCACGACACTTGCCACCTATGTGCGAAATTGAAAGGAAATTGACAAGGATGCGTATGGTTTTTATGTGACAAAATAATCACTAAATTTTCCGTCGTTACGTCTATTATATCTTTGTCAAGGAAAGATCATTACTGATATATATACACCTGATTATTGGACATCCGGAAGCGATCAGCCACTTCAATAACAGCCGGTGCATTGAGGATGCGGTGAGGAAGGCTGATTGATACAGTTGATTCTCTCGGCTGTCGGTATGGTGGTTCTAGCTGTGATTCGGAGTTGCTCGATGATCTGCTTTCTATAGATTCATCGTCGCTCTCAGCTTCGGTTCCTAATTTCGTTTTTCAGGTGCCTGGCTCATCACGAGATTGTTGTCTTGAGAGTTGCCGTTTTCTCTTGACAACGAACACTTTATCATTCCCACTCATTGTTGCCTGGCGCAGGCCCCGTTGATCCTCATAAAATTTAATATCTTCTTGTTTGTTGTTGTCTGAGAGCAGTCGACTTTTCTGTATCTCTTCAATAGCATCGGGAGCTCCGATGTCCCAGAGCTTGTTCAGATTTTCTGAAAACTTCTCCCTGCCTTTTCCCGCGTCACTGTCTCTCATCTTGCTCTTCTGCAGCGAGCGCCACTCTTCCCACAGTAACTCCAGTTTTCTTTCGCAGTTACGCCTCGTGATCGTCTTTATACGTGCCATGTTCCAAAATGCCAGAACATTGGCCACCGTGTCTTTTACGGCGGCCTTCCTGTCAGTAGTTTCCTGCTTGGCATAGAAGAAGTACTGGAGAACTTGATGGGTGGTTGGCAATTTGGCACCACCGATCGAGGAAGATGGCTGACCAATTAAGAAGACGTCCGTGGCTGACCTTAGAGAAGGTGGTGCTGTTGTTGCTGCTTTCTCTTTTCCAGAATAAGTAACTTTCAGAGTCTTCCCACTCCTGGTTGTTAACAGTTTATCCATTGTACTAAAGTCTAGACTTATCAAACAAGAATCAATTGACACAGTTATCTGTAAAAAGCAAACTGTGATTAGTAAAATATTGGTCATAGACATAGCGTGTGTGTGTAATTGGGATTTTAGGATGCGCCAGCTACTGATGCTATGATTACGTCCATAACGGGGGACAAATAGGTATTTTAAATTTTAATGTTATTTCTAGGTGAGTGTAACTTCTAAACCACTTGTCCGATCAACTGGTAAGTATCTGAGAGGATTTCTTTCACGGAGGATTCAGAAAATATGGTCATTTGATGATTTATCTTTATTCAGTAAAAAATTGTCAATTTGGCCAAATTTCCAAAATTGAAATTTTCAAGGTCGATGCGCGACCCCTAAATATTGATCGATTTTGGTAAAAATGGTGTCAGTGTACTTCCACTGAACCAAATCATGGGAAAAACTTTGACCAGCTATAATTTTTTAAAAAAAGTGAAAAGTGATCCACCCTAAATTGTACATAAGCCGCTTCAAATGCGATCCGCTGCAAGTTGCAACCACCATCGCGTCACTATGCTTTACCGTGTTCAAGAACAACTTCAAGCCTAAAGCCACCTTACCCATTATTCACAGAAACAACCCCCGCAGTTACGGACACAAGGCTATTTACTGGCTCATACACCTACAGCAACAGACAGGTGTATACATAAAGCACCCCCGCAACACGGGTGAAGTACCCATTAAGATTAATGGTCGAGTTTTTTGGGTTGATGTGCTAAGTGAAAACCGTGTCACTGGTGTGAAGACTGCGTACTCCTTTAACGGATGCTGGTGGCATGGATGCCCCCGTCCTGAGTGTGGAATCGCCGGAGATATCCACGGTAGATCTCCTGCCGACTGTCTTGCATACACTCGCACCCGCGATCAACTTATAGGGTCCCAGTTCACTCACAAAGTCTTGTGGGAGCATGAATATGATGCACGGATGGAGACAGACGAGGTGTACCGTGAGGAAATAAACACGATCAAGCGTTCAATGGTACTGGATCCTCTCAAATGTGGTGATAGCTTGTTCGGTGGGCGTACAAATCCCTTCAAGCTATGCTTTCCGCCTACGGAGGGTGTGAAACTTCACTACTACGATTTCTGTTCTTTATACCCATACGTGATGAAGAACAACCCGTACCCCGTGGGCGCTCCTGAGAAACTGGTGCGACCTAACCTGCCCTCCATCAACGAATTTTCAAGAAATTTGAATGATCGCTACTTTGGGCTCCCTTTCGTAGACGTGCTCCCCCCTCGCGATTTATGGATGCCGATCTTACCCGTCGTCATCGACCACAAGTTCATGTTTCCCCTTTTCGTGAAGTGTGCGGAAGAGAATGACGGTAATTGTAGCCATACACCCCATCAACGTAAGATCAGAGGCGTATATACAAGTCCTGAACTGGCCCTAGCCGTACGCCATGGGTATAGAATACTGAAGTTATATGAGGTGTGGAGGTTTCAGAAGCTACCCAACCTTTTCACACCGTATATAAACGCATTTTTGAAGGATAAGGTTGGGGCATCAGGGTATCCGCGAGGAGTTGACACCGAACATGAAAAGTCTGCCTATATTGAACGTTACCACGACCACGAAGGTATACAACTTGATCGTGCCGAAATTGCAAAGAATCCTGGCAAACGCTTTAGTGCAAAGTTGTGTCTAAACAGTCTATGGGGAAAATTTGCACAGAATACTGGCAAGGGGAACGTTCGTTTGGCACAAAGCTATAGCGAAGTCTGGGATTATGCCAACGCCCCCGATAAAGAGGTCATGGAAGTCGTGAATGTAGGTAATACTTACATAATAAAGTACAACACTGAACTGGCCAGAGATACCTCAAGGGTTACAAACATTCCTGTAGCCAGCTTCACAACAGCCTACGCCCGCATCAAACTTTGGGATCTATTGCATTTTCTTAGGCACAGAGTCTTGTATGCCGATACAGATAGCGTGATATTCACAGCGAGGGAGGGTGAATACATGCCTGCTATTGGTGAATTCCTCGGCGAGTTCAATGATGAGATGAAAGATGAGTATGGGGACAACGCATACGCTGACTCTTTTGTCTCAACTGGACCTAAAACTTATGGGGTACGGGTAAGGATAGGGAATGAAACGAAATATATCTTGAAGGCAAAGGGTATCACGCTTAACCAAGCGAATCGGCGGGTCGTTAACTTTGATTCGCTGAAGAATCTAGTGTGTTTGGACGATGATGAGGGTGATCGACCTCCCCAACCAATTGTAGGCACCCACAATTTTTGGGCGCAGAAGCTGGGGTGTGTGAAGGAACTTAGGGGACGAAGGTGTGCCGTAACACCTATAGGAAACGTTACCAGTATTTGTAAATATATATGTATTGAGAACAATCTTTGATGTGCCTATTTTTAATTTGTTGCACGTATTTGTAAATATATACATGTTGATTATTTCGTTTATTAAATAAATCGTGCATCGACTTGTGTTTCACTTTGCGTGTGTGCGTGTGTACAGTAAAAGATAAGCCCCGCCCACTGTAAGACCGGGCACGTGATTCATCCCATAGCTTCAGCAGGCCTCTGTCCCCGCGTTCTCAGTTGACCTCTGTATACCCTTGAGCTCAGACGTGTATTCTCTCCCGCGGAGAAGAAAATGGCCACCTTTAATATCGCGTGTTCAACATTTATGAAGTGGTATTCAGCAGTGTCAAGATATAGTGGATAGTGAAAAACTCCCTATCCCAGCCTCCTTTGACTCTTTTAAGGATGCATTGAATCGTGCGAAGGAGCAAGATGTACAAATACTCTACGGATATTCTGGCGAGGGGGTTGTAGGCTTTCGTTGCACAGACGATGTGCTGAAGTATGCTATAGACCTAAGCTTTATAAAGTCTCACATATACCGTGAAGTAAAAGAAACAACGCGTGCAGAAGAGAAGCAGCAGATATGGATAGTGAGCCTTGTGGATGAGTGGTGTGATAAACGGTATTATATCATGCTACACCATGTCGATTACTCATACCCTACGACTGAAAATGTGAATCTCGTCATCATGGACAATCTTAAGTATTTTTACCACTACATTAATATATATCATGATGAGGTTTGTAGTGAGGTTGTGGCTAAAGGATTATGTGAGTGTTTAGCAAACTTCAGAGATGAGTATCGCCTGTTAAATAAAAAGAAAAAATATGGGCATATGTTTCTCTCAAATAGTCCGCCGGATTGTGATGATGTTTAGGAGGGATAAAACGTTATAAAATGTGCCTAGTTCATGAAATTTACCCTGAGCGAAACTGTCTGGTGCGTATTCGTAGTAGTGATAAAACGTTAAAACCGAAATTAATTATTGTACCGGAAAAAAACACCTACCCAATATAATGCGGTACAACAATTCGATCAGCGCCGCACAGGTTTCATTAGTTTATGGTGCGACTCGCACTTCACGGAATCATACGGGGTCGAACAACCCCTTTCACGTATCATCAGGGTGAGTCAACCGCCCATCGAACCGTTCCCGCCTACCTGCGTGCCTCACGCGGCTCATAGTCTTCTCAGAGCTTGCGCCGAGGGGTTGTGCCATAGTCATCTCGATCCGTGTGAACGTGCGAATACGATGGAACTCCCTTTGAGAAGCGTTTTCAACGCCTCGTACGACGTCTTCGTGACGAAGTCGTTGCGTGTGTTCAGGCGGGAAACCGGCACCATTAACTGTGTGCTTGAAACGAACAGAAGACCTGCGAGCAAACGCCACGTTATTTATTTAAATTTTGAGGAGCTGCATAAAATCTTCGTGGTAGTTGAGAGTTGGGCTGAGGACCGTTATAAATTACCAACAGCCGTGGATACACTAAGAGATGTGATTAGTGACGCCTCCTCATATACCGTTGTTTGTACAATGAGTGTAAATAACAATCAACCAGGCATTGATATACGACTGATGTGGAAGAACGCTGCTGATAATGACGTTCTTGTTCCTACGCGAAACCGATTCATCCTCGACAGAATGTTTGAGATTGTTGGATTCCGTAAGCTGAAGCCTATATTAGACACACGTATCTCAGACATGATTTATTTTGATACAGTACTTGAGTACGCTTACACCGCTCTGCTCGACGGATTTGTTAAATGTAGGAATGAGCAGGGAGAGAGCGGCCTAGCTCTGGATGCGTATTTAAAAGGCTTAGATTCTTCGAAATATGCAGAGCTTTGGTACAAGACGCTTGAGAGGTACAGAGCTGAGCTCGCATACACTGTTCATCCTGAAGAACTGTACCTCTATATAGTGGATAGCTGCCGTTACGACTTGGAAGCTTATTTCAATTGCCGCTATGCCTGGTGAAGAAGAGTTCACGATTGAAAAGTTCGGGGCGCTAAGAAAAAACCCTCGACTGGAAAGGCATGATTATAAACTTGTATTTAATGACGTAGTTAACGACGGCGTTTTTGTGCGTGCTTTTGATTGCGTTCTAGAGGCGCTTAAAGACAACTTACCAGCCGAGTGTAAAGTGGGTACAAAAATAGTATTGAACGATATGAAAGTCCTTTACATCGAGTATAAACCGCCGTATCAGTTAAGCGGTGAAGCGATGCTTGAGCGGTTTTACCACATCGTGCAGAGTAATGGCGATGTTGATATAGCGTCAATCGCCATCGAATTTAGCGTATTGCTCCGTAGGCGGTAAAGACAATATATATATTTTTTTTCCTGTAACATGTTTATACGTTTTGTATATATTTTTCTAATATTTTGTTAATACTATTTTTTATATGATTATATATAATTAATATAACTTTTGATAATATAGCTCTATATTTTTCTAATATATTGCTAATACTATGTTTTATACGACTCTATATAATTAATATAAATATATATATTTTTATAATATTTGGTTAATACTATGATTTGTATGATTATATATTCCCCGTTCTATTATATATATATATATATATATATCCTATTGTATATCCATTAATTAATAAACAGAACATTGTAATGTTGTTTTATTTATTCCTTGAACACGTTTATATCATTTTTTAAAGCAGAGTAATTGAATAGATAAGTAACGAGTCTGACAGCTCAGCCAACTGTAACATAAGCTTATTTAAAATAAATAACGAATCTGGCACTCAGCAGCAGCGAACTGGCTGAATAATTATATATATGGCGTTGTCTGGCAACTCAGCAGCCAACTGACTGAATAATATATAGAAGAAATAAATATTTAATGCTATCTGGCGCTAACAACTCTGCCAACTGGCTGGTTAGTGCCCTATAAGAGGCGGCGTACGGCTGACGGAGCCATATGAGCTCGGCAGTCCGCCGAGTGAACACCCAGCTCTGGGTCCGCTCCTCTTCCTCTCTTGCTATCTCTTTCTGCTCCTTTTGGGGGGTGAGGCAACCCGTTTTCCCCCAAAGAGGCCCCCTCTCTTTCTGCTCCTTTGGGGGGGTGAGGCAATCCCTTCTCCCCCGAAGAGGCTCTCTTAGAATAGGCATGCCCCTTTTGGGGGAGAACTCCGCCTCCAAGTTGCATACCCCTTGCAATCCCATTTTGGGGTTGGCAACAAAGGTTGGCACTCCCCTTTGGGGGGGTCAGCTTGGGGTATAACTCCATGTTGCATACCCCTTGCAGTCCTGTTTTGGGGCTGGCAACAAAGGGGGGTGGGGTGCCTTGCAACAAATGGGGTGGGGGTTGGCACTCTTGCAACATTGCACTCAACCTTTTTGACACCATACTACTGTGGATGAGCCCCCAGTCTCCGATTTAAATTCGTAAATGACAGACAACAATGTAACTTTTGATGGATACAATGGGAATTTGGATGAGCGTCGTCAGCCACAAATGAAGCCGGAGAAGAGAAGAAGAAAACAAGGAAGCAATGATGGGTATATATTCACAGCGACTGAAAAATTACAAGTGATATCAGCAAAAGCATTAGGAAAAAAGAAACAGAGTTTGATATGTTTGGGAAATGTATTGCGCTCTAGCTAAATAATATGCCTCTGGATCAGGCTCTTCAACTTCAATTACAAATCCAGCAAACAATTACAAATTTCTGAATTTCTCATTACATATCACAATCCCACTCAACACCCATTTCTACTCCATCCTTCTCTTCTATACCACTACGTATCACTCCTTCGCCAAGTGCACCTCAGAACTCTGATGAAAACGACGGAAACTATATGGCAAATTTTTGGCTAAATCTCTAAACAGTCACAATATTGTGGAAAACTTGTTGATAAACAAATATAGTATACTTGATTACCCAACTAAATATAATATAAGCTACTGGCTATCATTATTCTAAAATATTTGGTAAATTGTATAATTAAATGATACACTGTCTGTAATTATTACTGAATATTTATCATATTTATATATAAGAGTGAAAGAGGGAAATTTAAAAAAAATATATAATTCAACCTACATGCATAAGGAATTATCACTTACCGGTATGAATTCCTTTAGTGCGTTGTATACAGCTGCACATACTTCTGGAACAAACTCGCCAATTGTTGTCGGTGGAACACGGAATAGATAATATAGCCTTTTATATGAGTCACCAGTACATAAAAATGTGAGCGTAATTTCCAGTTTCAGTTTTGCTAGTAGGGGTTCACGCATATTTGTCCATTGCTTTTGTATATCAAGTTCAACTCTACGTAAGAGGAAATGAAATTGCTCTTCAGGCAGCCGAAAGAAATTCGTAAATGATTTAGGATCTTCCGTACGCAATTCATTTATCAATGTGTTAGAAACACCCAAAGCTTGACGTCTTTGTACCCACTGACGCACCCAGGGTCGGCTTTTCTTCTTTTTCATTTTCGTTATTAAATCATATGCTATCATCCCGCAAATAACTCCACAAGCCTCTCTCACCGAGTCCATCTTCTTGACTAAAAATCGAACCGTGTGTGTGCATTCTCGCATGCTACGTCTATAATCACGCTTCTGTACGAGTTTCATACGATATACCATTTCATGAATAGCACGAGAAATAGCGCCGTGTACACCCACCTTTAAAGTTGCTATACTGCTGTTGCGTTATTGTTTTTGGTTTATGTTGAATAATAATTTTTGCTGAAAATTCATGTACATTAGTGCATGTTTAATGTTAAAGTGTGACTTTAAACGTCTACATGTTTGAAGTTGCTGTATTTCTACATTATTTCCATAGCAATAAAAATGTCAATTTTTGGTTTCTCTTTCTAGGTTGTGATTAGGGTTTCTTTCCCGGGAAACTGGGATCCCGGCTGTTTTTGTTGGATTTGAAAATCCCGGGAATTGGACAAATATCCAGGGAAATCCCGGAATTTTAAAATGATATAATTTATTTTTTATTGATTTATTTGTTTTTTCTTTTGTTATTAGAAGGCTCTTAGGTAGAATTAAAGAAAACTGCATAATATTTACCACATTTTATTCTACTTTTCTGCTTTCTTAAATGAACACCTACTAGCATCAGCAACTTAGAGCAATCTAAAAGTGGGCCCGTATGCCAAAAACTGGCCGAGGGAAGGGATCCTTATTTGAATCTGCAAAGATGACATTGTCAAGGTTTTTCAATGAAGACGAATCACAATCTAGCTCTTCACATTCAGGAGAAGAGGAAAGTCAGGAAATTGCACAATCCATGACACTGGCAGATAAATTAGAAGCAGCAATACAATCAATGACAAAAACTATGCATCGTTCAACTTTTTCATGTCAGGCTCAGAGTTTAAGCAAGCATTTGAAGCAAGAACTGCAGTTATTCGAGACAATAGGGAACAGAACTTCAAAATGAATTTATTTGATGCACTGAAAACCATTCCGCCAACCTCTGTTGAATCAGAAAGAGCCTTTTCTGCAGCAGGTTTATTTATCACCAAGTTGAGAACTCGTCTTAGTGATAGAAGTATCGATTGTTTATGTTTTTTACGAAGCTATATTAAAAATGTTGATTGACTCTAAATATTTTAAGATAAAAGGATGAAATTATTTTTTCTAATACCGTTTATTTTATTTTTATTTTTTTGTATTGGCTAAATATTTTAAGATAAAATATGTTGAGATAAAAGGTATAAATTATTTTTTTGAATGAAGTTTCTTTTTCTTTTTCTTTTTTATTTACAAATGCACTTAATTATAATTAAAGGAATATAATATTTTAGCCTTTTATTTGTCCCCTGCAGATGAATAGCATGATAAATATGTTTAATAAATAATAAATAGCTACCACTGATTGGTAAACTCACTTCAAGTATTACAATGCAAAAGTGGTCATCTAGGCATAAGTAGTTGGTTATCCCAATTCTAAAAGGGTATTTTATCACTGAACAATAAAAACGTGTTTAAACGTTGCGCCGTACTGTGTGACGTGACCAGTAGAGTAGTACTGTCATTAAATAAATATTTAATAATATTATTATTTATGTATATTCATAAATATAACTCAGTAGTGTCATATTATAACATCTATTTAAATATTTAATAATTCTTATTAATGTATCGATGTGTCGAAGTATCGATTTTTTTTCGAGACATTTAAGAAAATTGACCTTAGCGATAGCGATAAATCGATACTTTTGTCAAGTAGCTAAAGCGATACCGATACAAAAGTATCGGTCGATACGTATCGGTGATACATGTATCTAGATACTGCCCATCACTGTCTGCAATTAGGATTCTTCCAGTCTTCCAGACCCTGGAAATAGAACAACTGGCGACGCCCATTCTTCATCCAGGAACAAGTAGCCACAAGACACGTCTTCAGGACACGTCTTGAAGGATTTCGCAGTAGGAATCTTGTTAAGTACAAATTTTTTTTTTTAAAGTAATCTCTAAACATTTGAGAAGTCAGTATTATTAACAGGTAATAATGAGTATCAAGCCAGAATTAGCAAGAAACACAGTCAACATTCACTACACCAGTCATACATTTCTTTTTATTGAAAGTTATTTTCACTATTATAGTTAGTATAGAATAATTTTATTTTATGTACCAAACATAATATTACCGTACCTTCGCGTACATTCGAATGAAATGTTGTTTACATTTTTTTTTTTTTTACAATTCTTTCAAATTATTGAACTGAATTGACTTGCAATTATTGTGCATTATTATAATGCACAAATTGTGCATTAATTGTGTATTTCTTGGGTAGAGAAAGAGGTAGTTTATAGTTTATAGAAATACTTAATAGCAGTTCAAGTTAGTCGGTTGCATCTAGAGGGACAACCGCCCCAGAGAGTTAGTTATAGAGATACTTGATAGCAGTTCAAGTTAGTCGGTTGCATCCAGAGGGACAACCGCCCCAGAGAGTTATATACTTGATAGCAGTTCAAGTCAGTCGGTTGAATCTAGAGGGACAACCACCCCAGAGGATAATAGTTAGCTTAATGCTATGAGAATCAGTTAGTTCGGATTTCCGAAAGAAATAAGAAGCCCACTCCACTTGATAGCAGTTTGAAGTCAGTCAGGTTTGAAGTCAGTCAGGCTTCAAGTCAATCAGGCTTCAAGTCAGTCAGGTTTCAAGTCAGTTTCAAGTGTAGTCAGTTTAATTCAACCTTCTTTTTTTGTTGTAAGAAGAAGGAAATTGACCGATTTGTGTCTTTTTGCATGCAGTATATGCGTATATAAATATATAGGTGAAATATATATTTTATTATTGTAACAAAAAACGGTTTCTGCAAAGTATATGGTCAATTCATTATTTTTTTAAATGGGTATGAAATTTTTTTGTATTATTTGAATTGTCTTGCATTGTTATAACAGAAAACGGAATTTTGGATTGATTTTCATTTTTATAATGGACTCCTAAATTAATTGTACCTAACTTTTCGTATACAGGTTATAGTTTGTGCGTGCGTTTGTTTGTTGACTCGTGAAAAGGATTTGTTTTTCCTTTTTCTCTCGCTCTTTCGCGTCGTTAAGCAAATGCGCAAGGTTTCGTCTTTTCTTTTTTCTTTTTGTTTGCGGTTACTGTGTTGGTACGCAAATAGGTTGTCTGTTTTTTTTTTGTGCTGTTTTGGGGTAAATTAAAATGAGTCCGTACAATTCGAGTAATATGTCGAAATCGACAGGCAAGGTTTGCATCTTCGTTTGGGATGACTTTATTAAGTGTTTATTTAAACCGAAATAGGTAATGTCACGCTTAAGTTTTTCGTTTCAATTCTGTTGTACTTACGGTATTAGGGATAAGTTTTCTTTCTCATTTTTCTTTGTTTCGCTTTGCCTTCTTCATTTGTAAGTCCATTTTTCTGTCCTTTGTCTTTTTTTTCGAAGAAAATGGATAGATATAATTATTTGACGAGTAATATCCCTAAGGTTCCAATTTTTAAGGGGAGAGAATACGGTGAAGTAGTACCCCCGTACGTGGACGAATGGTTTGACCATTAGAGGGATATTATGTTCATTATAACGTTCGCGATGACATCGCGAAGATTCGAATGGTTACGCACTTCTTAGACGATGAAGAGGGTTGCGCAAGGAACGTCTTGCACCAATTCTTGTTGGAAAGTTTTACTCCGTGGAACGCTTTTCGGAATTATGCTACTCAAGTGTTCCAACCGGTAGGCTACAGCGACGAAATAAATGTGACTGCATTAAGGAAGACGTGATGGTCGGAAGCTTTCTGGACCCCGCACAAAACCATCGATGACGCAGACGATGAAGTATGTTCGTATGTTTCGGAAACGCCTTCTTGGGCTCACGAAATGGTGCTTTTCGACGAGAGCTCCCAAATTTTCATGGAAACTTCTGTCGACAACCAAGCGGTTTTGACTCTTGTTGAGGACTGCTGTCAGGCGAATTACATTAAACAAGACGTATACAAGAAGTGACTTAAGACGGCGACAGGTAATTTCGATTTGCGTTCTCGCTTGACATGCATTGATGATGGTTGGGAAGAAAACAGTACCGGATTAATTATTCTTCCTATTGAGTTTGATTCAGTCCCTTATCTGACCCCATTTGTGGTCATATCTGAAGGAAACTGGGATGGAGATTTAGTTCTGGGGATGAATTTCTTTATTACGCACGATTTCTATGTGGCCGATAGAGAAGCAGGCCTAATTCGAGGAGAGAACGAACCTTTCGAGTATGTGTGTCACCCCTACTCTTCGCTCTTTTCGACTCAGGGTGAAAGAATTGTTTCAGAGAGCCCGAATGACTCCCTGGAACCAGTTCAAAATAAAGAGGGACCGCTATTAGATGGGGGAAGATTTTTCATCAATCGCTAATTGTGCCGTTCCAGTTCCGGCGAACGAGGAACTAGAAAGCCAACATATCTTTGGTAATTTGGAGCATGAAGACTCGAATGTCTTCACAGTAGACCCATGTGACTCCATCGAGAGCGAGTCACTCCCTTCGGTTAGAGTTAGGTAGGAACTTGAAGTTCCCAGAGTTTCGGTTATTCCAAATAAATCTGAAGACTCGCCTCCTTTGAGTTCCTGTTTGATCATTTCGCTTGAATCCCTATTTAAGGAAGATGACTTGATTCTGTTTTCAAAGGTAGAGGATTTTCCACCCAATTCCGAGACTAAGCCTACAGGTGCCGGGAGCGAACCCGAACCTACTCCACCATCGGAAGTTGCTCGTACGGAAAGACAAGCGCGGAATACACTTGTCCATCCAGTTAGTTTGTGTAGCATGCACGATACGCTGGGTGTCCTCAGTCCGACGAGGGAAGTGCCCTATGAAGAGGCTGTCTCAAACCCAACGACGGAAGCGCTCTAGGAAGAAACTGTCCCAGACATCACGAGTGAAGTCCTCGATGAGGGGAATTTTCCGAGGGATCCCCCTTCTTCTGCAAATTTACGTAAAGTCACGGAGAACTCGCCTGTGTCCCTCGGACATGATGCAAGCTCAGCTTATGACCTCGCGTCTCATTGTCTTAATGAGGTTCAAATCTTGCCACGCGCCAACAACGCGCTTTGACGAATTCGGAAGACAATTGCCACTCTTTCTTCCCACCAAAGGGAATGATGCATCTTTGCCTTGCTCTACAGGACAACGTTCATTCGATTCTGTACCATTTCAGACACCTGCCGAAAGTCTTCTCTTTCTCCTACTAAACAGAAGACTAATCTTCCTTCTGTTTCCCGTCCGATGAAACAGAATACTAATTTTTTCTCCTGTCTCCTTGTTGGCCCTTCTTCAGGTCAAACCATGGGTCAAGAACCTCGGCATTGACCCTAACCTTCCTTCTCCTACTCTAAATGTCCCTTTCTACCACCATAAAACAGCTTCTCGGAATACTTATGTTCAGAATTCGTCGGCTTTCTTCGTTCTTGTCATCTTAATCTGTGTTTCAAGTCCTTTCTTACACTTCTCTATCCTTATTATCTCGCAGCCCGATAGGCCACCGCCCTTCAAAGCTATCTCCAAGATTGGCCCCATTCGTTCAGACTCCTGCCTGTTCCTGAATATTCGATTGGTCACGAAACGAAGAACAGTAATCATAACGTCGGCTTACAACAATTACAAATTGTTTCTTTAACCGTACTTCAGTTCCAGAGCAATGTCCACACGAAAACTTTTCACTGCACAATACCTTGAAATTTTATACCTTCCACGCTATAGAGTTTAGTCAATTCCAAAGTTCTAAAAAAAGTTCTCAAACGACCCATATCCGTTCAAAACCTTGCAGAAATCGTATCAAATTCACTTAAGTACTATTCCAATAGTTCATTGAAATTAATTTCTCTCAAATCTTGTTCTCATAAAGTTGATAAAAAATCTCGTTTGATTTAAAAGTGTATGCACACGGTGAACTTAGACCAGTGTAAAAAGTGGACCTAGACAAATCAGACTCCAAGTGCTCAAGGAAACACAAGTGACCGTTAACTATAAGTGTTCAGTACTGCATAAGTATCGATTTTAGCGTAAAATTTAACTAATAAATATAGTGGATTAAGTACGAAGTAGATGTATTTTATCTATTTCTTTTTTCCTTATGGAACATTACATCCAACTACTTCTGTAACTATTCTTTGTCTCCATATAACACTACATCCAATGGCTGTTGTCTGAGAGGATATTCAAACTAACCCCCTAGTTTCAATTCTGGGAAGGGAACCATGTGGAGAAGGTTTTTCACAGGAAAATAAATTTTTGTAAAATTTAACAATATCATTGTTTGTCTAAATTAACGTATAAATCCTTTTATTCTGTTTGCATAAATTAAAGTATTAATCTTTGATTTTTTTATATTTTATAACTCGCCTCGATGCCCCAGTGGATCATCTGGCCTCTTTCTTAACCTTGACTCCAGTGTGTCAAATCTATAATCTTAAACAGAGATTCCTAAATTCCAAATGTTCTTTTCGGCTAATATAAACCACATAAAGGAGTTAAGTGTAGAACCAAAATTATATAAATTCCTTTGCTAATATCATTGTTAGACAACCTTTGCAACCTTAAGAATCTTTTGTAAACGTGGCACCATGGGAGTTTCTCCAGGGCAAAGTGCAAACTCTTTGAAAGGCAGTCGAAGCCTCACCCCTCTTGCGAGTGCGTGCCTCGCCCTTTGGGCAGCCGGTTCAGCTCAGGTCCTTGGTTCGTTAAGAACTCTCTAAGCAAGTGTCATGTTAAAGATTTGATTTTCTAATTACTGTGCATTAGTTAGGATTATATTATGGTATTAATATCATTCTAGAGGGGAGAGCCCTGTAAAAATGAACAATGAATAATCCTTCATTCATATAATTCTGATGATACCTCGTAATATTTATATAAGCCTTATATTCTTATTCATATATTCATTTTAAACATCAGGTCCAAAATCGTATGACACGAGTTTGGATAAAATTTTGATTTGCTTTCGATTTTATAATTGGTGAATTATTTCCTTGTAAACTATTAATCATTTTGTATAAAACCCAAAATCATACAACGCTGACAAGTTGAATACATTTTTCATTTGCTTTCTATTTTATAATTGGTTAACTATTTCTGTTTAAATAACTTAATCATTTTCGTAGACTTAGCTTAATAATGTAATCTTGTTCATTTTTTTATACATTTTCTCTTCGTTGTAAAAGATGAAGTCATACCTTGCTTAACGTTTAATTTTTAATTAAGCCTTTAATTTTCGCCATGTGCCTGTTTGTAATTCATGATGGGAAGGCATATTTCAATTCCATTTTTAGTTAACTCGGGAGATCATGATAACATCAGAGCTGTCAATATACGGTTTAAATAAAATATGGATTCCTCTTGCTTAGCAGTTTACACATTGCTTCAGCAAAATTATTTGCTTTGTTTTTAAATGTTTTGTAAAGTAAATCAGCCGATTGAGAATAAAAAAAACAAAAAAACAGCATTAAATAATAATGATGTCAGTAGGAAGTTTAGTATAAAAGCCCATAAAATTTCTCCAATGTTCATTCTGACTAGACTTAGAAGCTGAGCGTTACCTGTAACATTTTAGCAGTAAAATATAGTAAGAAATTATCTTTGTCTTCTCCTTCGAGACTTGCTCTCTTCAAAGAACTTGTCTTAAATAGAGAAAAGTAATTTCCTGATACGTTATAAGAAGAATCGGGGAACCTTCAGAGGACTTAGTCGTAAATAGAGAAAAATAATTTCCCGATACGTTATAAGAAGAAGTCGGAGAGTAGTATAGAAGAAAACTACTGCGATTCCCTATACGGTATCAGCTACTCCAGAGTAACAAATCCGTTGCTGCCACCTAACTAAAACCCCCGTCAACTTCGAACCGACCAAGGCCATAGACGGAGGGGTTAATATATATATTATATATACACACACAACATATATATTATATATAGGGTGAACCAAATGTAGGTGGACAGTAAATGATAACGTTTATTTTGAGAATACATATTTAATTTTTTGTATACTATAATACAAAATAAAATTTAAATAAATTTAGTTATAATATTTAATATAATATAACACAAACACCATAACTATAATGAACACCATAGTTAATATAATATAACACAAACCGTATTCAACCTACTGTCCACCTACTTTTGGTTCACCGTGTATATATATATATATATAATATATATATATATATATATATTATATATAAGCACACCGGACCAAAAATTAGTCACCCCTCTCAGAATGTACCTAATAACGTGTGACGGCGCCTCTGGCCTTGATAACCGCACGAATCCGGCGAGGCAGAGACTCTACGAGGTTGTGCATGTACTGAACATCGATTTGCTGCCACTCGTTCATCAGCCGGTCCCGAAGTTCCGCCAGAGTCCGTGGGTGTCTATTCCTGCGCTTCACTTTCTGTTTCCAGCCTGAACAACACCTTCGACGCATTCAGGATTAAAGGCTTCATTGGACCTGCGATGTACTCGTCGCCTCCCATCATTGGAGATCAAACAAAAACGGGACTCATCGGACAAATTACACGTTTCCAATCTGCCGCAGTCCGGTTTTTGTGCCTCTGAGCCCATTTATAACGTGTCAATTTGTGACTTGCTGGTAACAGCGGCCTCTTCCGTGGTACCCTGCTCCAGATGTCCATCGCATGCAGTTCTCGTCGCAATGTCCGTTCGGAAATTGGTCGCTGGAGAACCTCATTGGTTTCTTGGAGCAATTGTTCTCTGGTTTGAAAACGATTTGCAGTTACTAGACGAGAAACATGGCGGCGGCCCCTATTGTCGAGAATTGTTTTCCGGCCACAGTTACGCCGTCGATTGTCAGTTGATTGCGAACTACACCACTCTTTGTAAACTCGCTGGACAGTACGCGTTGACACACCAACAAATTGGGCTACTTCAGACATTTTGTGTCCGTGGGTTCTGCCAAACACGATGGCTCCTTTTTGCCACTGAGTAACGTCTGCCTCACGACCCATTTTGCAGACTATATGCAACACACACTTTGTTCTTCACCACCTCACGAAACAGATCTGATCCTGTGTGCTACGTCACCGCTACTTGTCACTTACCAATGCTAAATCAGCGCCCTCTCTGTGACCTTGAACTTCCTACTATCGGT
>JAJOZX010001041.1:1062500-1064709 GCA_023014485.1 Bathynomus jamesi | reverse complement strand
TGCAGTTGAATGTATATAATGTTACGGCAAGCGGGAGGTGCCCCCTTGGGGCATTGGTTTCTGCGAGTATGTAGAGGAATTACGGCATTTGGAAGAGTGGAGTCCATGGTGTAGTGGTTATCGCGTCTGACCGGCAATCGGAAGATCCCGGGTTCGATTCCCAGGTGGTACTTCATTTTTTCATTTGTTGTTTTCTCTTTCTCGTCTTGCGCGGAATATCTCCTATACAAGCGTCGTTCTTTACGTTATTTATACTGCGTGTTCTTTGCAGTTGAATGTATAATGTTACGGCAAGCGGGAGGTGCCCCCTTGGGGCATTGGTTTCTGCGAGTATGTAGAGGAATTACGGCATTTGGAAGAGTGGAGTCCATGGTGTTGGTTATCGCGTCTGACCGGCAATCGGAAGATCCCGGGTTCGATTCCCAGGTGGTACTTTTCTTTTTTTTGTTGTTTTCTCTTTCTCGTCTTGCGCGGAATATCTCCTATACAAGCGTCGTTCTTTACGTTATTTATACTGCGTGTTCTTTGCAGTTGAATGTATATAATGTTACGGCAAGCGGGAGGTGCCCCCTTGGGGCATTGGTTTCTGCGAGTATGTAGAGGAATTACGGCATTTGGAAGAGTGGAGTCCATGGTGTAGTGGTTATCGCGTCTGACCGGCAATCGGAAGATCCCGGGTTCGATTCCCAGGTGGTACTTCATTTTTTCATTTGTTGTTTTCTCTTTCTCGTCTTGCGCGGAAATCTCCTATACAAGCGTCGTTCTTTACGTTATTTATACTGCGTGTTCTTTGCAGTTGAATGTATATAATGTTACGGCAAGCGGGAGGTTGCCCCCTTGGGGCATTGGTTTCTGCGAGTATGTAGAGGAATTACGGCATTTGGAAGAGTGGAGTCCATGGTGTAGTGGTTATCGCGTCTGACCGGCAATCGGAAGATCCGGGTTCGATTCCCAGGTGGTACTTCATTTTTTCATTTGTTGTTTCTCTTTCTCGTCTTGCGCGGAAATCTCCTATACAAGCGTCGTTCTTTACGTTATTTATACTGCGTGTTCTTTGCAGTTGAATGTATATAATGTTACGGCAAGCGGGAGGTGCCCCTTGGGGCATTGGTTTCTGCGAGTATGTAGAGGAATTACGGCATTTGGAAGAGTGGAGTCCATGGTGTAGTGGTTATCGCGTCTGACCGGCAATCGGAAGATCCCGGGTTCGGATTCCCAGGTGGTACTTCATTTTTTCATTTGTTGTTTTCTCTTTCTCGTCTTGCGCGGAATATCTCCTATACAAGCGTCGTTCTTTACGTTATTTATACTGCGTGTTCTTTGCAGTTGAATGTATATAATGTTACGGCAAGCGGGAGGTGCCCCCTTGGGGCATTGGTTTCTGCGAGTATGTAGAGGAATTACGGCATTTGGAAGAGTGGAGTCCATGGTGTAGTGGTTATCGCGTCTGACCGGCAATCGGAAGATCCCGGGTTCGATTCCCAGGTGGTACTTCATTTTTTCATTTGTTGTTTTCTCTTTTCGTCTTGCGCGGAATATCTCCTATACAAGCGTCGTTCTTTACGTTATTTATACTGCGTGTTCTTTGCAGTTGAATGTATATAATGTTACGGCAAGCGGGAGGTGCCCCCTTGGGGCATTGTGTTCTGCGAGTATGTAGAGGAATTACGGCATTTGGAAGAGTGGAGTCCATGGTGTAGTGGTTATCGCGTCTGACCGGCAATCGGAAGATCCCGGGTTCGATTCCCAGGTGGTACTTCATTTTTTCATTTGTTGTTTTCTCTTTCTCGTCTTGCGCGGAATATCTCCTATACAAGCGTCGTTCTTTACGTTATTTATACTGCGTTGTTCTTGCAGTGAATGTATATAATGTTACGGCAAGCGGAGGTGCCCTTGGGCATTGGTTTCTGCGAGTATGTAGAGGAATACGGCATTGGAAGAGTGGAGTCCATGGTGTAGTGGTTATCGCGTCTGACCGGCAATCGGAAGATCCCGGGTTCGATTCCCAGGTGTACTTCATTTTTTCATTTGTGTTTTCTCTTTTCGTCTTGCGCGGAATCTCCTATACAAGCGTCGTTCTTTACGTTATTTATACTGCGTGTTCTTTGCAGTTGAATGTATATAATGTTACGGCAAGCGGGAGGTGCCCCCTTGGGGCATTGGTTTCTGCGAGTATGTAGAGGAATTACGGCATTTGGAAGAGTGGAGT
>JAJOZX010001041.1:927500-1060000 GCA_023014485.1 Bathynomus jamesi | reverse complement strand
AACCTCGCTAGAGCAGGTCGGTAAACATAAGCATGGACTGTCCCCAACCCAATCTCACAAATAGGGAGGAGGTAACAGTGACGAGCCCGTCGTTCCTAATTCACTCTGCTCGACCATGATTTCCAGATGATGTCTTAGTTTTCCTATATCGTTGTTCGGGGTCTCAATGGCTCTTTGATCGTAAAGGACGTAAAACTGAGTAACGAACCCGTACTTGGCATGATAAATGAAGCAAATATTCTCTCTTTTCTCGTCCATAAACTTTCCTCTTGGTTAAATTAAAGGAATTGAATCTTATTGGAGAGTATATAATTATACACTCGCACAATTACCGGTGAAAGCTATTTTCAATCTCTATAATTTTGTACATTTATTCTAAATACTTAATTTTAATTAAAATACATTTTTTTTAGTATTTTGCCTTCAAATTAAGAGACATGTCGTGAGAAAATAAATTAACCGTCATCACAACCCACAACCCAGATAATGAAGTGCATTTTTACGTAGCAACAACTATTTTTCAGAAGAGATGAAACACTCGTCGTTCAGCGTTAATATTGTAATACATTTCATTTATACACTTTCAATTCGGGAAAAAACACTTATAAAATTGATGTTTTTGTCAGATAAAACAGACACTTCAATAAGAACTTTCATTTGTTTGTTGACTGGAACGCGCTATCAACGTATGATCGATGTGACATAAAATCGAAAAGTTAGTGGGGGTTAGATTAGGTTAGGTAAAGTTAGGTTAGCTTTTTAACCTTTTCACTATGGACATAGCTTTGAGGAGAATTATATGAATTCAAATTATAATACATATATCCCCCCCATTTTCAACCCCACAGAGAAGGATATACCCTTGGTTTATAAACTACACTCGGAGTTCAGAAAAGATTAGGAGTTGGTTTATTAACCACACCCGGATCTTAGCGCAAATTGAATGTGTAGTTTATATGCCACACCCGGAGCGAAAGGGTTGAAGTGTCGGTGTTATGTTTTGTCGACTAAATGGGTCGACTGAAGGTGTAATAACAGTGAATTCCGTTATAGGAGTGTTGCCATACGATTTAGCTCTTCAACTCGTGTCTTACTTGAAATTTGAAACTGAATATATACCTTGGAAGACGGGGCTAAGAAACTTGAATTATATCCAAGAGATGCTTCAAAAAACAAAAGACTATGGAATATTTAAAGTAAGACTAATTAGTATTTTTCTTTTTCTTTCATTTCCTTTGTTAATACTTTGATAAAAGGTCAATACCGTAACACCGTCGATCAGCGAAGTTACGTGACATTTGGTCTGGGTTGTAGTTGGATGGGATACTGTCCTCCGCGTATAGATGATGTAGCGATCCGTGGTTCGGATCTCGTGTAAAGCTGTAGGTCCTCTTCGTCATACTACCTTAGATGTTGCGAAAGAGGTTAAACAACCCCATTAAATATGAATAAAGTATCGTAATTATATATATATTAATCTTGATGTATATTGATGAATCGCTGAATGTTGATTCCAATTTTCATCAACAATAACAAACATAACATATAAACATTATAACCATATTTAACCATATTTTCTTTTAATGTTTTAATCAACAAAACAACATCTTCAGCAATCTGTTCCTATATGGTAATAGAATCCTGCTTTCTTTCATTTTGTGCCACGACCACTGAGTTTGTATCAATTTATATTTACATATTAAATTAACAGTTAAAATGGTTTTATGCCTTGTAGTCTTGGAAGTATATCGGTTGCCCCATATACCATATATCGGTTTTGCAAAAGTCGTTTTGACAGTTTGTTCTCTCTCTCTCTCTCTAAACTTTTAATTATTAAAAATCTAAATGCTTTTCTTGCGCCCGATAACTCAATGGTTACGGTGGCGGACACTAAGCAGTGAGGCTCTGGTTCATTCCTGTCTGCTGGCTCCTGGGTTAAGTTGATCGCTTACTCTGTTAATGCCCGAGTTAAAGGTGAACCTTAGTGCGCATTCACCTCAACATCGCGGGAAAATGAGCTTTCTGACTGTTACTTTTTTTTACGTAATATTTTTCCTACTTTCAGAACTTTTTAATGGACCTCCTTGACCCACTGGTCAAGTATCTAGGTCTTAAATCACAAGGAAACGATACGATGCAAATGAAACTCATGAGATCAGAGGTACTTTCGTGGTTGTGTCAGATGGAACATCAGTTTTGCCAAACGAAAGCACGAAATTTGACTGAAAAACTTCAACAAAATTTAAATGACAACAACAGGACCACGTTAGTTTCTTTTCTTTTTTTTTTTGCTAAATTTATTCTATATTTTATTTCTTTCTTTTTTTATGCCTCAGGCAGGCCGGCCGCACAAAAGATCGTCTTGCGATTCACGACTGACGACCCAAGTCGTCAGTCATGAGTCGCAAGACGATCCTGTGTGCGGCCGGCCTAGACTTAATATTTATAAATTTAACTTATATTAATGGGTCATTTTCTGAATGCAATCTTTATCATAAACTTAAAAGGAGTCGTTCTTAGTCGCTCTTTAATATATTGTAATATAAATGTTGGATATGGAAATAATGTTACTTTTTCTAGTTCGAAACTAGAAACTATCATAGAAACGTGCACATGAATCCTTTATACTCGTGTATATATATATACAGTATATGACATTCTAATTTATAATCCAGTATTATTATATCAGGAGACCAAGAGGAAGCCCACCCCGAGTATTGGGAAATACAAAGGGAGCTTGCTCTTATTTAGAGAAACCTAGTGGAGCGCGCCTGGTTGAGCCTGGGTACTTTTCCTTCTAGCTCCCGTTTCTTTTCTCCTTGTCCTCCTTCTTCTACTTTCTCCTTTCTCTTCTTCCCTTTGTCGGATTTTTATGGAATCTACGTCAATCTACGTTGTAACATCGCTTCCCGTCCATCAGTGAAGTTAAGCCACACTGGGTCTGGGCGGTAGTTGGATGGAGGACCGTCCTCCGCGTCTACATTACGTAGCGACCCGTGGTTTGAATTCCACGTCAAGCTGTAGGTCCCTTTCATCATATGACCGTAAATGTCGTGAATGAAGTTACATCCTCCTCCTCCTCCACCTTACTAAATTTCTCAGCATGTAAGAAATTAATATCGTACAGTGTCCATAAAGTAAAAATAAATAAATAAATTGTAGTTAATGAAGTTTGCCTATGATGCTGGGATTTATAGACACCCTGTTAAAGTATATGTAAACCGGATCACTTGAAGATGCGTCACCCAAGCCTTTTTTAGTTAGCTTTATGGGGCTAACTAATGAAAATATCACGACTTAACCTGTAGCCAATCGTTAGGTCAACTGTACGCCCTTGACGAATGGTTAGGTTAGGTCGTGATATTTTCGTTAGTTAGCCTTATAAGGCTAATTAAAGAAGGCTGGGGTAGCGGATCCTTCAGGTGATCCCGTAAACCTTTTAAACATTTTTTTCTTTACTTATTTAAGATTTCATGCAAACTTGAGTGACCAAATTTTCTGCTCTGCCGTTCGAAATGGGAACGAAGATTTTTGGGAAAAGATTTGGAGAGCTTATAAACATTCAGAAACGATCGATCAGAAGTCACAGTACCTGAAAGCCCTTGGATGTACGAGATACATTTGGCTTCTTAACAGGTAATTTTTACATTTCCATGTAGTGCCTTAGAAACATAAATTTGATTATTGGTTCTCCGGTAGAACGGGATTAACGAAACGAAAGCGTTTTCTGTGCCTAAAAACATAAATTTCATTATTGGTTCTCCGGTAGAATGGGATTAACGAAACGAACGCGTTTCCTGTCCATGAAATAAGAACTGTGCACTGGAAGATATTCTCAAGAGAATTCGATTAAACATCACAAAGAGCGAACTCCTTCATTAGTCACATCCCAGTACTTGTATGTTTAAGCTTCTAAACGCCGTCCCAGTGTCCTCAGTTGAACCAAGTTCGTAAAACGGAATAACCAAACAATAAAGCTTCTAAACTGCAATGATTCCCGATCTTTTCTTTTTCGAGGCACCCCATTGTCACCCGTTCTTCTTTCGCGGCACTTTGCAGAATTTTCGTCTTCCACTATTCTACACTCAGCTCAATACCCCCCTCCCTCCCCCTCCGAAACACCCCTATACAGTTTCTCATAGATGTAATAAATCGCGAATGGTTTTTTCATTTGAAATTTAAATGCCTTCACTAACTTTTCAATTTTCAATGACTTATTTTTGTCATTTTCATGAAGTTTCGAGGCACCCGGTTAGGAAACACTGTTCTAAAAGGATTGGTAGAACCTTGGTATCCTTTTCTACTTCATTTCTTCTCTTTTTATCTTTTTCTTTTCTTCGCTTTTCGTCCATCCTCTTCTGCACCTTCTTTTCGATATTTTTCAGTGCATAATTTTAAATATGGAGATAATCTACAAATAAAAAGTACTGTTTTCTGTAATTATTAAAAGTGAACGGCAATAACTTACTGAAATTAATCCGACGACCATAATAACTATATTTACATACTAATGCATGGTAATAGCTTAAGAAATTGCATATTTATTCCAGTTTTACGTCATATTTAACACGCACATACACACACACACACACACACACACGTGTGTGTGTGTGTGTGTGTGTATAATGCAAATCCACAAAGAAAAAGAAAATATTATTCCAAGTCCGTTCGTGTATTCAACAGTACACCTCGTCAGGGAATGACGAGGTGTACTCATTAATAAATGAGTTGTACTGTTGAATACATGAAAGGCGTTGGAATAATTTTTTAGTTTTCCTTGTGGGTTTGCATCATTCATTCATTCATTTTACGTGTTTAAGTGTGAAATTCATCCCATATATATACACACACACTACAGTTTATCGGAAATACCCATTTGCAGTTAATTGTTAGTAAACATTTGCATAATTTGTTTACTTTGAAATATAGATTGTAGGTTCGCATGTAAACTATCGCACCTTCGACATCATTCGAAAAGAGAGAACCTTTTATTATATGCATTAATGCAGTCGTTATGTCATTCTTTATGCCTCTGCGCACGTGTTAAAGAGTTAAACTTTCTAATTATTTGAAAACACTAACGAATATTGCTATTGCAATAATGAAAGTAGAAGGTGAAGATATATAGTGAACACGAGAATGTACAGTATGATCCAAAAAGGTGTACCTGGGAACAGGGCCGGATCTAGAAGTTGCGAGGCCCTAGGCAGATCTAGAAATTGCGAGGCCCTAGGCCTATATATATGAAAATATGGCCTTAATTATCAGTACTATACCAGCAATATTAGAATCCCGCATAGACAGAACTATGCCAGCACTTAAAAATTAAACCAAACCAAAATAATCACGCATGGAAATTGTATAAGAAATATAAATAAACCATACAAATAAGTATAAATTATAATATGAATCAAGATTTGTATCGAAAATATAAGACAATGATTTCTAAGATTTATATAATACTAGTACCAGTTCCCGTCACTTCGCTGACGGTTAGACAGGCTAAACTACAAAAAAAGAACCCAGCCGTGAAAATTTTGAGCTTCACATTGTGTCAACATTTCTGAATCTGGTATCTCCCAAAACCTCCTCACCCCAATTCATACAACTTGGGGGCTAACCCACTCCCCCATTACCCCCACCCCTCCCCATTACCACACCCATCCCCCATTACCCCCACCCCCACCCTTCCCCCCTTCCCCCGACCCCAACCCATCCTCCCACGCCCACCCTTCCCCCCACCCCAACCCTTCCCCCCACCCTCACCCTTCCCCCATTGCTAAACTACAGAAAAGAACACAGTCATGAAAATCTTGAGCTTCACATTGTCGCCCGTAATACAATTTCTGAATTTTTTTTACAATTTCTGAATTTTTATTTTAACAATTTCTGAAAGTGTGACGGACGGACAGACAGAGACGGACAGACAGACGGACAGCTCTCTTATTATAATATATAGATTATAGGTAATGACTTTCCATAGTATACAAACGTTTTTCATATGTGATGTATAAAGAGATGTTGACATTTCATTTTTTATAATAGTGAGCGATCGACTTATCAGGCTAAATATTAATGCTTTAATATTTGGTTCAGATGCTCCTTGAATATTACAGCAATGCTTTTCTACTTTTCTTCGAGCTAAACTCTTCAATTAATTGAGAATAATCTAATGAATTTGTTATATCGTTTTCTATTGATAACATAGCTAATGATTGCAATCTCGCTTGAGACATGGTGGAACGCAAATATGTTTTAATAAGTTTGAGACGCGAGAAACTTTTTTCAGCCGAAGCAACAGTAACTGGGATGGTTAATACTATTCGAAGTGCAGCATAAACATTAGGATAAATCTCATTTAGTTGTTTTTGCACTATATAAACAAGGGCATTTCCGAGATCTGTTTTCTCAGGTATAAACCTGCAAAGTACTTTAAGTTCTTCATAGAGTTCTAAATCATTAATATCACTTGAACAGAACGCGCAAAACGGCTTGAGCGAGGCCCTAGGCGATCGCCTAGTTCGCCTATAGCTAAATCCGGGCCTGCCTGGGAATAACATTTCACATTTTCTTTTTTTTTGCGAGGGTTACCTTTTTGGATTACCCTGTATTTTAGGTATTGTCACTAGTTTTGTTTTTGATTATATATTATTCAAATCATGATTTATAACTCTACAGGGTGTCCCGTAAGTCTGGACCCATAGGGAAAAATAATAAAATTACAAAATAGTCCAAAAATTTATTACATAATCTGTTCAAAGTGTCCGCCGTTGTGTCGCACACATAGTTGAAGACGCAATCTCCACTGCGACAGCACTTTCTGAAACACAGTCGCAGAAATTTCTTGACACGCCTCCACAATGCGTGCTTTAAGGTGGAAAATGTTCTGAAGTTTGACCTCGTACACTTTGGCTTTCAAGTGGCCCCACAAATAAAACTCCAGCGGAGTAAGATCATAATAAAAAATAATAAAATATAATAAAAAAATAATAAAAAAATATATTATAAATAAATTTTTGGACTATTTTGTAATTTTATTATTTTTCCCTATGGGTCCAGACTTACGGGACACCCTGTATAACACTTATTTTCCTTCTCTTTTAATATAGATACATGGTAACTTTTCAAGTGATCCGCATAATGATTATTCTTTTACAGTTAACAAATGTTGGAAAGCAAAATATTATTAACATTTGGGTCATACGCAAAAAACCCGACTTTTACTTTTTACTTTTCTTTTACGTTTGTTTACATTAAAAAAATAAAAGAAAACTCGGTAGAATGCTATAATTTAAGTTGAACGATTTTATATTTTGTTATATGAAAAACTTGAACGTAAACTCTTAAATATTTTATGCTGAACGTACGAACTCCTTTTATAGTTTTATTTGAGCACTGTAAGAAAATTTGAAATCTCTTTTATTACAATATTAATTTACTGTTTTTATTATCTTTTTTTATTTATACGTAAATAAACTAATGTTAAGTTTATTCGTTTCATTATACTTTTTCTTTCTTTCCTATAAATCTCCTTTCACCACACTTTTCTGGTCTATTACATACTTTACTACTGCTGCTATTCCTGTGTCAAAGTTTTACACGTTTATAAGTGTAAGCATAGTATGAGAGTTTTCAGTATTCTCTTTTCATTTGCTTATCTTCTTTTTCTCTCTTCTTTTCTGGGCTAACCTACTGTGGATCTTAGAGTCTTTGTTAGCCTATAGCTTTTGTAACTTCCCCGCAGGTACCTGCATTTGGTAGGAGATCCTGACTCGGATGTCCTTAGGCAGGACGGGATCCAACTTTACAAATCTGCGACGCAAACACCAGTCGGAAGTTACGTAGCTTGGGACACGTTCAGAACGAGATGGAATAAGTTGAAAAACTTCTCGGATTTGTAAGCATAAATTTAACCAAAGATTTATCTTTTAACTTACTCTTAGAGTAACCTAGTATATGTCATAGCAAGAAGAAATACAAGTGAACATGCGAGTCACAGTTGGATTATAAAAACTTTATCATATACTTTTTATTTTGTTTTTAGACGAGTGCATTTTATTCCTTTTCTCACTTTAGCACTTATTTTGTGGCTCCCGGAATCATTGAAGTGATAACTGACAGTTTCAACACTCCATATCAGTTCAAAGAGGTAGGTAGGAGAGTAAATTGATTATTTCCAATGAATATTAGTGAAGAGTCTTTAGTCCTATAGTTGTTTCATTAGAAAAGGTTGGATCTTTTCCTTTATAGCACCCCCATCGTTTTACTGTATTCTTTTATAGCACCCCCATTGTTCTTTTATAGTACCACCCCCCATGCATAAGCAACTCAAAGTATATTAAACTGTGTAGTACAGTCATATTTAAAATATTGTAGCGGAAAACCGCCCTTCGTGTGGGTAGCAAAAGTATCCCATCCTACAACTTTAGAATGGGCCGTGACTGTAAAAATTAACCAACTAATTAGGTTAATTGAATGCCCGGTTAGGTTAACTGTACGCCCTTGACGATTGGTTAGGTTAAGTCGTGATATTTTCGTTAAAATTAACGACTTAACCTAACCAATTGTCAAGGGCGTACAGTTGACCTAACCGGGCATTCAATAATTTTCCCGTTGAATACATTCTGGCCACCGGAAAATTGAATACATTTTATATTTTTTGTCTATGTCAAAATTGTTACTAACTGAAAAGAAGAAATTGGGGGTGCTATAAAGGAAAAGATCCAAAAAGTTTCCTTCATTATTCCAAACCGGAATGAAACGGCATTTCTCTTCAATAATAACCTAGGAATTTACTCCAAATGAAGATTCGTTTTAAAAGCATCGAACAAGAGTAAGACATTCTGGTACTCGCAAACATTTAATAAAAATTATTTTTGACATAAATTCTAAATGTGAATGAGTCA
This sequence comes from Bathynomus jamesi, assembly GCA_023014485.1. Classification (NCBI taxonomy): domain Eukaryota; kingdom Metazoa; phylum Arthropoda; class Malacostraca; order Isopoda; family Cirolanidae; genus Bathynomus; species Bathynomus jamesi. The sequence goes on along the minus strand of JAJOZX010001041.1, from coordinate 1,051,094 downwards.
GCCAAGTTTTTCTCCTTCAGCTACAATCGTTCAGAGAGAAAGTGAGAAGCGAAAATATAAATTTGAACGCAACTTCAATGAGCACGAGCAAAGCGAACCCCATTTTACCAGCGCTGAACAATGCCGTGGCCAAAGTTGAAGTTAACATGAAATGGATGAAGAACAACTACGCGACAATCACTAAATGGCTCAAAGCTCACGGATACGCATTCAATACGCCGATAAGAAGAAAAAAACGAAATTTTATCCCAAATAATATAAATTATGTCCGAGCTTGACTTTAATGCTTAATTCGATTTAACTCGTTAAAATAGACGCGAGTTTACCCGCGAATTTGTGAATGTAAATAGCATTCTGTTCTCAATAATTAAATAGAAACAAAAAAAAAAAAGCAATAATCTACCGATTAATATTATTTTAAAAGCGACTTACTTGTCTCCGTCTTCATGACCACTTTCTGTTCATCATTTTGTACGGGAGAAAGCATAACTCTAAGACTGCACACACACACACACACACAAATATATACAGACAAATATCATGAGAAAAGTCCAAAAGAAAATAAAGTAAGTGTGTATGAGCGACTTCTTTCTTCAGAAAAAAAAAAATCCCTGAAGAGGAAACACCTTGTTCAGAAAATATTTTTACCACCACGAAAACTTATTTTTTATTTTAGTGTGGGTTTACACACACACACACACACACACACGAAATCAAGGCCACATGAAAGTATAAGAACTTCACTAAAGGAGTTTATCTGGCTTAAGAGTTTTTTCAAGTCAAGTAGAAAAGGACTTCATATTGCTAAATATGAACCATTATCATTGTATAGAATATATATGTGTAGGCAATATATATATATATATATATACATATACTGTATATATATGTGTGTGTGTTGGTGTGTGAATAACCTTAACACTAACTTGTAATTAAAATAGCAGACTTCGCATTAAACATTGTAATTACAAAAACTCTTTAATGTAAATTTATTATAATTACATTTACTTTTATTTTTTAATTTAATTAAATTCCTAACTTGGTCTTCTTCCTTAATTAATAGTATCATTAAAAGAAATTAATAATCTGCTTTCAGTACTTGTTCATTTGCTAAATATGCCAAAGAAATTAATTCGACGAAACGCAGTGTTCAATTTTCATTGCATTGTGTGTATATGTTACGGGGAATCTGCGTAACTAGGGGTTTCATGAAATCCCTAAGATGTTCAGGGATTTCGTGTAAGGTTGTCTTGATATTTTCGTTAGTTTTAACGAAAATATCACGACTTAACCAATCGTCAAGGGCGTGCGGGTGACCTAACCGGGCATTCATTTAACCTAACCGGGTATTCAATTAACCTCACCGGGTATTTAGTTAACCTAACCGAGCATTCATTATTTTTCCCGTAGGTTTAACGAAAATATCACGACTTAACCTTACGTGAAATTTCTGAACACCTTAGGGATTTCATGAAATTCCTAGTTACGAAGATTCCCTGTAACATATACACATTGGGATGATGTCAACTGTTTTGGTGCAAAGGTAAGAGATCTACAGATCTACAGAAGCTAAGGCTAACAAAGACCCTAAGATCCACTCTAAGGCTAGCCCGAGAGAAAGGAAAGAGTAGGGGGTTAAGAGAAGAGAAGAGAATAAGGGGTTAAGTAAGGAGCAACACCTATCACTCGTGGGTTAACATTCATTCAGAAAAAGAGGAAAAGTGTCTCACCATCATCATCCGCCGGCCACTGCCGACAAGTCAGAAAAATAGTCGGAGAGAATAGGAGAGGGGTGAAAGATGAAAAGAAGTAAAATAAGAACGCTTACAAACCATGCAAACACAGTCTTAACTCATGATGATGATCATGATGATCATGATGATCATTTGTTCTACTGTAAGAACACAAGTAGTGTAAATTTTAGTAACTGTAATGTTTTTTATGCGACAGTTGAGGTTTATATGAATGCCAAACTGAAAGTTTCAATTTCTTCGCGACCATATACAGAATAACAGAACATACTATTTTTGAAGATTTCAGGGTACACCTAATCCACAAACATTCCTACATGGATACCAAAAGCCACATTTTATTCGTAACTGAACCTTTGTTTATGTTGTTTAAGTTCGTCGTTAATACATTACATTATAAAGATATTCTAAAGAATAGCACGTTCTAGTTTAGTTCGGATTGTTAGCAACATTGGAGCAAGTGTAGTTTACGTTCCCCTACATTATCCCAGTGTAGTTTGCGTTCCCCAACTTTGTCCGCGTATACCTAATCAAATAAAACATATATATATATATATATATATATTAATATATATATATATATATTGACGATTGGTTAGGTTAAGTCGTAATATTTTCGTCAGTTTTAACATTTTATTTGATGGATTCATTTAAAAAATGTCTCCTGAAGATCCTAGTTTAGTTTACTTTCCCCAACTTTGACCTAGTGTAGTTTGTGTCCCTTTTGCGTCAGGGGACGTAAACTACACTTGCTCCACAACATTTAACTATACATAAGTTAAGCCAGTGAAGAAAATTGGTTGCTGTAGTTCTAAGTATTAAATATTTTCGTTTTGCGTATCATGTTGAGTCCAGTCCAAACTACTACAACAATAATAAGCTGAAAGCTTGGCTCTTTCGAAGGAAAAAAAAAAGCGGTTCTCTCAGATTTTGACGTGGATTTAGTCTCAGTTTTATAAACAATTGTGATGCGTTTGGCAATGTTTTTAGTCTTTTGAATACCCAGTTTCGGTTAGTATAAAATCGATAGCCTGTGAAGGTTGATGTATGAGCTTAGTTAGTCGAAATAATTGAGCCCCAAAATCCTAATTAAGCCTATGTTGGAAGGTGAGTTGAACTGAATTGTAATTCCAAATTAGACTAACTAGGGTCGGCCACTTTACGTCACCATGTTTAGTCATCCTCGTCAAAACCAGCTACGGACTGTCCCAGGCCAGTCTAAGAAATTGGAGGGGAGTGTGCGTAATGTATTTCTCTCAATCCAGTTCTCCATTTTAAAAGATTTATTTTTCATGGGTGCTCGGCAGTTCAGTAGTTACGGTGGTGAACTCTCAGTGATAAGGCTCTGGTTCGCTCTAGCCTGCTGGCTCCGGGGTTGAGTTGGCTGCTTACCCTGTCATTGCTCGAGCTCAAGGTAACCCTCGCGGCACACTCGCCTTTACATCGTGGGGAAATCAGCTTCCTGGCTATTACATTTTTTTCACTTATTTTTCCCTGGTTGGTCTCATTACCACCCGTCTCGGCGGCGCCTTCTGGTGGACGAAGGACATAAACCATAAAACTCGAAACTATTAAAGCAGTATGGAAATACGCTACGGAGTTTAAATTATATGAAAAGTATGTATAAGATCTATTAACGAGAGGTTTATAAATAAACATCAGACGCGTTGATCACATTGAACAATTTCTTTGTATAAGACTTGAAGAGCCAGGACGGTTACATAACTTACATTACTCATACACTTGATATAATGGGAGTGCTACGTCGTGGCTACGTCGAAACTGCTTCCCGCTAGGCTAGCAAAGTTAAGCGATGTTGGGTCTGGGTAGAAGATGGATGAACGACTGTCCTCTGCGTTCAGATGATGTAGCGACCCGTGGTTCGGATCCCACGTAGAGCTGTAGGTCTCCTCCGTCTATGTCCTTAAATGTTGCAAAAACACACACACACACTGGAAGTTTTCATGCGGAGAAAATATGAAATATAACCTAAAATGATATCGGTAACATATTACTGTTAGTGTAACATGGAGACGTATACACTTTTATTCCCTAACGCTGCATGAAAGTAAAAAATACCCTCAACATATACTATTAATACTCTTATTTTAACATGTACAGAATTGAAAAAATATTACACCTTTATCAACACTTCAAATTTAGCCTGTGACGTATGTCACATGTATAGACGTATCGTTAAAAGTATTCGTACACTTATTCACAGTTTTAGTTCATACATAAATATATATATAGAAACTCTATTCAAAATCCTAATGTCGACACTGCCAGTGGTGGGCAAAAAGTAATCGATTACAAATAAAAATTACTGATGAAAAGTAACAAAGTATAAAGTAGAAATTACTTCTCTGGATTAATCTATATTATAATAAGAGAGCTGTCCGTCTGTCCGTCCGTCCGTCCGCCCGTCACACTTTCAGAAATTGTGAGAAAAAATTGTGAGAAAAAAATTCAGAAATTGTATTACGGGCGGAAATGTGAAGCTCAAGATTTTCATGACTGTGTTCTTTTCTGTAGTTTAGCCTGTCTGTTTGTCTGTTTGTGAAATTTATCCCGGGCAGTAATGGGGGAAGGGTGGGGGTGGGGTAATGGGGAGGGGTGGGGGTAATGGGGGAGGGGGTTAGCCCCCAAGTTGCATGAATGGGGGTGAGGAGGTTTTGGGAGATACCAGATTCAGAAATGTTGACACAATGTGAAGCTCAAAATTTTCACGGCTGCGTTCTTTTCTGTAGTTTAGCCTGTCTAACCGTCAGCGAAGCGACGGGAACTGTACTAGTCTATATTATAATAAGAGAGCTGTCCGTCTGTCTGTCCGTCACACTTTCAGAAATTGTTAGAAAAAATTGTGAGAAAAAAATTCAGAAATTGTATTACGGGCGGCAATGTGAAGCTCAAGATTTTCATGATTGTGTTCTTTTTTGTAGTTTAGCAATGGGGGAAGGGTGGGGGTGGGGGTAATGGGGGATGGGTGGGGTAATGGGGAGGGGAGGGGGTTAGCCCCCAAGTTGTATGAATGGGGGTGAGGAGGTTTTGGGAGATACCAGATTCAGAAATGTTGACAATGTGAAGCTCAAAATTTTCACGGCTGGGTTCTTTTTTTTGTAGTTTAGCCTGTCTAACCGTCAGCGAAGCGGCGGGAACTGTACTAGTTATAATATAATTAATCCAGAGAAGTAATTTTGGAGCAAGTGTAGTTTACGTCCCCCTGTGGTGCCTAGTGTAGTTTACGTTCCTCTACATTATCCCCTACATTATCCTAGTTGTGATATTTTCGTTATTTTTAACGAAAATATCACAACTTAACCTAATCAATCGTTATGTGCATACAGTTGACCTAACGGGGCATTATATCCCATAGAATGAATTGTTTGTTTTATTTGTCCTTTAATTTTTTTGTTTTAATGTAATTGAACTAATATTTGTCTTCATGATTCCCCCTTTTATAGTCCGCCTTCACCTCACATTCGTCCCCAAAGATAAAATCAAGTCATTTCAGGTCAGATCAGCACAAATTCAGGTCAGGTCAGATCAGCACAAATTCAAGTCAGGTCAGGTCACTTCAGCGCAAATTCTTTTGTAGACTAAGAATCAGATCGCACGCTATAGTAGCATATATATATATATATATATATATATATATATATATATATATATATATAGTGACGATTGGTTAGGTTAAGTCGTAATATTTTCGTTAGTTTTAACGTTTTATTTGGTGGATTCATTTAAAAAATGTCTCCTAAAGATCCTAATGTAGTTTATGTTCCCCAACTTTGACCTAGTGTAGTTTGTGTCCCCTTTTGCATCAGGGGAACATAAATTACACTTGCTCCGTAATTTCTATTATACTTTTAGTTACTTTTTAGACATCAGTAATTTTTATTTGTAATAGATTACTTTTTGCCCACCACTGGTCGACAGTTATGATATACATATAGTCGTCATGTTTACATCACCATAACACAAACTAAATTAACTATATGAAAATGGTACAAAAAATGCAGGTAGAGGATTTACGGGGGCGGCTCCCCCCATTTGGTCAATTTGGCGCCCCTTTCGGTCAATCTTGGCGCCCCTTCCAAATGCTTTGTTTTTTATGATAAATTTTTTAATTTCAAAAGCAAAAAAGTACATACTTTTTTAAATTATAAAACTATCAACACCACCCTTGTAAATACCTGCCAACTTACCTTTCAATTTTATTTTTAGAAACTCTATAAAAATATTTCCCTTCGTATACTCATTTTAAATTATGCTTTCCAGCTTTACATATTCATTTATTAATGGTTGTAAGCATTTGTAGACACAAGGTTAATATGCTTGTAGTATTCACATTCACGATCTTCCTCTCTCTAAATGATTGATTCAGGTGATACTTTGAACAGATGGATTAGATAACGTCAATCAAATTAGTTCCAGTATTTACTATCAGAAACCTGGTGCTTAAAGGGTTAACATATGTATTTTTAATTCCAGTGTATGTAATTATATTTATATATAATTAAACATTATTTTGCCGCAATTTTTACGTATGTAAAGGTCCGCCGCCCCCTCTTTCGAAGATCTTAGATCCGCTACTGGTATCATTCAAATAATTCAACCGTATATATTTACATCTGAAATAAAAGCTGACGAAATTAGCATAAAAATGAATACCAATTTGGATATTCTTTGAACCATGACAACACAGAGCGTGGTTGCCTATAGTAGTGATGAACTACGTACAGAAGCCTCGTCAGTACGTTGACCCCTATTTACTTGGCAATGTTACTGCGAGCTGCCCGTACCGTGAAATGGGCGTATGGCCGAATGGTGTTCTAAATCAGTGCTTCTCAATCGGGTGAATGAGATCAGAATCAAGGTGAATGAAAACTGTGAAAGAAAAATGTACAGTGTACTGTAGTACATTACCTTTATTAATCTTTCTTATTTTTGCTTTTTTTGTACTATTGTTTCTTTCTTTATTCAATTTCTCTTCTATCATTAATCATTCTCTTTACACTTCCTCATCATTCTCTTTACACTCGTTTCACTCGCTTTCGGTGTACTTTATAAATACAGTAGACGTGACCGAGTGGAAAGCCGTTATCATTCAAACAATGCAAGGGAGACCGGAGGGTTAATTATACGCTTATTAACATTTTACTAACTTTTATTTATGCCGAAACGCTTTAGATAAACGGGATAATGCGAGGGGGAAATTAACGTTAACATTTTTAATCGGAGAGAGATGAAATACTATTCTAAATTCACATCTTAACACCAAAAAAACACCTTAATAAGCTCAAGGCCATCCGATGACTGGCGGGCATTTCTCCAGCCTCTAGCCTGTGTTCAGGCGTTGCCAACTCGTATTTCTATATTTTTTTTATAAACAAACCATTATTTATCGTAATTACATTTATTAAATATTATCTTCTTTATTAATTTCTTATAACCAAAACATTCTAATTTTTAATTAGACATTACTACAGTACACTTTATTTTGTTGAAGCAATTGTTGAATATTAGATATTAAAAGCAGTGAATATTGAATAATAATGAGCACTGAATATTAAAAAGATTACTTTTTCCACTGTATTTAAAATGTGCCGAGTGAGTTTTTGAAAAAAAAATGTTTAGGGTGAATGATGTCGGAAAAGGTTGAGACGCATTGTTCTAAATTACAAAACCTTTCATCCTACTTCCCCTTAAACTATAATTAAGATTGTCTTGAATATTAATTTGTTTGTCTGATGGGATTGTTTAACTTCCTAAGGTCGTATGACGGAGGGGACCTGCAGAACGGTCTTCCATCCGACTACAACCGACACTCAATATCGCTCAATTTCTCTGATCGACGGAAACAGAATTTTGATAGCCACCACGTCGCCTTTGAGCATTGATTTTATCCAGTATATGTATACTGTGTGTGTATATATATATTATATATATATATATTCTTTTTTATGCAGGAAGGAGGGTCCAAAGGCGAATACCCGCAAAAGCGTCCCCCCCCCCCTCCCATAGAAGAAGAAAGCCAAAATCAAGGCCGGAGGTTATACCTTTCAAATGTTGCGTGTGATGATTCCTCATTTCACGAAGGTCAAGCTTGTCGCCTCTCCTCCCGAGTTGGCCTGGTGAAGTAGTGAGTTGGTTTCTTGTACTCTCCACCTCACATATCCAGGTACGCCCGGCTCATCGTGGATTGTTCTGAGCCAGGCGTCTAATCTTCTTTTGAAGATGTCCACTGCAACATCACTCGTGTTCCTTAGGTCTTTGGACAGCTGATTAAACAGTTTTGGTCCTCTCACGACAAAACTGTCTAGCCTTTAATTTGGGAACACGACACAGTCTTCCTTTTCTACTTTCCACTGTTGTTTGGGGAGTTACAGGGTTCAAAGTAAGATTTGGGACTAGCTTCTCCATTATTTTCCATGTGTAAATAATGGTGTATCTCTCTCTCATCTCCTTTCCAGTGAATATACTGTAGGTTTAATTCGCGTAACCTTTCCCTGTAGTTTAGTTCTTTGCACCCATTGATCTTGGCTGCGAAGCTTCTCTCAATCTCTTCTAGTTGTCTAATGTCTTCTTTTTTATATGGGTATGTTATGACCGAGCAGTATTCCAATTTGGGTATGATCAATGTTTTCAGTAGAGGAATAATTATATTCCTATCCCTTCGTTTAAAGGTTCTCAGTATTTGCCCAGTTACTCTCTTTGCTCTGTTTACTGCTAATCTTATTTTGTGTTTCAAATTTCGCATCATCAGTCATTACAACCCCTTAATCTTTTGCTTTAGAATTTCTCTGAATTTCCTGTCCATTTCGGGTATAATATTCCATGTATATATATATATATATATATATATATATATATATATATATATGAAAAGAAGGATCAACACAACGGCAAACATTTTCATTATTTGTACATCAGACGTTTCGACAATCTTTGTCATCATCAGTGAGTTAAGTCTTAAAACCTTAAAACAAAATTGAAAAGTGAAAGTTACATCAATACAATATTAAAACCATTAAAATTAAAACCTTAAAGAAAAATGAAAATTGCATCAATACAAAATTAAATCATTTAAATTTCATCACTATAAAAACTAAAATTAAATTAAATTTCATCACTATAAAAACTAAAATTAAATTACCTCAATAGGTAAATACACAATGTTTACATCCACCTCCATACTTGGCAAAGTCTAAGGGAACACTGGATGGTCAGAGGATTAGAAAGGATATGTTTGTGAAAAACGGTTGGTAGTCAAAAGAGTCGTAATTTGTAGGATGAGCTATTATTATTAAGGGAGGGTTTGTTTCTATAGATGTACAAAGATTCTAAAATTCGGAGTTCTGTAAGGTTATTGGATCTAGTTAAAATTTCAAACTGAGTTTTGTGAAGGGGATGGTCGTTTTCATTACTGTGGTTTCTAATTGCGGATTGTGGAGGGCTACTGAGGGGACGGTTGGTACGGACTGACAAGCCCAAATGTTGAGAAAGGCGCACCTCCAGTTGGAGTTGAGTGCTGCCAATATACGCAGCCTTACAGCTGTCGCACGTGTATTTGTAAACAACATTGGGCATACAGTTTTTGGGGAATTCATCTTTGAACTTTAAAAAATTTGATACTTTAAGTGGGTTGACGAGGCGAATCTAAAATTTATTTGGGATAACTAGACTTGAGTAGTTTGGACAATTCACCTCGAATACGCAATGATAAATAACCATAAAAAGGTAATTTAATAATACGTGGATGACACTTTCTTAATTTAACACCTTCACACGTAAAAAATTTTTCTTGATTATCTTAATAAACAACATAGTATATTAAGTACGTGTGAAAACGAACAAATAATAGTTTACCTTTCCTGGATGTTTTAGTTAAACGGACCCATAATAAGTTCCTACTTCACTATTTCGGAAACAAACTTTTACTGGCTTGGGAACCAATTATTTAGTTGTATGTTTTATAAATATAAGATTAGTGCTATAGTAACATTTATTAACAAGAGTTACCGTATTTGTTCGGATTACTTTTCGTTAAACGAAGAATTTAAATTTTTAAAACAGTACTTTATTAACAATTACTACCCTTCTCATCTATTCGATAACCAATTAAAGACATTTTTTATAACACTTTTGATACTAAACTCCCCGTCACTACAGTAACAAAGAAACCAGATATATTAAATTACCTTTTTATGGTTATTTATCATTGCGTATTCGAGGTGAATTGTCCAAACTACTCAAGTCTAGTTATCCCCAATAAATTTTAGATTCGCCTTCGTCAACCCACTTAAAGTATCAAATTTTTTAAAGTTCAAAGATGAATTCCCCAAAACTGTATGCCCCAATGTGTTTACAAATACACGTGCGACAGCTGTAAGGCTGCGTATATTGGCAGCACTCAACTCCAACTGGAGGTGCGCCTTTCTCAACATTTGGGCTTGTCAGTCCGTACCAACCGTCCCCTCAGTAGCCCTCCCAATCCGCAATTAGAAACCACAGTAATGAAAACGACCATCCCCTTCACAAACTCAGTTTGAAATTTTAACTAGATCCAATAACCTACAGAACTCCGAATTTTAGAATCTTTGTACATCTATAGAAACAACCCTCCTTAATAATAATAGCTCATCCTACAAATTACGACTCTTTTGGCTACCAACCGTTTTTCACAAACTATCCTTTCTAATCCTCTGAATCCAGGTTCCCTTAGACTTTGCCAATATGGAGGTGGATGTAAACATTGTGTATTACCTATTGAGGGTTTTATTTTAGTTTTTATAGTGATGAAATTTAATTTAATTTTAGTTTTTAGTGATGAAATAATGATTTTAATTTTGTATTGATGCAATTTTCATTTTTCTTTAAGGTTTTAATTTTAATGGTTTTAATATTGTATTGATGTAACTTTCACTTTTCAATTTGTTTTAAGGTTTTAAGACTTAACTCACTGATGATGACAAAAGATTTGTCGAAACGTCTGATGTACAAATAAATGAAAATGTTTGCCGTTGTGTTGATCCTTCTTTCATCTGTAACTCCGGTTCCCTAAGGAGAAGTCAATAGCTTTGATATATATATATATATATATGGTGTCAGTAGCATGGGCGAAAAATGGGAGAGTGCAGGAATGTTGCAATGCTGCAAGAGATAATGATCAATATTGCAAAAGGGGTGGGGGTTGCAAATGGAGGTGGGTATGCAATGAAGGGGGGGAGTTATACAACAACTCAATGTTGCAAGGGTGTGGGGGATGTTGCAGTGCAACAAGGGGTCATGAAACTTGGAAGCGGCGTTATCCCCCAAGAGAAGGACAGGAGAGGAGAGAAAAGCAAGAAGTTCTCACCTGGTTCCTGCAAAAGTGCATAATAACGCCAGTTGGCTTAGAAGGCGTAAATGGCTTGTTCAGGTTGAGTTGTCAATACCACTTTTTTATTTAATTGTTCAGGTATACATTATTATGGAGAGTTGCCAGATTGTACCATTTTTTAATTAATTCTTAAAAGGTGGCTTAGAATTCCGCTAGTAGGTTTAGAAGGCGTAACCAGCCATTTGGTATAATTGTTTACAACCAAAAGAATTAAATAAACAACATTACATCATCTGTTTATTATAATATATAAAAATAAATATACATTTGAATGATCAATTAAAATAATAATAGTTTAAGAAATATGAACGAGGAATATGCATAATCAATCAAAAATATATCCGTCAATATAACAGTACAGGAGAAATATATATATATACACACACAATTAATTATGGAGATATATAGAAAATAAATATACATTGGAATGATCAAAAAAAAAAATAAAAATAAGAATATAACCATTAACATAGCAGAAATATATACACACAACTAAAATAATAAATACATACACTTTATCTTCTACCACGCACATAAAAAAAGAAATAATATAACCATCAATATAGCAGAATATATACACACAATTATGTTAAATAAATACATACGCTTTATCTTCTACCGCGCAAAATAAGAAATCGTATAGCCATCAATATAGCAGAATATAATATATATACACACACAACACAATATGCTAAATATATAAATACATTTAACTTTTTCAAAATACTAAACTCGCACTTAACCGAGTCTACAATTACATCATTATGTTCTGCATTACGCAGTATACGCGGTTTAATAATATTTCACCGCTTAAAGTATAGGGAAACCTGTACTCGATATGAAGGGCCTTCATATCGTTCAGTACTATTTTTTTCCACTTTACAACCGTTGGTAGTTATCTTTAATTACGTCTAGAATACAATCAAAAGCAAGCACAAAGAGTCATCGTTACCACATTATTAAACACAAGTTTATAAACACGCCTTTCCAATCGAGGGTTTATTTCTGCCAACACGAGCTTTTCAATCGTGAATCTTCTTCACACTGCATAGCTACAGTTGAAATAATCTAAGTCGTTACGACAGCTGCTCGTTATACAGTGCCCGCGAAAAGTATCCGATCACCCTTGAAATTTGCATTTTTACATAAAAAACAATGTTTAAAATGTATACTAACCTTATATTAGTATTTTGTCATCTGTCCTTGGTTTGGATGACTTGTTCTAGACGTTTTGGCATGGATTTAATCAAGTTTTGACAAACTTCCACTGATATTTCCTTGCACCATACCTTTTGATGGCCTCTTGTAATTTTCGACTGAGCCAGTGTCGTGGCATCAACCTTTTTTTTATTATTAGCCACAGATTTTCTATCGGATTGAGATCTGGACTATTACAGGCCAATCCAAAATATCAAATTTATTGTCAGTAATCCATTTTGTCACTATTTTGGCCCTGTGACATGGTCACCATCATGCATGTATGTTTTTGTCCTTTGGATTGCCATTGCCATTGGAAGTTTATCCTGTAGCATTGCTAAATACCGTGCACCATTCATAGTTGTGTCTTCGGAAGAAAATATAAGTTTCCACGCCCATAGTAACCGAAACAACCCCAAACCATCACACTTGGAGGGTTTCATTGTCTTTAGGGTGTATTTAGGTCCATCCTATTTGAGCCAATAGGCCGGCGAACCTTTTTTGGACAACTTCTGAATGTCAAAAATGTCGACTCATCGCTAAATAAAACCTTCTTCCAGTCATCAACAGTCCAATGAATGTATTTTTTACAAAATGCGACACGTTTTTACGCATTTTTTCATTAATGAACGGTTTCTTAGCAGCATGGCGAGATGGTAATCCGAGTTCTTTTGGAGCCGCTCCTGGATAGTTCGTTCAGAAACACCAGATAACAAATTATTCATATTAAATTTTATTTCTTTCGCAGTTATTGTTGGGTTTTTCAATACTAAATGTTTCATAAGTTTGTCTGTTCGCGAATTTGTTTTTCTCGGTCTGCCAGATCGTTTTTTAGGGACTGGCGTGGTTAGGCCACCATTGTTCTTAGCCCGTGAAACCCATAAATTAACGGTACTTTGGGATATGTTTAATTCCTTAGCTATCTGTCTCTGTGATTTCCCACATGCATGCAAAGCAACAATAGCACCTCGACAATCACTCTTAAGTTGTTTTTTAGCACACATTATATATAAATTTTATTTACACCACTTTCTGTAAAAAAAAAAAAATATCAAGAAATTTACACAAACAGTGAAATCTGACAAATTTGAGACACAGCCACCCGCAACGAAGGCTACCAGAACACTAATTTGAGAATGCGTTGGATAGCTCTCATATCAGCGAGCAACCTCAAAGTTACCAGATGTCGCTAGAACAAATAGAAAGTGAATTACGTGTCTCTGAATATCAAGGGAAAATATTGTATTTTCTTGAGTGATCGGATACTTTTCGCGGGCACTGTATAAAGAAATAATTCTTCAGGTGAACGGTGTAGGTGAGCTCAGCCCTGTACCGATCAATTGTTTTGTACCAAAGTTCATGATATTTCAAAGAGTCTAAACTTTTTAAATAAACGTCCAGCTCTAAACCATTCCCACCTTGTTCAGCCCTACACTCGGTAAACCCATCGAGCAGAGCGATGTATGCGTATTCAAGTACTGTATCAAAATAAAGCATATCCGTAACACGCGCGTCTAATATAGGCTTCAGCTTGCGGAATCCGACGATTTCAAACATTCTGTCGAGGATGAAACGGTTTCGCGTAGGGACAAGAGCGTTATTATCAGAAGCATTCTTCCACATCAACCGTATATCAATGCATGGCCGATCGTTATTTATACACAACGTACATACAATGGCGTATGAGGCGGTGTCACTAATCTGCTCTCTTCTTGTACCTACGTTAGCAGGTATTCTATAACGATCTTCACTCCACTTCTCAACTATCACGAAGATTCTATTCATCTCCTCGACACTTAAATAAACAACATTCCGTTTGTTTGTTTGTCTACATTCCGTTTCCAGTTCATAGTTAACGATACCGGATTTACGCCTGAACACGCGCAACGATTTCGTCACGGACACATCGTACAAGGCGTTGAGAATGCTGCTCAAAGGAAGTTCCATCGTATTCGCACGTCTACTCGGTTCAAACTCTGAGATAACTATGAGCCGCGTGAGGCACGCAGGTAGGCAGGAACGGTTCGATGGGCGGTTGACTCACCCTGATGATACGTGAATGGGTTTGTTCGAACTCGTATGATCCGTGAGGTGCGAGTCGCACCATAATCTAATGAAACCTGTGCGGCGCTGACCCAACATGAATTGTTGTACCCCATTATATTGGGCAGGTGTTTTTTTCCGTAGAAGAATTAATTTCGGTTTTAATGTTTTATCACTCCCACTTCCTGAATACGCACCAGGCATTTTCCTTCAGGGTAATTTTCACGAACAAAACACATTTTATAACGGTTTTAATGTTTTACCACTCACCATTTCCACAAACTAAACGTCTTCACACTCCGCGCACTATTTGAGAGAACATATGCCCATATTTTTCCTTTTTATTTAACAAGCGATACTCGTCTCTAAAGTCTGCTAAAAACTCACGCAGGGCACTAGCCACAACCTCACTACGAACCTCATCATGATATACATTAATATAGTGATAAAAATACTTAAGATTCTCCATGATTACGAGATTTACATTTTCACCGAAGTGTACGAGACTCGGCACGGTGTAACATGATATAATACCGCTTGTCACACCACCATCACAAGACTCACTATCCATATCCGTTGCTTCTCTTCTGCACGCGTTGTTTCTTTTACTTCACGGTATATGTGAGCCTTTATAAAGCTTAGGTCTACACATACTTCAATACATCGTCTGTGCTACGAAAGCCTACAACGCTCTCACCAGAATAACCATAGAGTATTTGTACATCTTGCTCCTTCGCACGATCCAATGTGTTTTAAAAGAGGCAAAGGAGGGGGAATAGGAAGTTTTTCAGTATCCACCACATCTTGAACTTTGCAGAATACCATTTCATAAACGTTGAACAAGCAATATTAAAGGTAGCCATTTTCTGTCTACGCGGGAGAATACACGTCTGAGCTCAAGGGCTTACTGCAATCAACTGACCGCGCAGGGAAGCCCAGGTAGTAGCATGACTCACGTTGCTGGTCTTACAGTGGGCGGAGCTTAGAACTTTCCCTGTGTACACACACACACACACACACACACACACACACACACAAAGGAGAAAGTGAAACGCTAATTGAAACATGATTTATTTAATATACGAAATATTCAAGATGTATATATATTTACAAATACGTGTAATAAATAAGTTAGCAATAGACACATCAAAGATTATATTCAAGACATATATATTTACAAATACGTGTGATAAATAAGTTAACAATTGAAATTATGTTAACACAAGAAATAACAGAAAACACAAGAAAAAACAAATGCATAGATTTGGTGATCACAAACAACAGTAACCTAATACTTTAAAGAGTGCATTCTATTAAATACTTTTAGCCTATGTTCACGATTTAGTACAGGTTTTAAAATAGATTCAGTTTCCTCAATTCGTCTCTGAAATCTTAATCTGTCCGAGCGCACTCTTCCCATTGTCCCCTTCTACAGCAATCAGCAACGGGGTAAGTTAGAACGTTGTCACAGAATTTTACTTTTGGGGGCTTTGGTGCAACCCAAACGTTTCCAATTTCATCATTCCATCTTTGGTTCACGATTTTTAACTCTTCTGCAATTTTGTCAACGCTGCATCTATCATCACTTTCAAAGTCACTTTCATCAGCCAGACTCTGTACTGAACGGACGCATTTCCTGAGCTCTCTGATATTGCATCTACTTTTGCATATTGCTGAGAATTTTACTTTTGGAGTTTTGAATTTTATATACTTGCGTTTATATTCACGTTGTCATAGTTAAGTAATTGAATATTAGTGGTTCTTAGCGATTTAGAAGTTTTCATAGCGTGCCGGCTTAATTTAACTTACACTTGTGACGATTTAAACTAATTTTTAACTGCGCGATGCCGTCGCAGAAAGCGTCGTGTGTTAGGTGTAGGGTGAACCGGTGGTATTCGGAATTTAAGGATTATAACGGCGGTCCTATGGCGATTACCGAGAGATCAGTTTGTTTCTTTTGCGAGTTAATGGAGGAATAGTTGACATAAAACGCAGTGTACGTGAGGTAACGGAAAGACTTGCAACGCTTGATGAGGGCAGGGGTAGGGCTACGGTTGACGGAAGCCGAACCAATACTAACGTTGAAGACGTTAGTAATTTGAAGGGTGAGGTGCGTAACCTAGTTTCTAGTTTAGGTAGCTTGTCGGGAAGGTTGGATAGAGTTGAGGAAGGGTTAAGGTTAGTCCGAGAGTAGATGGGGAGGGATTTAGAGAAGTTAAGGGTGGAGCTAGGCCGCGTACGTTAGGTGATAGGAATCCCCCCCTATCGAGGTTTCGAACCCTTTCGCCCATTTGGAAAGGGACGTGAATGAGGGGGAAACTATTTTAATTGGGGACTCTTTAGTGCGCCACATGGACAAAGAGTTCGTTGAACGGCATCCAACCAAGAGGAGGAGGGTCTGTCTCCCAGGGGCCAGGGTTGACAGAGTTAGAGACGAAGTGGATAGGATTGACGTTGCCTCCCGTCACTCGATGTGGTGACGATAGGCCGATACGAGAGTGCCTGACCTTTTGGAGAGATATAGGGGGTTAATTAGGTCCCTGAAGGCGAGGTCAGATAGGTCTTTAGTTCTAGGTATTACCCCTAGGCACGGGTTGGGTCTTAGGATTACGTCAAAAACAATATTTTTGAATAATAAATTAGAAGAGATTTGTGCTGAGGAAAATGTACCCTTCGTAAAGCTGTGGTCCGAATTCAGTGATCCTAGCCTTTTTATAAAAGATGGGGTGCATTTTAATGAAATAGGTAATGCTAGGCTAGGTAGGTTAATAGACGAAAACGTGCGAAAGCTGTATAGGTCGAAGCCTTCTTTAAACGTTGTGGGTCCGGGAACGCGGGCCCGACGTGAAAATAGTTTAAAACGCGGGCCCGTGGTAAAAAATAACTTAAACGTCTTTTATTGTAACGCGCGTAGTATTAGAAATAAATTAAATGAATTTAAGGCGATAATTTATTCCGGCAACTACGATATAGTTGCTATCACTGAAACTTGGTTAAATACCGTGACTCGGGACTTGTTGGGGGAACTTGATATACCGGGTTTTAAACTCTTTACTAATGATAGGTTACATAGGTTTGGTGGCGGCGTTTTGCTGTACATTCGTAATTCCCTTAGGGCTATCGAGGTTAAGTTAGATTTTCCGGCAGCAATTAATGCGATAGTGTTGAAGTTAGGGCGCGTAGTATTAGTTTTAATTTTGTTGTTGTTTATAGACCTCCCGTTCAACCCCTCGATACAGATACTAGATTTTACTCACTTCTTGGTAACTTTATTGACAATCGGAATAGTATAATTGTCGGAGACTTTAACTGCCCTAATGTTAATTACGAGACTTTTACTGGTAATGAGGAGGGTTTGAGATTGATTGAGTTTATGGAGATAACTTTTTACGACAGATAGTTACCGAACCAACGCGCGGTGATAATATTTTAGATTTGGTGATGACGAACGGCGAGAATATAGTCGAAGGTTTAGAAGTAGGCGAGAGTTTAGGATGTAGTGATCATCAAATTCTTAGGTTTAAGTTATTGATAGAAAACACTAAGGATAGTAACGTAATAGAAGTCCCTGATTTTCGTAGGGCTAATTTTGATAGTTTTGCGGATAGGATGAGAGTAGTGGACTGGGATAACTTATTTATGGGTAATGACACAAATTTGCATTGGGTGGCGTTTAAAGAAAGTTTTAGGAATATTGAAAGGGAGTTTATTCCTCGTAGGCCCAAGCGCGCTAGAAATCATGGTAGGCCGAAGTGGTGGACTAGGGAAATAGGCGAGTTCATAAACGAGCGTAATAGAGCGTATAGACTTAATAAGCGCAATGGCACGGCAGCTAACTTTAATAGATATATCGAGCTTAGACGTCAGGTTAAAAGATCAGTTAGGAATGCCAAGCGTAATTTAGAGATACTTATAGCTGCGGATAGTAAACATAATCCAAAAAGTTTTTTGAATACGTAATAATCGTAAGCCGATAAAAGATAACATAGGCCCTCTAGTGGATGTTAATGGCGCTTTGGCTTCTGACGCTCAGGCGATGGCGGGTATTTTCAATAACTTTTTTGCGACAGTTTTTACCGTAGAAGACGTAAATAATGTCCCCGACGTGGACGATATCGTTCCATTTAGTAGCGAGACTATTTTGGATGAAATAACTGTTTACGGGTGAGATTGCGCATTATATCGATAGGCTAAAAGTTAGCAAGGCTCCAGGCCCTGACGCTTTTTATCCCAGACATTTGAAAGATTTGAAAGACGTTATCGTAGGCCCCTTAACGAAGATTTTTAATCAGTCACTCGAAACGGGGATTATTCCTGAAGACTTCAAATTAGCTAACGTCACGCCTATTTTTAAAAAAGGCGACCGCGCAGTAGCTAGCAATTATAGGCCCATTAGCTTAACGTCATTGTCGGTAACTTTTGGAATCTGTAGTTAGGGATCGTATCATCGATCACTTAGAAAGTAGATTTGATTAATAGTAGTCAGCATGGGTTTCGACGCCATAGGTCTTGTTTAACTAATTTGTTAGAATTTTATAACGAAATAGTGCGCGAATACGATAGGCATAGAGCAGCTGACGTTATTTATTTAGATTTTAAAAAGGCGTTCGATACAGTTCCGCATAGGAGACTAATTGCGAAGGTTAAAGCGCACGGTATACGCGGTCAGGTAGCTAACTGGTTAGAAGAATGGCTTCGTGCTAGGAGCAGAGGGTCGTAGTTAATGGTAGTGAATCGGGGTGGTTAGATGTAGGTAGCGGTGTCCCACAGGGTTCAGTGTTAGGCCCATTGCTATTCGTAATTTACATTAACGACATAGATGTAGGATTGACTAGTAACGTGTCAAAATTCGCGGACGATACTAAAATAGGCGGTAAGGTTGTTAACGAGGACGATAGAAATAGGCTCCAAGACGATGTAAATAGGATTATGGAGTGGACGGATAAGTGGCAGATGCAATTTAACGTAGACAAATGTAAAGTTTTGCATATAGGTTCTCGCAACAATAATTACACGTACACGATGGATGATAGGGAGTTAGCGAGCGTTGACGAGGAAGTAGATTTAGGCGTACGCGTATCTAAGGATTTAAAGGTTAGGAACCAGTGCCTGGAGTCTTGCGCAAAAGCTAATAGGATGTTAGGCTTCATAGCGCGTAATTTCGAATTTAAATCGAAGGATATTATATTGCCCCTTTACAAGTCCCTAGTCAGGCCTCATTTGAATATGCCGTTCAGTTTTGGTGCCCGTACTTGCGTGAGGATATTGATAGGTTAGAAAGGGTTCAGCGTCGTGCCACGAAACTATTCCGTCATTGCGCAAAGCCTTATGAAGATAGGATTAAAGTTAGACCTGTATTCACTCGAAACTAGGAGATTAAGGGGGGAGCTTATTGAAGTTTTCAAAATCGTTAATAACATCGATAACGTAAATTTTGACAAATTGTTCACTTTCGATAATAGTAATACTCGCAATAACGGATTTAAGTTGCGTGGCAGACGTTTCATTACTAATATCGCTAAAAACTTCTTTACGTTTAAAGTAATTGATAAATGGAATAATCTTCCCGTCAGTCGTTCATTCTACCAGCGTTAATGTTTAAGAACCGTCTTGACAGACATTTTAAAAATATTAACGTTGTTTAAAATAAAAAAAAAATTAGCAACAGGAGCTCTGGGGTGGTGCTCGAGGATGAGTCTGTTGACGATGAATGCCAGCTTGTGACATGCCAGCGTGTGATGCCAGCAATAAAAAAAAAAAAAAAAATTAGACTAACACGAATAGATGTAGCTCATAGCGTAAACTAACCCACTTTTTGTTTAACTTTACCTACTTTTTTTTTCTCTTATCCTCTCCTTACTTTGCATGTCTGTAACTCTTTTCTTGCATGTTTGTAGTTTGCATGGTATGACAGTGAGTTAAGACTGTGTTTGCATGGTTTGTAAGCGTTCTTATTTTACTTCTTTTCATCTTTCACCCCTCTCCTATTTCTCCGACTATTTTTCTGACTTGTCGGCAGTGGCCGGCGGATGATGATGGTGAGTCTTTTTCTCTTTTTCTGAATGAATGTTAACCCACGAGTGATAGATAGGTGTTCCTCCTTACTTAACCCCTTATTCTCTTCTCTTCTCTTAACCCCCTACTCTTTCCTTTCTCTCGGGCTAACCTTAGAGTGGATCTTAGGGTCTTTGTTAGCCTTAGCTTCTGTAGATCTGTAGATCGTGCAATGTTATGATTAGTCTCAGGATTTTTAGGCAACTTTTTCTTTGTGCTGACAATGAACTGGATTTAAATGATGATTGTACACGGATCTGTTCCGATACCTCTGAATTATTCATATTTGATGGTTATATACGAGAGAATATGCGACTATCAAATAAAACGGTAAATGATGCAGTTGACGTTAAATCTATTTATTTGCTAAAGGAAGGCCATACTATCATATATATCATCCGTAATGTCGATGATGGGATGCTGTACCTCATCGTCATTCACGGTTCTTTGGGAGAGGAGAAAAGCAAGACTAGAATATAAGGAACAGAACTCAAAATTTGTAATATTTTGTAAATGACACACTTAGGAGTGTGACGTGTTAGAGATGTATTCTGTAGAAAAATTCAGGTTCACGAGCCCATCCACATCTATTATATCTGGACCTACAGGATGTGGTAAAATTGTGTTTATGCTTAAAATCATTAAAGAAAAGGGGGAGATGTTCTCAAAATTTGTGCATAAAGTTATATGGTGCTATTCGACGTATCAGTCAATGTTCAACGAGTACCAAGATGATATTTTGTTCAACGAAGGTGTATATGACGTTAATTCGTTAAAGGGAAATGAACATACAGTCATTGTAATTGACGATCTCATGTTGGAGATGGATAAAACGTTTGCCGAGACATTTACAGTATTCTCCCTCCATCTTAACATAAGCGTGTTCTTCATCAATCAGAATCTATTTTTCAAAAGTAGATACATGCGCGATGTGTCGTTAAATACACAATATCTAGTCTTATTCGCGCAACGTAGAGATGTATCACAAATTGGGGTATTAGCCAATCAAATGTTCCCGAATCAGCGTAAGGAGTTTTTGGAAGTTTATAAAGAAGCTACAAGCGTTACGGATATTTGCTTTGCGACCTTCATCCGCGAAACACGTTTAGGGTGCTTCTAAGAACGAATATATTTCCAAACGAGCCTGAAACGGTGTATATTCCAGAATGACAAAGAGACTAAAGAAATACCGTGAATTAATAAAATCTATCATCGACTGCCCCGGGCAATGCAGCAGATGTTTATTAAAAATATCGACTCCGACTTTTTAAAATGCATCTGTGAAATCTGTCTTAACGTTATAAATTGCAATGTATCAATGAAACCACCTCAGAAGGCTCGCCTACGCCGTTACAAGAACATAATACATGCACTCGCTCGTAAAAGTCAAACTGTAGCGAAGAAAAAACGAATTATTGTACAAACAGGAGGTCATTTCTCCCCATCTTATTTTCAGTTTTGGGTCCTTTACTGACTAGATTAATATATGAAGAAAGTGGTAGTGATTCCACACGAGGTGTACGCTTCACTGCAAAGGAATCCAGACACGGATCTAGATCCCCGTAAAAGCAGACTTAAAAGAATGGAAAGCGAATTGCTAGCCTATTAAACAGTGAAAAAACACTGATGAGAAAAGAATCTTATACAAGAAGCTCTGCAAAATTTCTTCACGAGTACGAAAATTATAAGAACCCGACAGAGATTCCTGTGGTTATTAGGCACAGCACGGGGACGATGGACATGGCGACATAGGACCTGTACCCGACGATACAGCTGACCACCAAAGATTAAGGGATCAGCCACTTAATATATCGAGCATGTATTAAAAAGCACCCTCCCACATACATTGAGGAATAAAGTTTAAGTCTTTATAATCTATTGATGAGGACCCAGCCATACAATGGACCGATACAGGCGAGATCATTGTGGAAGGATCAAAGGTACAGGGGTCGAATATCGTAGACATTGTCCATGATCCGGTGAGAAAGTGGGATAGGCCATCATCATCAGGATGGAAGCATATTAAAGCAAGACTACAACAAATAAATGTCCCTAAAACGTTAATAGGAAATCTGAACAGTTAAAAGACTTGGATCATGCGACGCATGTGGCACAATTGAAGATGCCATCACTCCCGACGGTAACACCTTTGAAGAGGAGAAAGAAGAGGATAAACAACGGTCAACCCTACCCACGTGCCTCTAAAATATGCAAATGACTAACGTATTAAGTAAACGCTATTATGACGTTTCTAACCCAGCCTCCTACGGCGGCGTAGATAGACTGTACAGAAGTGTTTACGGAGTAGGAAAAAAAGATGTTGAGAGATTTTTGCGGGAGCAGGACGCTTATACGCTTCATAAGCCGGTGAGAAAAAGGTTTAAAACAGCCAAGACAACGGCTGCCTTGATTGATTCTATTTGGCAAGCAGATTTAACAGACATGCAAAGATATTCTGTGTATAACGATGGTTACCGCTACATTCTATTCATAATAGATGTATTCTCTAGATATCTGTGGTTAATTCCTCTGAAAAATAAATCACCTGAAACAGTTGCTAAAGCCACCAAAACGCTAATGTTAAAAGAAAACAGGGTTCCTGGCTATATTTGTACGGATATGGGGAAGGAATTTATAGGTCATGCTTTTCAGAACATGTTGACAGAGTTTAATAAAAACACATACAGATTTCTAGACATTCTGGAATCATTGGCATCATCCTACAACCGCTCACACCATCGCACGATTGGGACAACACCTAACGAAGTTTTAGAAAGAGGTACGCTCCCGAGAAGAGATGGATCACCAACACCACCACACACTGCGCGTTTCAAAATCAATGATTATGTAAGGCTGTCGCGTTCGGGAAATAAATTCGCAAAGGGATTTGAGCAAGGATGGACACGTGAGATTTTTAAAGTTAGGGGTATGAATTGGGTCGTGACTCGTATGAGGTGGGGATATGCGAAATTCAGCTGGACACCCTCTTTTTAAATATTGAATATAAAGAATCCGTTTTTACGATTCTTAGAGACAGTGACGAGTGTGAAGAAGCTGGGGTAGCTATGGATGAAACTATACGTAACTCCCGGACTAAGGTTGCACGGTATTACAGTACAGAAGTAAGACTAGGACCGGGTCGTTATGGTTCGGTTGAGGATGTTGTGAGAGACTTAAACGTAAGTTTAAGAAACTCAAACCTTATGAATGATTTAGTATACGAAATCGTAAACAAAGGAAACCCTGCACATACACTAATCCTAAAATCAAAGACTAACAGACGTATTAAAGACCGAAGAGTATTCAAAATTATAACCAATGGACGATATAGCGCAGCCTTCCAAAGAGACACATTTCACGATGCACAGCATGACTTGTCCAGATTAATGTATCAATTGAAGATGGAGAAATTGGCTGAAAGCTCTCAGTCCCCAGACATGTGCTATATTTACAGCAATATAGTGGAGCACCAGTTTGTTGGGGATACCCAGGGACGCCTGCTGCGCATTGTCCACATCCCCAACCATAGAGGAAGGACTTTGAGTATTACATATGACAGGCCCCATTATGTGAACGTCGCAACTAATCTAATAACCAATATCTCAATATATATAAGAACGATTGAGGGTAAAATTTCCCATTCGATGACGGGAGCTTAACAGTGAAGCTGCACTTTCGACGCACTGAGTTATAATGGATAGAAAGCCTATCGCTGTCTATCGAGGGGTGAGATACCAGCGCGATAGTGGACTTGGGTCCATTTTTTCATCCATACTACGTACGGCTGTTCCTTTGCTGAAGAAGGGCGCCAGATACCTCGGAAGGAAAGCGCTACAATCAGGCCTTAACACTGCAGAAAACATATTGGCTGGGGCTAAACCTAAAGAAGCTCTAAAAAAACATTTAAAGCGTACACGGGACGAAATCATCAAAGATGCAAAGAGAAAAATGCGTGGTGGCGGGAAGAAGAAGGGCTGTCCGGAAGAAGGGGTCACGTGGTATTAAACGTAAAAGGATATCAAAAAAGAAGTGCTGTAAGCGAATGAAACCTATGGTTGACCACTTTTTTGACTGATATAAGCTAAGGACATTGATCTCATGAATCATAGTTTGTTTACTACTTGTCGAGAGAGGAGGCACTATTTCTAACTCGTCATGGCACGCTTCATCCACCCATGTAGTTCACAATGCTGTAAATCGGAGCTATCCCTTTTTGAGATGCCTCCAACTCAAGTTTCTATTGAGCACAGTGACTTTATTACAATTAACCCTTTAAATACAATTAGTTCCCCGAGTGCTCCTATAGAATTCGTGATACCCAGCTCAGGCCCTTACTTTTTGATCCAAGCTGTGTGCACATGTACGCTAAGCTACGTATAGCCCATTCTGATGGAACGGACTGCGATGACAAATATGCTGTATACCCTGAAACAAACTTTCTGCACTCCATATTCAACCAGTGTGACGTATATTTAAATCAGGCCAACATATCGTCAGGCACGGGATACTATCATCTACGAGCCTATCTGGAAAATGTCCTCAACTTTTCCAAAGAAGCGAAGGCTACCTTTTTAAGTGCCGAGGGATATTATCAAACTAAAGACGAAAGTAGTATAAAGGACAAATTTAAAATTCTAAAAAGAAGATATACGAGTGTTTTGGACGTCTGCACACAGATTTCACTTTCCAGGAGAAGTTGCTTGTCAACGGGGTGGATATGAAAATAAAGCTCACCCGCACGAGTCCTGAGATCTGCTTAAATCTGGATGCTGATCAAGAAGAGGGAGCAAACCCGTTGTGGTTCACATTATGGAGACATACCTCCGCGTACGGCGAGTGAAATTAAGTTCACCAAAACAACTAGAAATTGAGAAAAATTTACTAAACGCTACAGTGAAATACCCTATTAACAGAGTACAAATCAAACTATATACGGTGCCTGCAGGGTTGGCGTCGAAGCAGATAGAAAACATCGCCCTGGGAAATCTTCCTAAAAGGATATTAATCGGAATGCAGGACCATGCTTCGGTGAATGGAAAATATAAAAAGAGTGCCTTTAAATTCGAGAATTTCGGACTTAAAAATATAACTCTATACGTTAATGGCATTGCTTTGGGTGGAACATTGGATACGGACTATTCATCAGACGCTGTGTTACCTCTTTGCGCGAGAGCCTATAGTAATCTGACCCATATTGCAGGTGATTGTGATGAGCTCGGTAATGGGGTAACGCAGAAAGAATTCATTGATCAATTTAACCTTTATCCGTTTGACATTACACCTGACTTATCTGCTAGCGTAAATACGCATTTAAGCCCACAACAGAGCGGAAACATCTCAGTGAGGTTGGAATTCACCAAGCCTATAGACGCGCCTATTAGTGTACTAGTATATCTCGAGTCGCAAGCCCTAATAGAAGTAGATAGATTTAGGAGCGTTATCACTGACTTTTAAAATGGATGCTAATACACTTCAGAGAGTAATGAATAGTGAACGAGTCACACGTTCCAAATTTATCGGCGTGTTTGCGAAGAATGAAACATTGAGTTTGCCAAGTACGCGAGAATGCGGTAGTCTTATTGTGAACACAGATGTCATCGGTAATGAAGGGATTCATTGGTTTGCAATCTATTTTAAAAATAGACCGCCTGTACTATTTTGATTCACTCGGTACTCAACCCTGGAGTGACCCTGTTATTGTAAAATTTCTCGCTCAGTTACATATTCCCGAAGTTGTATGGAACCCGTTTCGATACAAGGATATTTTAGTAATACTTGTGGAATGTACTGCATTTCATTTCTCATGCATATGTCACGTGGTAAAGAATTTATAAATTTTTAAAATTTATTCGACCCGTGTCACACTCAACGAAACGATGAAATGGTATGCAGACAGATAAAAAGCCGTTTTCCAATTGTGCGTACTCGTTGTATAGTATTGTTCGTGTGTATATTTGTAACGTTAGTTTGTATATTCTGTAGTTTAAGATGGTTATTGTACTGATTTCTTTCATTTAATAAATTGATGAAAATATATTGTTTCTTCCCCCAAAAAAGATCGAAAAACACTTACATTATTTCGATGTGACATTCATGTGCTGACTGTTCGTATATCCTCCGTATTCAGGTCCATGACACGAGGTTCTTCAAAAGATTGTATAACACGTGTCAAATCCTCATCGGACCTTAAAGGAGAAAGAATAATGTTCATATTGAATCTTTTTTAATAAAAACATATACAGAGTATACATATTGTAAGACAGACCCCATTATGTGAAGATATCTTTGGTTCGCTCAGAGAAGCTCATCTAAGAGGTAATTTCGAATAACATTTATAAAAAAACATGCAAAAGATTGCCATAAAAAATTGCGATTTTAGCATAATGACGAGTATCTAAATGAAGCATTTGACGAGATACTACATCCCTCCATATATATGAAATCTTCTTTCTGACAGTTTGTGAATAAAAAATAAAAATAAAATTATAGACACCTACATTTCTATGGTAGTCCCTTGCGTCAGATCGTAAGGAGCATCATTGCAAATATCATCAACGGTTTGCATTGGAAATAATCCATCACGGTCAATCGCGTTAAAAAGATTAATTGCAGTCAATGCTGCAGTGTCACGTTCTTGATACAAATCTGGAAAAGTGGCGGAGGGAATGTTTATTCACTGGCGAAAATAGCTACTGTTACTCCCAACTGATTAATATTTCCTTTTATATGCACAATCACCAAGCTCCGCCCCAAAAGATCAAGAGCAGATGTTCGTAATGATTGGTTGTCAGTGTAACTGGGTGTAGCTATGATAAGTTTGTGTACCAATCGTAACACCGATATAACGGGTCCTTGCTTTGGACGACTAATGGCATCTTTATATTCTCTCCATAGATTTAATGCTCGTATTACCCCTTGCATTCTCCGTCACGACAATATTTGTATCTATACTTGGTTTTCTCCAATCCACCCCTTTATGCAATATCCATCGCAACAACCATCTCTATAAAATTTCCAGAATGTGCATTATTATTTTTTGCGACCCTACTAGTTGAGGGAATATATTCGTTATAGGAATATATTCAACAGAGTGGCTCAGCTCAGTATCGCAGGAAGCAAAATTAGCGCCGCTACTCTTCATTACTCTGACATTGACAGCACAGTAATATCCTATGACAAATATCAAATCTAGATTGTCTTTGTGCATTACCATGTTTTGCGCCCATATTATTCTCGGATTTTTCCCAAATCTAGATTGTCTTTGTGCATTACCATGTTTTTCCCCCATATTATTCTCGGATTTTCCCAATTGCTATATTATCTCCGCAGATTTATTGCTCGTATTACCCCTTGCTGTCTCTACCACGTCAATATTTGCGACAATACTTGGTTTTCCCCACCCACCCCTTTATGCAATATTGTTCACAACAATATTTTATTATTTTGCGCCCATACTAAATTGAGTTTCAATTTTCGGTTGCAAGTTATTTTGCAACCATGCTAAATTGAGTTTCAATTTTCGGTTGCAAGTTATTTTGCGCCCATACTAAATTGAGTTTCAATTTTCGGTTGCAAGTTATTTTGCGCCCATACTAAATTGAGTTTCAATTTTCGGTTCGAACCCACGATCTTATCTCTTTCCGCAGACGTTTATACAGAAAACAAGTAATTATATTATTCTAAGAGAGTAATTGTTATTGCTAAATTAAATATACAGTTTAGTAGATGTATTTTTGGATCACAGGAATAAGCTCCTGTAATATTAGCCTGCGTAATCGGGAGTCGAACCCATGATCTCGTCTCTTTCTGCAGACGTTTATACAGAAAACAATTACATTATTGAAAACATTAACTAAGATTCGTGAGAGATACGCGCCTGGTAATCGGAAGTCGAACCCACGATCTCTTGGAAAGAGAATTTTAAATTTAGTTTTACGTTCAGTAGCAAAAATAATTTTATTCAATTGTTAGTACTTCCAGAGTACATGTGTGTTAATTTTGAAAAATGTATAATAATAATAATATATCCTTCCAATTCAATAACAGAGATGTTAACTATGAATATGACCATACAAATTACATATAAATAAAAATAACTAAGTTGATAAAATATAAAACATTTTTTTTATATAAAAGGAAGGACAATCGTATGAAGCGAAAGGAGACGGATGTCTTTCAGAGAGAAAGTTTTTGACCCAAATTTCTTCTCGCCAGTTTGCGGTTTTAAAAAGCTTCGGGCTGGACCTTTCGCTGGATCTTCTCATTTACCTGGCTCCGTTCACTCTTAAAAGGACAAGTTAATATTGGGATTCGTTTTAATAACTGAAAGTAAATAGAACAGCGTTTAAATAATTAGTTTCTTATATTGTTAATATTGATTTTAATAACTGATTCTCTTAAAAGGAGAAAATTCATTTGCTTTATTAATATACTTTTGTCATTTTTCTGATTTTCATTCACATAATATATACAGAGGTGTGTGTGTGTGTGTGTGTAGATTTGAGAATATGTTAATGGAACGATTTCTTTTGCTAAGCCAATTGTTTAGTGATTTTTTTAATGTTAATATTGTTTTAATAATTAATTCACTTTAAGGTGAAAATCCGTTTATATATATAAAAGGAATGACAAAATTAAATAGACACAGTTAATATAATTCTCTCTCTCTCTCTCTCTCTCTCTCTCTCATATATATATATATAATATATATATATATAATATATATATATATATAAGGTAAGGAGAAAGTTGTTCAATTGTGTGTGTGTGTGTGTGTGTATTTCGTCTGAACTATTATTTTGACGATTGTACGTTCCGTATTATATTATTTTTTGTGCAATAGAAGGCAAATTCTATTTATTTACAATAATTAATAAACATATTGAATTTTTTATTGTCAATTTCGGTTTTCGTTTAAAAGAGAAAGTCTGTATGCTTTGGTAACGAATTAAAATAAATGGTGGTATCTAGCAACTCACCCTAATAATGTATACCTCTACAATTAAAATAAAAAATGGTATCTGGCAACTCAACCTTCCTCTATATGACCCGCTTGGCTTCGGAGCTGGCAGTTTGATGATGACAGCTGTTGAATAAAGATCTCTCCTTCCTTCCTTCTTAGGTTAAGACTTAGCTTAGTTTCCCTTTGGGGGGGTTAGGACACCCCACCTTGTCTCCCAAAGCCCTCCTCCGTCTATCCTTTCTCTTTCTCTCTTAGGTTAACCCTTTGCCTGTCCCGTGCATCACATGTGATACATGCATCACATATGATACACAGAGCGCATCATAAATAATATTTAGTGTGATACATTCTATGATCACATATTACCCACCAACTAAACCAAATAAACCTCCTATAACCAAAAGTCTGAAAACAAGCATGGACGTTTGGACCAAACTTATGAAAATGCTTTGGACAGGCAAAGGGTTAAGGCAACCCCTTTGGGGGGAGGTCATCCTTCCTTCTCCCCCCGAAGAGGCGAAGACCCCTTCCCCTCAACCTCCCCTCTCCCCTTGGCTCCCTCTAAGCCAACTGGCTGATTAGAGGCCTATAAGACAACGGCCACTCGGCTGAAGTCTTAGTGTGCACTTGGCTCCTACCAGGTCAGTGTTGCCATTTCTACAGATTTATCTGTGCATCTACAGATTTTATGCTTTGTTTCAGATTTTCAGATTTTCCCCCCAAAATGGCCGAAATCTACAGATTTCTAAAATTTATGATTTTTTTTTATGCTTCTTTTCAGATTTTCCTTCAAAATGGGCAAAATTTGCCGATTTCTAAGACAGGTTTTTTTTTACTAACCACTACGGACTACACTGGATATTACAGTAATATTACCGAGTTTCTCCATGAGAAACAACAAATTATTTTCGTGCGCCACCTGTCAGTAGAGTGGCAACATAACATAAGCACGCCACACTCAGATGACTGTCCGTCGGTTCTTACTAAGTCATCAACAAAACACACTGCTAAAGAAAGCGAAGGGTGGAATCTACAGTACAGATAAATAGCCCTGTTGTTGTTAATGATAATGTTCATTCCATAATTCCAGTACAGCAAAAAATTATGTATTTTATTGAATTCCTTTTTCCATTTTGTATATATGCATCCTTATTTTGTTGCTGTATACTTGTTCTTTCTATTTGCTGCTTTTTGTCTAGATCATTCTTGAACTGGCCTATAGATGTAGCTTGAATAGTATTCTGGTTTAAAATATTCAGTTTATCTACCTTTCATTCACTAAATTTTGTGTTTAATTGACCATTTTTGTATTTCTGTTTGGAATTATGAATATTATTGTATATGTTACTTACAAAAATAAACTTTAAAATCAAATGGTAGTTTACAGATTTTGTCTACAGATATTTTTATTGAAACTACAGATTTCTACAGATATTTTGACACCATTCTTCAGATTTTCATTATTTTTGGATGGCAACGCTGTGCCAGGTGAACACCTCTGTTGCTTTCTCTCCTTCTCCTGTCTTTCTCTTGGGGAATAACGCCGCCTCCAAGTTTCATGACCCCTTGTTGCACCTGCAACATCCCCCCCCTTTGCAACATTGAGTTGTTGCATAACCCCTCCCCCTTTGCGACATGCCCCTCCCCCGCCTTTGCAACATTGAACATTATATCTTGCAACATTGCCGCATTCCTGCACTCTCCTATTTTGCGCCCATACTACTGGTGTCCACAAAGTGCAGCATGATAGAATTTATTGACTACAGTTTGTTTATTTCCTTGATTGTAAACTTTATGGACATCCTGCGAATTAAATCGTTTATCATTAATTTTCCAAATTTACATTCCACTCACACTATCGTCATTCTTCATTATTCTTTGTCATTTTCTCCATCGTTAATTTGCAATACCCGGAACAGAGTATCTGTATCCTATGTAATGTTTGTTTTCAAGTTTGTGCATTCTATTATTAATAACGATTATATTTTGACACTTTGTGTATTATACGTCCATGTCTGTAAGTTGTGTGTGTGTGCGCGCGCGCGCGTGTGTGTGTAGGTAAAGTTGAATTCATAAGTGTACGTATGCTGAGCATTGTTTTGATTATGATTTGCCAAAACTGTAATGTCTTTATTTTCGTGTTATACAATTTTCAGCAAATAAACAATTTACTAAAATGTATTACTTGACAAATGTTGTTCACGGTATCGTCAATCCATTTTTTTTATTACTAAAATATTACTGTCTGAAGCAATTACAAATGTATGATGTGGTGAAGGAGAGACCCTGAGTGAAGTGGTTATATATTATATTATATATAATATATATATATATATATATATCAGGGCCGTAGCAAGAAATGTTTTTCGGAGGGGGTTATATGAACCTACATATACCTAGGACGTCCTAGGTATATACATAATTTTATATATACTATATATATATATATTATATATATATATATTATATATATATATATATATATATATATATATATATATTAGGGTGTCACTAGGTAATAGGGGGAAAATTAAACGATGGATATTTTCCTATGACACCCTCTAAAATTGTTCCATTTGGTGTAAAACATACGGAAGAGAAATTTGGTCCTGATTGGTCATCATTTAAAGGTCGCCCTCGTCACTGAAAACAAGACCCATTTGTTGACGTCAACAAGCTGTTCAGTGTTCACAGCTTGGGCCGAACCAGATAATAAAAAACAAGGCAATTTGGTGAAATAACGAAAGTAAGACACTTAAAAACGCAAAGAATACAAACAGTTTATTATATAATCAAAATAGAAGACATAATTTGGCGAATAATGGTACAAAATGGAGAAGCAACAAAAGCAAAACTTTGAGAAATAAAATACATATACAGTAGCAGAATAATTGGTGCTCATACGCTGATCAGTGATTAGTTCTTTCGCGTCCTCACTAATGCTGATTTGTTCGGAGCTGGGTGTTGCTTTCTGTGGTCAGTGACAACTTGAACGAGGAACTGGAGCTGTACTTCTTTCACTGTCAACTTTCCGTTCAGCTCCTTCACCAGAGACACGGCCCGTTCTGCTCTGTCGTTCACCACTGCAAGTTTGAAGACCACATCCCGAGCTTGCACGTATTCAGAGTTTGACGTCCATGAACTGGGATGGTGGAGCAGAAAGCAATCTGGCAACTGAAGTTTTGAGAAGAATCCTCGGGTGTTCTTTGTGATCAGTTGCTCCAGTCTTTGCTGTCACTGAGGAACATAGTATCAAGAACCAAAGGTCGTTTTGGCGGCATGTGAGGGGCTTCTTGATCTAACGCTGCAACCATGCTGCACTTCACTTCCATCGATATCCTCTCATCAAAGAACGCCAGACCCACTGCCTCCTCCGAATGGTACCACAGGTGCGCAGACAGCTTCTTGGTGGTACCATCAGAGATCTTCTTGTGCGGGTATCGAAGGAGCGTCCTCATCAATTCCCAATCATTCAGCGGAGCTTCGATGGACAGATGAGCTGTTGCCCACGCTTTCATGTAAACTAGAACAGAAAAGAGGCAGATATCTCGAATTCCGCGTTCCTCAGTGTTCGTCAGTTTAAACTGTCTTCGGAAGAGCCAGATCTTGATGGCATAGAGCCCCTTAGCCATCCATCTCGCCCGGTGCATAGCACCAGGGGCGCGAAGTTTAGTCCCTTGTATGGAACTCCTCCAAGAAAGATGACGGAAAGATCGAGGAATTCCTGATAGTCATCACGAACTTGAAGTGCTTGTGATTTTGCAAACTCAATGAGCTCCGTTCTATGCTTAAAATAGCTGCTTTGGTGAACGCATCTGTGTCCGCAGTTTGGAACTGTTGCTGGTCAATGCGGGTCCAATAATCATGGAAGCGCTTGAAAAGCAGAATTTCTGGACCGGTAGATACTGAATCTAGCGATGCTGCGAATGCCGCCTGTAGCACCAACTCCAGTACATGGTGTCTGCACGCGCAGTGTAACAGGTCACGTCCAACTTTTTAGAAGAACACAAGTTCCTCCACGGTGGCCTGTGTTTGTCGCGGTTGTGTCGAAACACATAGATTTGACATGATCGGTCACTCCCCATTCATTCAGGCAATCTATGATGGCATTTGTTTGTGCCAGCGCGGTTCCTGACAGAAGTTTTGGCACCCCGAGGAGCTGCTCTGTCCCGGAGCCAGATACAAGAATAGGTAAGCGGTCAACATATTCTCGTGACGTCAGATCTTGCATGATTTTCCGTCCCAGTGAACAGTCAACGGACTATTGCCTTGGAACTCGCTCTTCAGTTGCCGAGCCTTAAGGGTACGGAATTTTTCACGCTGACGATGAATGGATCCGCGATTGATGTTGTAGTCGCTAGCATCATGCCCTAAGCTGGAAGCTGCCTCAAACAGCAGATATGTGGCCTTTCTTGACGAGAGTTGCGTGCGATCAAGCGCTGCCGCCAATTCCGATGTCATGATGTTCTTCGTTGCTCTTTGTTTAGACGCTAACGAACCACCACATGCTCCTTTTTCTTCGCTATCATCTGAGCTGGAGGATGAGGACTCCAAAACCGCTTCGTTGGATACTGCCTCCATTTCAGCTGCTGATCGCTTTCTTCGTTTCTCCTCTTCCTCCCGACGTCGAGTACAATCTTTGACTTGGCGCTGATGGGTCATGTCCAAACCTGCCATTGAACCTGGACGTCCTTTCTGTCGCTGCTGCTGAAGGAACTCCCAATCCTCTGGGTACTTGACCAATTTCTCACAATCAGCGTGGGCGATGTCAAAGAGACGATCGAGGCGTTCAATGAATTCTTTTTCTTTCGTCTTGTGTGAATCGCTCGTCCTTGAGGCGTGTTTTTTGAGTCCTTTCCACTCCTCGAAGACTTTATCCAGTTTGCTGACGCAGTGTGTCTCGAGTCTGGTTGGAATGTGAGCTTTCTCCCAGAAGGACATCACTGCTCGAAGTGACTTCCTCAACGCGTCACGTATTGTCATTTTCTTTTCATGGTGAAGGTAAAGGAAGTAACCGAATGCTTGCCTGTAGGAAGGAAGCTTGCATCCTTTCACCTCATCAACCGCTGCCCCTAATAGGTATATACACTTCCGGGTTTCCATCACCAGAAATCACGTAGCTGAAATGAGAAACGGTGAATCGTTAAGTATTGTTTACTTTATTTCTCAGATATTCAGACACACACAGATACACACACACACATATATAGAGATATATAGATATCTAATGAACGATTATGGATACGCCGCGCAAGCATTAAAATTTGGAAGGCGGGGGCGACCTTTTATAGTTCATTTCAAATAAAAAGATTTTTCAATCACCATGTTTTTTTTACCAATGGAATAGATTCGCGGGGTGTCAGCATGAAATTTCAAACTTTGCATTTAAGTGACACCCTAATATATATATATATATATACTGTATATTCAACAAAGATATGTAAATTGTTTACATTACCTTACAAGACGATATTTAATTTTCTCTTCCTTTTTGACATTTCTTGAAGAACATCCTCCGGTTGTATTTCTAATTGGCGGTGAATGCTCATTAAGGCCAAACCATTCAGTCTCTCTTCAGAGGAAAATTTCTTATGTAGGTTTTAAGTCTTCTTAGCGTTGAAAAAGTCTTTCTGCAGTGGCCGTAGTTATTGGCAGAGTGGCACCTATTTTCGAAAATGCATGAATTGTAGGGAATATTTCTTCATTGCATTCATTTAAAGAAGTAATGAAATCGATGGGCTTTTCATTTTGGTCTCTCCAAGTTCGTCTCCACATCTTCAGTTCTCCCTCAAACTTTACC
Source organism: Bathynomus jamesi (assembly GCA_023014485.1). Taxonomy (NCBI): domain Eukaryota; kingdom Metazoa; phylum Arthropoda; class Malacostraca; order Isopoda; family Cirolanidae; genus Bathynomus; species Bathynomus jamesi. The sequence continues at coordinate 1,015,902 of JAJOZX010001041.1, read as the reverse complement.
GGAACGCTTGCATCGTCAGGCCACTGAAGGGACAAAGTTTCGCAGCAGCTTTTCACTTCCTCATCCGTCAGAGAGATGGATCTCTTCGGCAACAACGAATGCAGTTTTTGTAATACAGTTTTATGGTTGAGAAATCTATCATTTAGTTCATTTAATAAAAAGTCTAGGAAAGGCACATACGCACAACGTCTGTAATAGGGTCTGTATCGAAGGAGTGACATTTCAAAGGAGTGACAAATCGGAGATAAAATTCAAAGGAGTATAATTATTAAAATTTTATTTAAAAAAACAAAATTTGTTAGAATTGTTAAAATTAAGATTTTATTTCAAAAACTAGAAACCTAACCTAACCTAACTAACCTAACAGTTGCAAGCCTCTCTTCCCTCTGGATTTGTTCTTTCTTCTTCTTTGTTGGTATTTTCGTGTCACTCCTTTGAATTTTATCTCCGATTTGTCACTCCTTTGAATTTTATCTCCGATTTGTCACTCCTTTGTTATTATGTCACTCCTTCGATATGTCACTCCTTTGAATAGGACCGCTGTAATACTCTTCAACATTCTGTGTAACAAAGTGATCACCTTTCCGTCCGACCGAAGGTGGCATTTGAATTGTTGTACCCAAACTTTTACCCAAGTTTTCGACTTCACAGAAAACTGCTTTAAATTTCGTATCGGCAGAGTCCCTCAGGGCTTGTATTTCATCTTTTAAAACTTCGGCATGGTTCAGGCAAGAAGCAAGATCACATTGTTTAGACTGTAGGAATGTGCAAAGGCCATGCAGTAGTGCAAACACCTGACTAACAATAACCAAGCATATCAAAAATTTGCTGCTCTCAATAGCAATTAACAATGTGAAAGCCTTCATTGTAGACTCTTTGTCCGTAAAATCCTGAATTCTGTTTAAAGTTTGAGAAATTGGTACACAAAGTTCCTTCAGTAACAGAATTGAATCTAAATGTTCAACCCACCGAGTCTCACAAAATTTCAGAAGACGGGTTCTTTCGGCACTAGGATACATTTCATTGACGCAACTTTTCAGCACATGACTTCGCTTAGGAGAATGTCTAAAGAAAGCTATTATATCTCGCATTACCGTTAAACTAGCCCTTATTATTGGCACTGAACAAGCATGGGAAAGGGCCAGATTTAGGGCATGGCTAGAGCAATGAACGTAGAGATCCTGAGGATGCGTTTGTTGTATAATAGCTGCACATCCTTTCAATTGACCAATCATTGACTTAGCCCCATCATATCCTTGCCCTCTCATGTAGTTTACATCCAACCCCAACTCTCTCAGTTCTTTTAATAATGTTTCAGCAAGTGCCCTACCAGAACAGTCATGAATAGGAACAAATTTCAGAAAATCTTCTCGCAGCACATAGTTCTCTTCACTTTTTAACACGTACCTAACACAAAGAGTATATTGTTCCACTCCACAAATGTCTGAGGTCTCGCCCGCCAGAACACTAAAATATCTTGAATGACTGATCTGATTCACGATACGAGACAGGATTAGATTACCACAAATATTAATCACTTCATTCTGAATTTGAGGGCTTGTGTAGGTTGCATTTCGACCACATTCGGTGAAATGCTTCTTTAGATTCTCATCTCCACCACCAATCCTAAACCGCAGTAAAGCGCGGAAATTTCCATAATTTTGTTGATTTTCTTCCAAAATCCCAGCATCGCTATCACCCGGCAATGCAATTTCTTGTCGGCCACACAAAATAATGGTTTCAATAATTGGCATGAGTTTTTTCTGTTTTCTGAGGTTTTTTGTCTTTTGGCACTGTCTAAGGTTGTACAGATACCCTTTTTTTTATTTTCAAACACTGACAAAAAAATTTGTGCTTTAACACAGCTGTCTTTGTGATAATTGCTAGTTTCGTGCTTGCGGAAATCCTCTTTTGCATCTTTCCAACGCATATACGGAGCATTAACTAGTGCATTCAGTCTTATGTGATTTCCTTTACCAACTTCTACATTTTTTGCAAAGACAAAACAGTACTTACAGAATGCACCTTCACTTGCTCGAGAATATGCAAGCCACTTAAATTCAGTCAGCCACTTCCTTTGAAATTTTAGGTTTCTTTTACCCGGCAGAAAACTATATAATTCTCCGGGTACCCAAAGATTTTTAAGAATATTATATTTTTCCTCGTCTGTACATGATTTTTCGAGGAACGTGCCAATATCCAAAGACATTTGTGACTCGCACACCGAGGAAACAACGTTTTCAATTTTTTCACTTCTATTTGAAGTTTCACCACTGTCAGAAGGAGAGATTAAATCACTGTTTGTTTTCTTTTTTGTTTTAGGCTCAAAATAATTTAAAACACTTGCTTGCCTCTTGTTGGCCATATTGTAAATAGGTCACAGACTCACAGTACCCACAACACGTGAAAAACAAAGGAAGTAAACAGCATGACTGACCGTATATTAGGAATTGACATCATGAGTGACGACTGCACATGGCCAATGGGCACAATAATAGAAAATGACGTCATTCGTGACGTAGGCAAGAGGACCAATTAAAAGCAAGCAAACTTAAGAGTCGGAAGCGTAAGTTCATTAATCGAGATGAGCTCCTTATAGAGTTCGGTGAGTCGGAAATGTAAATCCATTCCAGAAAATAAGAGCTCCATGAAAGGGGAGTAAGCAGAGAGAAGTATTTTGTCTAAATATATTTCTAAGTTTGGGAAGAATTTCGGGGGGGATATATCCCCCTATCCCCCCCTTGGCTACGGCCCTGATATATATATATATACACACACACACAGTGCTTAATTTGTAAATGAAAAAGAAGTGGAACGCAGGTGAAGCCCTCACAGTTATGGGGTCTGGGCGAGCGCTGTAAGCTCCCCCAGCGGGGTCCGGGGCGGTGCCCCGGAAACCAACGCATTTTAAGCGCTTTTTCTGCGAAAACTGCGAAAAATGGGCGCGTCAGTACGTAAAAACAGATTTTAATACTGTATTGTTCACCAATGAATGAAAAGCAACCCTTGAGGGACTTGATGTTTGGTCAAGAAGATGGATTGCTGAGAGCCAATTTCTACCATCGAGATTAAGACGCCAACAAGGTGGAGGTAGTGTCATGTTTTGGGCAGGATTTATAAGCAATGAAGTAGCTGTCCCATACAGAGTGTCTGATGGTGTAAAAATGAATGCCCAGTCTTACACAAACTTTCTAAAGGAAAACCTCATTCCATGGTAGAGATTGACCCTTAGCAACCCATCTTCTTGACCAACCATCAGATCCCTCAAGGGTTACTCTTCATTCATCGGTGAACAATACAGTATTAAAATCTGTTTTCACGTACTGACGCGCCCATTCAACACGCTGCTTCTTGTACCTGGGTGTTAATGGTGACTGAATCGTAGGTTTACACGTCTTGCCAATTGTTTAGAGGATTCCACATAGAGATGTTCTTGGTACATTATGTATGCCAGCCTGCTCAAAAACCTCTTTACTTGAGGACAATGGATGCTTTGCCATTTGCGCTTGATTACAGATATCTGCCGCCTTGTCACTTTTCTTATAGCTCCTTTATCACTTCGCTGCCTCAGTTTGGTACCCTCCGCTACAAACTTGTTTACAGTTCGATAAGCTCTGCCTAACTGTTTCGCAATTTCAATAGATTTTATATTTTCAGCGAGTAACTTGACTATTTTTCTTTTCTTAGTTAGTGTTAAATCCTTCTTCTTACCCATTTTCACCATTTAGATCCGTAAATAGAATACTTGCTTAATAATTCGGAACACAATATTTTACATATTTTTCAATAAAAAGAGATAATTATTTTAATTATCAAAATATTTTATCTAAATGAATACCATCAGTGCTGCTACATATAGTAATTATTTGCTATAAATTCATTGAAATCGGTGAAAAACTTTTGAAAACATTCGAGAAAATGCAATCTGCTTAATAATTTGGAACTTAGTGTGTGTGTGTGTGTGTGTGTGTGTGTGTGTGTGTGTGTGTGTGTGTGTGTATATATATATATATATATACACACGAGGGGCGGTCAGAAAATAAGTTTACACGGCATATAATTTCGTAATTAAAAGACCTACATTGATTATATTTGTATCAGGTGAATTCGTTAATCATTGTTGGCACCACTGCACGTCAATTCGGCTGCCATCTACCATGTCACAAGAGTGCCCAAACAATGATGCCACAAGAGCCCAAAAATGCTAGCTCTAAATTAAGTGAATTTTTCACTAACCTTACAATTATGAGATGTGTATATATATATATATATATATATATATATATATATATATATATATATATATACACACATTATACACCTTCACTTAATATATACAAGTAATGCTGTATCAATCAGCTTAGTCATCATATCGCCTTGGGACAACAATGGCTCTTCCTCTTCTAGATTTTCTAACACTCCCCACCGAAGAGGTAGGGTTGTCATTTCCTTCTGCAAGTTTAGCTGTAATCCAAATCCTTCATCTTGACTATCCGTGTTTTTGCTGATTTCTAAAGCATAGAGTTTTTGTGTAGATCTCTTTAATTTTCCTCCTGAAGTCTTTACCAGTGCAGACCTAACTAAATTGTCTTTGCCAACAAACAATTCTTCAATTATGCCAAGCTTCCAGCATTGCCTTGGTCTTTCATCCCCAATCATTACCACTTCTCCCACCTTCATACAATTTGCATTGGGGCCCTTTACATTGCCTGATGGGTAATAATTGAGTTCTGGCAAGTATTCCATCTGCCACCTCTTCCATAACTGATCTTTTACCTCTTCAAGGTACTTGAACTTTCTGGTTAACTCTTCTTGACTGCTCTGGATAGGCTGTAATCTTCTGGCAAACTGGGGCTTCATGTTAATCGTTTACCACAAAGAAAATGATTTGGTGTCAATAGCCTTTCTCACTAGCCTTTCCCAAAATCCTCCCAACCATGGTGCTCTCTCAATAATAAACTCCCACTGTATCCCATGGTGTGAAAAGTAGGATTGGAATCCCTCCTCTTTTGGCAAGGACCAAACTTCTTGGAGTTCCTTTGCAGCCTTTTTGAAGGTTTTTACATTATCCGATATGATTTTATTTGGGAAACCCCTCCTGTTCACAAACCTTTTAAAGGTCAAAAGAAATACTCCAAATGAATTGCTCTGGGGGTAGCACATGTGAAAAGACCAAAGCTGGGCACAAACCGTTAATCCGTTAATCGTTAATTAACGAAGTTAACTTTTTCGTTAACGATTTAACTTTTAAGTTAACTTTGAAAATCATTATCGGACTAATTAACTTCCGTTACATTTAACTTCCGTTAACTCAAGTCCGTTAACCCAAAAAATTCATAAATAAACGTTTAAAAGTTTCTATTATTTTCAGTGCTGAGCAGGTGCGCAATTAATCCGCCACTGTTAATAGTGATGAACGAATTTCCATTTCCGCAGTGCAAAATCAGGCGATATATTTGTTTCCGTCGCCACAATTTGTGTCTTACCAAATATGGTAGTTATTTATGGCATTGGTTTGAGCAAAACATGGTTGACTGTAAAATCAGGCGGAAAGATTTGCCATTTGAGTTGAATGTTTCAACTTCTTTCAAGAAATATCACGAGCATTTTAAGGCACTTTCAATAATATATATGTAACAATTACAACAAATAACTACATTCGTTTCATTTGCAGTCTGTCTCTTGCGCAACATGTTTGTGCTAGTGAAATTTAAAAATAATCGTTGTCAAGTAAGTCATGTATATTTATAATATGTCTGTGAGTACCTTATTAGTAGTCTCCTTGATACATTTCAAGAACCATAAAACTGATCAGGTAAGATTTCAATTCTCATGTCACTTTGATGACAAAAGAGAGCAGCAGAAGCCACAGGTCACTCAAGGGCAAGGCCCAGAACTTGGTCAAGACCTGGCTGGAGACCAACTCCAAGGACTTGCTGACAGATGCTGCCTTCTTGGGTGAGCAAGTGTTGGTGGACTTGTTCATCAAGTTCAACACAGCCATCCCCTCCAGTGCTGCAGTGGAGCGTTTGTTCTCTATGGGCAAGGACATCCTGAGGGCCAAGAGATCATCCCTGTCTGATGAAAACTTTGATATGCTAATTTTCATGAAGGGCAACATGCATCTCATGGACAAAATGGAGAACGAGAAGAAGAGGGAAAATTAAATTATATATATATTGTGTTTTTCATTTTTTTTATAATAAAAGTTAACGTTAACGGTTTATCGGTAACTTCCGTTACATGTTTAACGAATTAACGGATTAACGGTTAACGAAGTTAACTTTTTGGTTAACGGATTAGCGGTTAACGAAGTTAACTTTTTGGTTAAAGGTGCCCACCACTGGAAAAGACATATATAACCTTTGTTAGACTCCCCTTGCTCATACACATAGACTGAATCTGCAAAGTCTACTCCCACTACATCAAATGAGGCAGTATAGAAGACACACCGTTCTCTTGGAAGTGGAGCCACCTTTTCATGATAAGGCTTTGCACTCCAACGCTTACAAACCACACATTTATGCAAGACTTTTTTTACTACTTGTCTAATTTTGGGAATCCAAAACTGTTGTCTGATCTCTATATCACTTCTCTAACTCCAACATGTAACAACTTATGATGTGTATCCAGGATCAAAAGTTTTACAAAGTGCCCCCCAGAAGGTAGCAAACTTGAATGTCTTTTCTCCTCTGGAAGCCCGGAAAACTGTAGTCTACCTCCCTACTCTTAATAAATCCTGATCCAAAAACACATCCAAACCCTTGCGAGCACATTGAATGTGTTGGTAGAACCTGTAATGGAGTGCTGGTGAGCAATTTTCTCTCTTCACCAAATTTTTCCTTCTGCAATATACCACCCAGTATTGCCTGGCTTGCTGAATCTCCTTACTGTTCAGAATTCCTTCTCTTCTTGTTTCTCCCTTAATGCTGTCTGTAAATCTGTATACCCATTAGGGTGTGTCAATTTTGTCAACTTTTTTCAAATCAATTTTGGTAGTGAAAATATAGTCTTTTCATGTCAAAACTTGAAATTGGCCAACCAAAATTAAATAAAATAACCCTTACCTACATCATTTTTACCTTAAAGTTTCAGAAATTGACTCTTTTACTAAATAATAGGACATAAATTGATTAACTATTCATCTGTCACAGAATTATCCCACTGATCGCATATGGAGTGTTTTCAAGGTCATATAGTTGTTGTACAATGTACAAGTCACAACATGAATAGAACTGTCCCTCACTCTCAGTCCTCAGTTGCCTCTTAGATGTCATAGACGATGGTTTGCTGTTATTGCTCTTGTACCTACTTCATAGTTATTCTACTAGACGAATACTACAGTTTAACTGAAAGTATGGATTATTGATTATTACAATTATTTAGTATTATCATATTCTTCTGTCTAATTATGTTGTAATCCCATGAAATATTTTTTTATTGAATTTTAGAACATCGAATGACTAAACTTTGAAACATCGTAATTGATATAAAATACTTAAATGTTTTTCTTTCTTTCCAGATATTCCTAAGGTGCCAAAATTGAAGACAAGAGGTCAGTCGTCATGCCACTTGAGCCTGTTAGTCGGTACAGGCAAGGAGCTTCCCGTATCAGAACTACCAACAGTGCGAGACATGCTGAGACTAGGGTTACTCCTTCGTGAACAAAATACAAAGGATAGAAGGAACTACACAGAGAAAGAGCTCATAAGGGACATGATTCCCCCTCTTCTGCATCAGTGGAAAAAAGCTAATGTGTTATTCAAACCACCTGTACTCAATCAGTATAGAACTATTGAGCTAAAATTAACAAAGCTGTGGCACAAAGCAGTTGAGACATCACTTGGTAAAGGAAAATTAGCAAAGAAAAATAAATTTCTGCACACACTTGATACTACTCTTAACATTTTTAACTGCCAGTGTCCCATAGAGTTGTGTTCTGAAGCCAATTGTTCTCCCTCATGCAGAAGAGAACCTCACCCTCACATTGATTGTCGCTGTCCTCGTGAGGAGAAGATCCCTGTTTTGGAGCTGGCTTTCATAAAGGCGCAGATAACAAAGGCAGGAGGCCAAGGAAGTATGCAGATTGGTTCGGCAGATTATTCAGAAACCAAAAAAGAGATTGTTATTCCTAAGAAAAAAGAGAAAATCCGAGAGAGGGAAGAAAGGAAGAAAAAGAAGAGTGAAGAAGTCACCCAAAGAGATGAAGAGCTCTATCAAGAGGTTTCTCACTTCTTTGAAAGCTCTTCAGATGAACAGAAAGAAGCAACATCAGATGATAGCTCCAAAATGCCATCTGAACCTTCGCCGAAGAGATTGAAATACAACACTAAAGACATCTCAAACATTGCCCTTGCCAGTATTCGCCACCATACGGGGCTACGAGAGACTGCAGAAATTGCCACTGCCGCTTGGATAGATGCAGGCCTCATCAGCCGAGAGGATACATCCTTAGTGATAGATCATAATAAGATAAGAAGAGCACAAGAAAAAATAATGAAGGAAATATCTGATCAGCATGAAAAAGATTTGAAGGAGGAAGGTCTCTCTTGCCTTTTGTTTGATGGAAGAAGAGATGACACAAAAGTTCTCCTAGAGGTAGAGGGGATGGACAGAAAGTTTCCCGGTCTCATCAAAGAAGAACACTACTCTGTGTGTTCCGAACCTGGTGGCCGCTATTTGTTTCACTTTGTTCCTGAAGCAGAAGTAGAAGGCAAGAAACATGCAGAGGCAATTGCTGATCAAAATAATATGTTGGTTTCAAGAAAGAAGACTTGACAGTTCACTGCAGGCCGTTGGGGGAGACTCAACTGCGGTGAACACTGGATGGCAGGGCGGTGTTATGACGCATTTAGAGAAAAAACTTGGAAGAAGGCTTGTTTGGATTGTATGTGATTTGCACACAGGGGAACTACAAAGAGCAACAAGTGGTCAGGCCCCCTTGGCAACATGCTAGATGAAGCAACGGAATTAGAAATAAATACAAAATTTCCAAAGGTCGAAGTAGACCCTCCCCTTCCAGTGTTGTCTGAAGAAGTTATCAAAGACCTCAGCACGGATCAATCTTACGCTTATCGTATTGTTCAAGCAATCAGATCAGGAGAGTTGCTCAAAATCTGGCTCTCTTGGAGATTGGACCCGTAAGTCACAGTCGTTGGTTAACTACAGCGATTCGTTTCTGCAGGATTTGGGTTTCCAAACATGCACTGAAGGGCAAAATGCTACAGAATTTGATGTTGATTGTTGAATTTATTATCGGGTTTTATCTTCCTCACTGGTTCAATGTAAAACTTAATCCAATGTGGATGGAGGGGCCCAACCACATCTTGCTTCAATTACAACTACTGAGAACCCAAAGGAAAGTAGTGGTAGACATCGTGTTACCTGTGGTGAGAAGGTCCTCTTGGTATGCTAGGCCAGAGGCAGTTTTGCAAGCAATACTCTGCAGCCAATGTACCAAAGAGCGAACTGAGGCTGTGGAAATCATTCTAAAGCTTAGAGGAACTTCACTAGATGATGATCAGCTGGGAGACTGCTCTGTTCAGACAAGGAAGGTACCTCCGATAAACATCAATGCCACGAAATTGTCAGAATTAGTTAACTTGAGTTCGGAAGTTTTGGAGCCACCACTGACAACATGTATAACAAACAAAGATTTAACACAACTTAAAGAGGCCCCAATGCAAGTGCCAAAGTGGCCTTCTCACACTCAGAGTGTGGAGAGATGTGTGAAAATGGTCACAGAAGCAGCTAGTCAAGTTTACAGTCACGAGAGGCGAGAAGGCTACATCAAAGCGCAAGTAGCAAGCCGAATGCTGATGTCAAGAAACCGCAGCAAAAAGGACATGACTGCATTGGTTACTTTCAAATAAAGACTCTTAAAGTGGCAATAAGATATCATTCAATGTTGATAGGATGTTTGTGCACATTTGTTATTTTGTTACGAATTTATGGAAAAATGGAATTTTTTAATTAAAATTGATGTAGGTAGGAGTTATTTTTTATTGTTTTTGAAGCAAGGATATTATTTTGTATGCCAAATGATTACATTAAATTGCTACCAAATCACATGATTTTCAATTTAGTCATTTCACCCCCAAAATTGACACACCCTAATACCCATGCTGTCACTCTTAACAACTTTTTCAGACTGCTAATGTCCTCAAGCCTCAATATGGGGTCCTGCTGCATAACTTGACAACTGTTCACAGTTAGAAGTCAATAGAAGTCAACATCTTCCTTCCTTGACTAATCAATTTTAAAATTAGAAAGAGCCGTTTTGAGCAGAAAACTGAGATTTGTTTATGAAAAACCTCTGAACAGGTAGCTAGAACAACGTGAAAAAAGTGTTAGCAGCTAACGAGGAAGCTTCTAACAGTGGTTGCATCCTCCAGCGCGGGACACGTCGACGCGAAGAAGAGGCGACGTCAAACCAAAACATCAACGCGCTGGTGGCCAAACTTCCTCAAATCTCCGTGCAGCTGGCTGTCTACGGTTGGCCAGACTGGCAGTCGACGGCCTGTTGCGTGGCACGGTCAGAGTGCCGATCGGCTCCCGGGGCCGGACCTATTCTCAGCGTGCTATTTTTTCAATTACAGGGAGCAATTGCGTGCTCCCCGAACTACTCTTACTCTCTGGCGACATTAAGACTAATCCAGGCCCCACTACAACTTAACATGTCACCATACACAAAGACATAGACACAATAGCACCATGAGACACATACAGAAGTATAATATTAACATATTGTAGTGCCTTGCACACAGAGTATTCTTTATTAGTGAAAACTGCCACAAATTGGCATGAGTGAAATATTTAAATCTAAAATAAATAATAAATAAATAAATAAATACAAGTTAAATATGTCCAGTGATCAAATTTAATTCTTAAGAATTCAGTGTGGTGTGACTAGACATGAATGGGCTTTTAAGGATTATATTGGCTGGTTGGTAAAATTATTAAGTAAAAACAAACTTGTGTGCAACGACAACACAAAGGACGCCAAAAAAACATTATTCGAAATCACCCCGCCAGCAAGCAAAGTTCCTTTTGGTATGTTTTGTATTTATTATATTATTCTTTACTATTTCATATCTGTATGCAATACCGCATACTGCAGATACTAACGCCTTATACCGTTTGCAATTAGTACTAAGATTCATACTACAAATAGTAATGTAAGATTCATATAATAAATTACTTAGGCTAAGTTAGGTCTAGGCTAAAGCCAAATTGTAACTAGCCTAACTGAGGCCTACCATAGTCTTTGTTTTAGATTAACCTCAGCTCAATATGTTGAAGAGGCAAAGGCCTGCCTATTAAATTTCATAGTATATTTTACTTTATAAGCCTATTATGTTTCACGTTATTTTCTTAGCAGATGGCCTACTAATCATTTGTAGCCTACATATTTCCTTTAGTCTTCCCATTCAACTTAACACAATCCCATAACCAGAATTAACTGTAATTTATCATCCACAGGTTACTGGGGCCTATATAACCTATATGTATTTTAATTATTAATTATTGCCATTTTTTATTACTCTTTTTCTCCAAATATTACTTACAGTATTCTTGTCTGTCTCTTTGCAGACAAGGTTGTCATTGTGGCTATTATCTTTATATTATCTTTGTTATTATTGCTATTATTCTATTATTATTATTATGTATTATTGCATATTCCTTATTATAATCAGTATTATTTGCAGACTGTTATATATTAGCCAAACGGGCCATTATTTAATCTCACCATTATAAGTCCATCAAAGTTGTTACGGGTAAAAATCCCCTTTGCATATACTCATTAATTGTTGTCAATAAAATATAAAAATTCATATTGATTTAATAATCAGTCCTTCCCTTCTTTTATTAAAATTAACTTTGCGCCGCAGTGCCGGATGCCAATCTAGTACTTGGGCGCTGGTGACCCTGGCATATAGTTAATTATCTACGTAAACTTGTAAAGGTCTAAATAAATAAAACCGGACTCTTACAATTGGTAACCTCCTGGAGTGACCAAACACCGTAATTTATGCAAAAAAAAATTTCTAAAAGTTTTTTCTCAATTTTTGTCAATATATTCAGTCTGCATCTATAATTTTATTAAATTCACTAGTACAAAGCACTCACCTGTACTGGAAGTGTATTCTATTGCAAAATATATTCCTTTTATTTTGCCTTTTTATAAATTCAGCATTTTCTAAAGTTTTTTTATGCAAATTTACTTATATTTTGCAAACAGCCTATACGCAGACTATTTTTCTGCTAATATTGGGCTACATCATAAAAAAATTTTTTTACTTATATTTTGTAAACAGCCTATACGCAGACTATTTTTCTGCTAATATTGGGCTACATCATAAAAAAATTTTTTACTTATTTGTAAAAGCCTATACGCAGACTATTTTTCTGCTAATATTGGGCTACATCATAAAAAAAAAAAAAAAAAAATTTTACGTAACTTTTTGTTATTGGCATTCATAACTCAATTGAGTCTCATACTCAACCAAGCTTACCTGAAGCCATTATTTACATTCAACAACATTTGTTGAAATCTTGTCAGTTTGTGACACATTTTAAATTTTTTTTAGTACCTTGTAACAAATAATAGCCACAATGACCAATAACAACCTAGGGTCATCCAATGGTGGTACTCCAAATTCACCACCTATAACGGACTTTCTCACAATGTATCAGCCTACCACTCCACAATTCACCGCTGAAGAGCCTGGAATCTTTGTGAGTCAACTGCGGGATTATTTTGAGATAAAAGGAGTTACGGACCCACGAACCAAGTTCCTTGTCACAAAGAACCTCCTGCCTACACAAGTATACAAAGTAGTGCGGGATGTAACTCTATTGCCTCCGTCTGACCAAGCTTTTGAGAGCCTCCTCAGCGAGTTAGTCAGGAGACTCGGCCAATCAGAAGAAGAGCGACTCAATGCTCTACTCAAGGACCAAGTTCTTGGGGATCAAACGCCAACAGCCTTCCTGAGACATCTGCAAGACCTGGCTGGACAGACCAATGAAGACGATAAAAACTCACCCTTAATGCGACGCCGCTTCCTCAATGGTCTCCCTACTGCCCTACGGCCAATGCTCCGTTGTATGCCAGATGATACAGACCTCCTCACAATGGCCAAAACAGCTGATAAGATGATGATTGAAATCCACCTTGGCCAAGTAGATAACCACACCCATCACCCCCAAATCTGTGCCACGCAGGACGACAATCTGAGTCCGGCTGCACAAGGTCTTAAAGTATCCAACGAAATTCTACAAACTTAAAGATGAATTTAAAGCTCTCCGAATAGAGCTAGCTAACAACAGGGAACGAGAGAGAAGTTCTTCAAGACAGGACGACCCTCTGGTCCAATTAGAGCCTCCCAATATGAACCTGGACAACGCCTCGTTCTCCTACAACCACAGCCACCGCAAACAGGTCAGTTGGTTGCTCCTAATCCAAATCTATTAGCCTTACCTCATCCTCAATCCTCAATCCCCACTACTCAGCCCCATTCTCAACCTATTTCCTTACCACAGTCTACTGTTCATACCCCTCCTTGCTGGTATCATGAAAAGTTTAAAGATCGTGCAACGCGCTGTCTCACACCTTGCCCATGGACTCCTAACCCTCCTTTAAACTAACCAGGCTGGTGTCACAGGCGTCTGACGCTACAGCCTCTCAAGCCTCTCCTCCTATCCTTACTTCAACTAACCCTACCACTACCTCATTTAACACTGTCAAACCAACACCTACGTACGCAAGTAAAGTTAAAGAATCGCAACCTACTTATTCAACCACAGCTAATTTAATACCCCCAACTAATTCTCCAAATACAACACAAACTCCTTCCCACAGCAATACTAACCTTCTTCCACAAAAATTTAATGATTCACAAACTACTGCACCACCTGGTCCAACATTCACCTTGCATGATCCACTTTCAGGCTATGCATTCCTTATTGACACTGGAGCTCAATACAGTGTTATTCCTGCAACAGCCGCAGACCGTGCAAACGGACCTTCTCCTTTCATTTTACGTGCAGCTAATTCTTCATCTATTCACACTTATGGACATCGTTCTATTTCAGTTTCTCTTGGACTTAGACGTGTTTTCCGCTGGATATTTCTTGTCGCGGATGTATATACTCCAATGTTAGGCTCTGATTTTCTTTCTGCTAATGATTTATTAGTTGATGTTCGTAGAGCACAATTAATTGATAATGTCACATATCTTTCAGTAATTGGTTCTCCTACCGTGCACCCCTCTTCATTATTGGCAAGTTCTCTGCCACAGTGCTCACCTGCTATAGAGCAGCTCCTAAATGAATTTTCTTCACTTACTCAACCCTGTTCTAAGGATACCCCTATTAAACACTCTGTTGTCCACCGTATTGATACGGTAGGCTCACCTGTTTTCACCCGCCCACGTCGCTTAGCTCCAGATCGTCTTGCAATTGTGAGACGAGAGTTTGAACACATGCTTGAACTCGGTATTATACGGCCTTCAAGTAGCCCGTATGCCTCTGCTTTACACATGGTCCCAAAACCTACACCTGGAGACTGGCGTCCATGTGGAGATTATCGTGCTTTGAATGACAACACGATTCCAGATCGCTATCCCCTTCCTCACTTACACGATTTTACTTCTGCTCTCCATGGCACCACAGTATTTTCACGCCTTGACTTGGTGCGAGCCTTTCATCAAATTCCTGTACACCCTGATGATGTACATAAAACTGCTATAACAACCCCTTTTGGGTTATTTGAAATGACAAAAATGCCATACGGACTGCGTAATGCGGCCCAAACTTTTCAACGCTTCATTGATGAAGTGTTGAGAGGTCTCTCCTTCACTTTCACATATGTCGATGACATTCTCATCGCAAGTTCTTCTCCCTCAGAACATATTCAACATTTACGCTTAGTTTTTTCTCGGTTGGCAGAATATGGTGTATTGCTAAACCCTGAAAAATGTGTCTTTGCTGTAGATGAACTCACCTTCTTAGGACACAAAGTTACTTCGAAGGGCATTTCTCCTCTCGAAAATAAAGTATCTGTCATAAGGTCTTTCCCACAACCGCAAACTCAAAAGCAACTTCGCCGCTTTTTAGGGATGGTAAACTTCTACCATCGCTTCATTCCTCAGTGTGCAAACATTCTTGCACCCATAACCTCTCTTCTTCGCCAATCAAAAAGGGGCAGATCCACTGCAGTTCTGTGGAACCCCGAAGCTACCAACGCTTTTTCACAAGCAAAAGAGGCTATAGCACGAGCTACATGCCTTGTTCACCCTCAACCAGACGCTCCTCTGAACTTAGCCACTGATGCCTCTGACGTTGCCGTGTCAGGAGTGCTCCAGCAGCTTGTTTCAGGCGTTTGGGAACCTCTCGCATTCTTTTCACGCAAGCTCTCACCTTCACAAATGAGGTACAGCACTTTCGGTCGAGAGTTGCTGGCGATATACCTCTCCATCCGTCATTTCAGGTCATTCCTGGAAGGACGTGACTTTAGCATTTTTACGGATCATCGTCCGTTAATATTTGCTCTCCATTCTCAATCAGACTCTCATGCTCCTAATGAGCGAAGATACCTTGATTTTATTCTTCAATTTACTTCAGACATTCGACACATTTCAGGTTCTTTGAATGTTGTGCCGGATGCGCTGTCTCGCATCTCAGCAATTTCTGACCCTGGACACTCTCACATCAACCTTTCAGAGATGGCTAAGGCTCAGTCCACGGATACAGACCTCCAAACTCTTATTAATTCACCCACTTCATTGCAAGTCCGCTCTTTACCAGTTGAACCCAAGTCAGACTTACTAATTTTATGTGACGTCTCGACTGAGCATATTCGACCGTTGGTCCCACAAGGGCTGCGAAGAGCTGTTTTTGCTAAACTCCATTCCCTTTCTCACCCGGGAATTAAGGCCACCCAAAAATTAATTGCAGCTAGGTTTGTATGGCCAAGTATGCACAAAGATATCCGCAATTGGACTCGATCTTGCCTTCAATGTCAGCGTGCCAAAGTTCACCGACACACAAAGTCAGAAATTGGTACCTTTCCTTTGCCAAAGGCTCGTTTTGAGGCCATACACCTAGACATAGTCGGCCCCCTCTATTCTTCTCGAGGTTATACCTATCTTCTCACTGTCATTGATAGGTTCACAAGATGGCCAGAAGCTGTTCCTTTGACTTCTTGTACTGCTTCTGCAGTAGCTCACGCCTTTGTTTCATGTTGGGTTTCCCGTTTTGGAATACCTGCAACCATTTGCACAGACAGAGGTGCCCAGTTTGAATCGGCCTTATGGAAGGAACTCATGCTCCTTCTTGGGACTGAGCGCATCAGAACAACAAGCTATCACCCGCAATCCAATGGGGTGATAGAACGCTTCCATCGTCAACTTAAAAGTTCCTTGCGAGCCACTGATCCATCTACTACATGGGTGGACAGGCTACCCCTAATCCTACTCGGAATTCGTACTGCTCTGAAGACTGATCTTGCATGCTCTGCAGCAGAATTAGTTTACGGTACCACACTCCGGTTACCCGGAGAATTTTTCACACCTACACCCATTAACCCCGCATGTGATCCTGCTTCGTATGTTAAGACATTACGCTCTGTTATGAAGCAAATTCGTCCCACAGCACCTAGAACTTCCACTTCACAAACTACCTTCGTTTCCCCTGATTTACAAACTTGCACACATTTTTCTTGAGACATGATGCTCACCGCTACCCTCTTCACTGCCCTATGATGGTCCCTTCCTTGTGCTAGACCGTAACCCAAAACTTTCATCATTGACAAGGTGGGCAAGCGTGAAACTGTTTCTGTGGACCGCTTGAAACCAGCATACCTTGATTTTTCTCCAACAAAAGATCCTATCCTCCCTCAATCTTCTGTACCTCCACCTCAAATACAGGTACAGCAACCTATCCCTCCTCAATCTTCTGTACCTCCACCTCAAATACAGGTACAGCAACCTATCCCTCCTCAATCTTCTGTACCTTCATCTCATATACAGGTACAGCAATCTACCCTTCCTAAATCCTATGTACCACCACCTCATCCGAGGGTACAACAATCTATCATCCCTCTTCCAATTCTCCTTCATTATCGCAACCAACTGTCTTTGAACCAGCCAGTGGCTCCATCGCACAGGCACCAAGAATCCCCTTCCCCCAATGTCCCTACTGCACCTGTAGCACCATCCATGCCTTCAGAACCAGTGCTGCAGGATATTGCCATCCAAAAGCAAACAACGACTCGTTCTGGAAGAGTCATTCGTAAGCCAGTGCGTTTTGACATTTAAGTGTTTTTTTTTACCCCTGACAACCATGTTTTTGGGGGGCAGTACTTGTAGTGCCTTGCACCACAAGATTATTCTTTATTAGTGAAAACTGCCACAAATTGGCATGAGTGAAATATTTAAAATATAAATAAATAAATAAATACAAGTTAAATATGTCCAGTGATCAAATTTAATTCTTAAGAATTCAGTGTGGTGTGACTAGACATGAATGGGCTTTTAAGGATTATTTTGGCTGGTTGGTAAAATTATTAAGTAAAAACAAACTTGTGTGCAACGACAACACAAAGGACGCCAAAAAAACATTATTCGAAATCACCCCGCCGCAAGCAAAGTTCCTTTGTGGTATGTTTTGTATTTATATATTTATTCTTTACTATTTCATATCTGTATGCAATACCGCATACTGCAGATACTAACGCCTTATACCGTTTGCAATTAGTACTAAGATTCATACTACAAATAGTAATGTAAGATTCATATAATAAATTACTTAGGCTAAGTTAGGTCTAGGCTAAACCAAATTGTAACTAGCCTAACTGAGGCCTACCATAGTCTTTGTTTTAGATTAACCTCAGCTCAATATGTTGAAGAGGCAAAGGCCTGCCTATTAATTTTTCTAGTATATTTTACTTTATAAGCCTATTATGTTTCACGTTATTTTCTTAGCAGATGGCCTACTAATCATTTGTAGCCTACATATTTCCTTTATTCCATTTACTTTAGTCTTCCCCATTCAACTTAACACAATCCCATAACCAGAATTAACTGTAATTTATCATCCACAGGTTACTGGGGCTACTATATACCTATATGTATTTTAATTATTAATTATTGCCATTTTTTATTATTACTCTTTTTCTCCAAAATATTACTTACAGTATTCTTGTCTGTCTCTTTGCAGACAAGGTTGTCATTGTGGCTATTATCTTTATCATTATCTTTGTTATTATTGTTATTATTGCTATTATTGCTATTATTATTATTAGTATTATTGCATATTCCTTATTATAATCAGTATTATTTGCAGACTGTTATATATTAGCCAAACAGGCCATTATTTAATCTCACCATTATAAGTCCATCAAAGTTGTTACGGGTAAAAATCCCCTTTGCATATACTTATTAATTGTTGTTAATAAAATATAAAAATTCATATTGATTTAATAATCAGTCCTCCCCTTCTTTTATTAAAATTAACTTTGCGCCGCAGTGCCGGATGCCAATCTAGTACTTGGGCGCTGGTGACCCTGGCATTTAGTTAACTATCTACGTAAACTTGTAAAGGTCTAAATAAATAAAACCGGACTCTTACAATATTACAGTACAACGTAGATGGCCTCACAAATAAAATCATGCAGCTTAGGGAATTCGTACACAAACAAAACATTCACATAGCACTTATACAAGAAACAAAACTAAAACGCACACACAAAACACCCACCATTCCTGACTTCACGGCGATCCGTCAAGATCGTACTGGGGGTAACGGGGGTGGACTCATCACTTACATACGTAAAAGCATTAGCCACACTGATGCTACCCAAAACATTACAAACACAATCCAAGCAGATAACACGATAGAAATACAGGCAGTTAACATTAAAACACGCGCAAAATACAACACGATACTAATCAACATTTACATCCCACCAGATAGTTCACCTCAGGTGCCAGCCAATTACAATCCACAGTTACACAATCTGGCCTCTCTCACTAATGTCATCTTAGGAGGAGACTTCAACGTCAAAGACACTAGTTGGTACCTGCACAACCAAAACAATAGCAGAGCCGCCAACATAGCCACACAACTAAACAGCCTCTTCATTCTTAACAATACAGAAGAACATACACACATACCACATCAAGCAGGATACTCAAACTCCTCCCCAGACATAACGTTCTGTTCCCCCTCACTAGCAACACATACACAATGGAGAACAGAAGATCAACTGTTATCAGACCACCTGCCCATCGTCATTACAACACGTACTACACTCTGCCCCAACAGCCTTAGGCACACTTACAGAAATTACAAGAAAGCTGATTGGGAACAGTTCAAAATACAGACTGAGGAACAATTCACCACATTAAACAGCACACCCATCATAAACATCAATACAACATTCAAGACATTTAATCAGATCATCAATAATGCAAACAAATACATACCCAATGGCAACATTAGGAAATACAACCCAAATTACACGAGAGAAATAGCCCACCTCATAAGGCAACGTAACAACCTCAAATATAACACACAAACACCACACACAGAAGCCATAAAACAGCAGATACAACAGCTCAACACAGAAATAAACAATAAACTCAAAGAAAAACAAACAGAAATATTTAGGGAATTCATAACAACACTAAACCACTCCACAGATACATCCAGGCTATACAAGACTATAAACAGCATTACCCACTCTAACAGCGGCATTCACACCTCACACGCGGCTATCTGTCGCAGCCAACAAGCTAACATTCTCGTTAATCACTACGCAAAGATAAGTCACTTAAACAGAGACAACAACCAGAAACACGCAGACAGACAAACAGCCAGACACAAGAAAACCTACAGACTCGACACGACCATTACACCCTTCAATACAGACCAGACCACCAAGATCATCAAAAATATTAAGAATTCGAAGGCTACTGGACCAGAAAACATATCTAACATACACCTTAAACACTTGGGCCCACAAGGAATACTAGCTCTCACAAGCTTTAGCACATATTCATACCAACACTATTATTCCTGACATATGGAAACAAGGTAAAATTATTACACTACTCAAACCAAACAAAAATCCAACAGAACCAGCTTCCTATAGACCCATTACTTTACTATGCACACCTTCCAAAGTAACAGAAAGACTAATCTTACAAATCACCAACCCACACATTCCACTATCGCCTACTCAACATGGATTCAGACCTCATCACTCAACCACGACATTACTCACTAACCTCACGCAGCACATCATGGATGGCATCAACTCCAGACGACCAGCTCAACGTACACTATTAACAACAATAGACATTAGTAAAGCATTTGATGCTATCCCACGCTTCCCTCTCATAAACAAAATACTCAACACAAACATGCACAATAACACCAAAAGGTGGCTCAGCAACTATCTTTCAGGAAGATACTCACATGTCACATTTAATGACAAGTCATCCAAAACCAAGCTTTTTCCGAACGGGGTCCCTCAAGGCTCTGTTCTCTCACCAACACTCTTCAACTTATACATGCATGACATTCCAACACCCATAGATAACAAGCTTACCTTATCATCATATGCAGATGACATCACTCTAACATCCACCCAACAACATCGACACCGCTACAAATAACCTACAAACATACATAAACAGTATACAAGACTGGCTCACACACAATAGACTCAAAGTAGCGCCCACAAAATCAACCATCACCTTACTTACAAGCAACACAAAAGACACCAGGTAATTCTACAGCTTACACTAAACAACATCAACATTCCACACACTCACAGGACCAAAATACTTGGGGTCACATGCAACACATCATTATCTTTTGCAAACCACATTCAGGACATTAAAACAAATGTACGTCAAGACTTAACACGCTTAGGGTACTTACAGGCACAAACTTTGGACACCAGCAGGAAACAACATCACTCATATACAAACAATATATTCGCTCAGTTATGGACTATGCTAGCCCATGCTGGGCACCCATTATCTCAAACACACACATAAACACCTTACAGACAATACAAAACAACGCACTTCGTATCATTACAGGATGCACTCAAACAACACCAATAGAACACCTGCACACAGAAACAAAAATACTGAAAGTTAGGGAACATTTAGACATGAGGGGAACACAATTCATGGCAGCAGCGACAACTAACCTACAACACCGTTGCCATTACATGTACAATCATGCACCAACACCTCGCACCATTAAGGTAACACCAGAGAGACATTATAACCAAATACTCCATTCCATACCACGCCCCACAGACATCACACAGTACATAAAACACATACACACACACCTAACCCACAAAGCACTGACACGACTCGGTCCGAATGCGATCCTAGGTGCGAAGCCGCCACCCATTAACAGGTCAGAGATCAGCCTGAGCAGGTCGGATCGAGTTAACTTAGCACGATTCCGATGTGGACATCACCTCAACTTACGGACATATAAACACAGACTAGACAACTCCATAGACGACACCTGCGACCTGTGCCAGGACACACCACAAACAATTGAACACATTATGACAGACCGTACCGCTCTAGCACAACAACGAACACAACACAACATCACTAGTGCGCTGAACCTCTGGTCCACTCCGGAGAGGGCGATCGGTTACCTACGTGCCGCCGGCTTGCTCGATCAGGGTGGGCTGATCGGCTAAACAACAGCAACAACTGTTCACAGTGCATTTTCTCATCTCACTCATCCATTCTTCTTCAGCCTAGCATTCTACTACTGTTAGAAAATCTAGAAGAGGAAGAGCCATTGTTGTCCCAAGGCGATATGGTGACTAAGCTGATTGATGCAGCATTGCTCGTATATATTAAGTTAAGGTGTATATATATCCATCTCATAATTGTGGCATCATTTTTTTGGGGCACTGCGCGTCCTTCCTACTCGTTTGTTGAATGCGGCACTTACAGGGGTGGTCTTATAGAGAGCTCTCTTGCAATTCAGTTTGGTTGTTTAGATACAAGATTGTTGCATCGTGCAATGGTGCAGGTTGTGTTGTTGTTGCAAGGTTTAGAAAGAAGACCATAAATAGTGCCTCTTTTGTTTTTTATCTTAATTTTATGCAAGTGAGGCCTAAGGTAGGCCTACATCGAGTCAGCAACCCTGAGGTAGGACCTAATAGGACCTCCAAGTCCGTAAGTTTTTAGTCTAGCTTAACTTGGGCTGTAGGTTAAACTGGCCCTTCAGAGCTTGGCCGTTCACGGCTTAGCTGGGATTCTGAACCCAATAAAATAAAGAATAACACCTACAATAGGCTGATTAGAAGGCCAATTTTCACTTCCAAGTTTTAGCCACTCTGGCCCATTCCACTTGACTGTGCAAAATCTTTCACTGAAATTCCTTGTGTTAGTAAATCAGCTGGGTTTTGGGTGCCTGGACAATGCTTTCATTGTTTTGGATCTGTGTGTTTGAATTTCCTCCACCCTATTGTCAACAAATGGTTTCCATTTCTTTGCCTGGCTTCTTAACCAGTGCCAAACTATAGTGGAGTCTGTCCAATAATAGTTTGGAATTTCATAAAGGCCCAAAGAGTTTTGCATTGTAACTGCAAGCTGACTAGTAATGATTGCACCCATCACTTCCAGTGGCGGCTCGTGCCTAGGAGCTGCATCGCTGCAGTTCCCCCAGACACTCACTGCCAGGCGTATGATTCCTTCAGACACACAGTAGAATAATACACTACTAACAAATATATCGTAATAAAAAGTTATTATATGTTATTTTCAATATGTTACTAAGTGAATTTTCATTAAAACCAGACCAAAATTTAAGTTACTTTCGTAGTTGCTGTACGATTCATGTCTGTTATTAATTGGCGCTACATCTGGAAACAATGAGCTGCAGTCGGTGCAGCTCAGTCTCGTGTTTACATTGCGTGCGGACCGTGCGGTTAAGTCGTGCTTTCTTTAATTACCCTTTGACGATGGAAAATCGAGTGAAGTATTTGCAAAGCATCAACTTTTCCCAGCTGACATTAAATGAAAAGACTGAAATCAAAGCAAGAGGAAGACCTACACCAGTTTCATCCATTCAACAGAATAGTACAAGCAGGAAAAGATATACACGCCAGTTTAACATCAGTGTTTATCAGAAATGTGAATGGCTCTGTGATTGTGACGAGGCAATTGCTTTATTCTGCTTTCCATGTTTATTGTTTGGTGGGGACTCGTCATGGACGAGAAGTGGTGTGACTGACTTGAGGCATTTGCCACAGAAAATAATGAAACATGAGCAGTCAGCCGCCAAACACATGAATAACATGATTGATTTATCGTTGCTGGGTAAAATGAATATTGCAGCTCAAATTGACACAGCATACAAGCTCTCAGTTGCAAAACACAATGAACAGGTGAGAAAAAAAAAGATGTGTTATCCAAAATCATAAACTGTGGAAAATTTTGTGGAAAATTTGAACTCCCTCTTAGAGGACATGATGAAACTACGAGCTCCAAGAATCCGGGAGTATTTCGTGGATTAGTTGATTTTGCCTGTGAACTGGATTCTAGCTTAGATGCTCATTTAAAGACCGCTACAGTTTTTAAAGGAACATCTAAATCAATACAGAATGAACTTTTGGAATCTATGTTCGAAATCTGCAAACATAAGATCAAGGAAGACGTAAAGAATGCAGAATATTTGGCAGTTATGTGTGATGAGACAACGGATATTTACGATAAAACACAGCTGGTAATTGTTCTAAGGTATGAGCTACAAGGGAAGCCTGTTGAGAGATTCTGGGGATTTTTTTAACCCTATCAACCAGACAGCGGAAGCCTTATCAAATGTGTTACTTAAAGAGCTCCAGACTTTAATTGGTGATTGTCCACACAAGCTCATTACTCAAACTTACGATGGTGCAGCTGCTCTAAGTGGGGTCAATAAAGGTGTGCAAACCAGAATAAAAGAAGTGTATAGCAATGCCCACTTTATCCACTGTTATGCACACCAGCTGAACTTGATTTTGGAAAAGGCAACATCACAGAATACTAATGTTCGAGTATTTTTCAATAGATTGTCAGGAATACCAGCATTTTTTTTCTAAGTCTCCACAAAGAATGGCTGCATTGGAGAATGTTGCTGGCCATCGAATTCCAAGAGCAGAACAGTCAATGCTGTGCATGAAATGAAAGCTGCACTAATTGAATGTTGCAGCACACTGGAAGCATCTAACTCAAGAGACACTGGATCTGCAGTAGCTGGTATAAAAAGAATTGTGAATGATCCTGAATTCGAATTTTGGTTGGAATTTTTCTCCAAAGTAATACCTCATGTTGACATTATGTTCTCTCAGCTTCAGTCTAGAAATATTGATGCAGCTAAGGCTAACGCCTCTTTAAAAGTTTTTAATTCCGCAGTTCAGAAGTTAAGAGATGAATGTGATGCCATAGTGTCGCCTCCTGAGCAGAAGAGAAGAAAATTTAATAGAGATAGATCAGCTGCTGCAAAGGAGGTCTGTGACGTAATTTTGCTGCAGTGCAGAGAGATATTCAGCTTTACTAATCATTTGGAAGCAAGCAAGTTACTTTTAGTAAATAATTTTCCAGTGTATGCCAAAAATTTCCCTAGTAATGAACTTGCACAAGCAGTTGCAGCCTATCCCTTGCTTGAAAAAGACAAATTGAGAACTGAACTTACTGTACTGTACACAAGAGAAGATTTGTGTAAATCAGAAAGTCTCATAGACTTGTTGGAGATGATGAACGACAATCATCTACAGTCAACATTTTCAGACACTGTCAAGTTGCTGAAAATTTTAATAACAACTCCAATGACAACGGCAGAAGCAGAAAGGTGCTTTTCAACTTTGAAGAGAATTAAAACTTTTTTGCGCAGTACCATGGTGAATGACAGACTGTCTGCTTTAGCAATGATATCCATTGAAAATAAAATAACAGAAAAGAAGGATTTTAATGAAAAAGTAATAAACCATTTTCCTACATCTAAGAGCCGACGCACCGATTTTATTTTCAAGTAATACTACCATCACCTCAGCCATCCCTACCGCCACCACTACCACCCCCATCATCCCTTCTACCACCACTACTACTACCATGCCCTGGAAATCCGTGGACATCAACTCATACCTGAGGTAGGTCAAATTTGTGTACCCTACTGTTGTGTGAAGCTTGCAGTCCCTCCATTTTATTTTATCACGAGCCGCCACTGATCACTTCCAACCTTGGAATAGAAAGCCTTTTCAAAGGTGCTACTCTGTTCTTTGCAGCAACCAACCTGCAACTTACTTCCTCTTCGAATGTGCCTCTTATATAAATGCAAGTTGCATAGGCTTCCTCACTTGCATCACAAAAGATGTGCAGCTCCAAATTATCTGGACTATTGTTCAACTCTCCAAAGTACCATCTTTGGATTTCAATGGCTCCAAGATGTGCCAATTCTTTGAACCAATATTTCCACTTTACCACCATATGATCGGGTAACTATTGGTCCCAACCAAGTCCAATTTCCCAGAGGCTCTGAAACCAAATTTTTTACTTTCTCACAAATGGAGCCAGGAATCCAAGAGGATCAAAGACCTTCGAAACCAAACTAAGCGCTGTACGTTTTGTCCACCTTGTCTCATTCTCAGCCAGCTCTACTAAAGATTTCCCATTGAAGGTAAACAAATCCCCTTTTTGCTGCCAAACAATGCCTAGCACCTTTGAGTCTATTGCCCACAACTCCTTAATACCAGAATCCTCAATACTTTCTGCTGCATCAGGTACTACACAGGACTGACTCATAAACTGTTGTTACTGAGAATGATTGGTCTGCCATTTTCTAAGCTCCATGTCAGCCTCCCTCATAGTTCTAGCCTCCATGAATATCTGCTTAGCCATTTCTGTATTATCCAGTGAACACAGCAAATCATCAACATAAAAATTTTGCCTTATGTGTTCAATAGTATTAGGATAGACTTTAGAATATTTCTTAAAATGGTACTGCATAGTAGCTGCCAACAGAAATGGACTAGAGCTGAGGCCAAACAACACTGACTTCATTCTATATGCTTGAACCTTGGGTTCATTTTTCGACAAGTTTTTCGTATCCACCCACAGATACCTTACTGCATCTCTGTCCTCTGGTTTTAACTTTATCCGCAAAAAGGCTTGCTTCACATCTGCAGTCAATGCTACTCTACCAAACCTGAATCGCAGTAGCAAGGAAAATAAATCTGCATTTTAAATTTGGCCCAGCATCCAAACAGTCATTCAAGGACACACCACCTTTGTCCTTGGCTGAGCCATCAAAAACTACCCTCAGTTTGGTGGTAGTTTTGTCTCGCCGTACCACTGCATGGTGTGGCAGATAATGTGCCTCCTGGCTCACCAGCTCACCTTGCACCCTTTCAGCATAGCCCTCCTTTACGTAGCTTAGGATGGCCTCATTGTATTCATTTAACAATTCCTCATTTTTCCTTAGCTTGTGCAATGAAGTCTCCAACCTCCTATTAGCTAGCTGAAGGTTTGAGCTGGATTTGCAAGAATCCTTCCAAGGGAGGCGAACTTCGTAGCAACCATCTCTAAACCCAATAGCTTTTTCAAATTGCTCTAAAACATCACTGTTCACTGTACTTGCCTGTTTGTCCTTTATGCCAATGGATTCAAGTTCCCAAAACGCTTTCAAATGCCTTTCCAAACCATGGTTGTTCTCCTCAATCTTAACAAAAGAGCTTTAACCTCCATTTCATTGCAATAGCTACCATGTAGCATCCAGCCTAGCTTACTTTCAATAGCTACATGACCTTGAGATGTGCGAACAATGTTACCACTGATGAAGTCCCAATAATAATCAGCTCCAATGAAAAGCCTAACATCTTCTGTTCTTTCAAACTTATTATTGCCCAAATTGATTCCTTTAACTTGCACTTCTTGGACACAAAGTTCCTCAATCTCAACAGCTTGGACCTTGATAGTGGGACTTTGTGGTAACAACCTCTTAACCAGAACTTCTACCTCCTTAACTTTGGTTCGGTTTTGAAATGAACCCCCAAACCTAGAAATTCTTAAATTTTCCCTCTTAAGTTCATTAAACTTCAAATTTATGGAAATTCTGGTCTTAATAAAGCTACACTCTTACAGTAGCTTCTCCATCATTCCCAATTAATAAGGCTGCAGCTGTTTGCAATAATCCCCCTTTACTTTTACTCCCTTTCATAGCAGTGGCATGTGCCACTGATGTGTCTACTTCTGGGGTAGGCCTACTAAGAGTGTTTTCACACAATAATGGCTGATGCCTGCCATGACATTTTTTGCACAAAATTTTAAACTTACAAACCTTGCTCTGTGACCTTTCAAAAAACATTTGAAACATGCTGTGGACTTAGTTACCCTGTCCTTTCTCTCCTCAAAAGGTAAGCCTCAGCCACTTCACATTTATATGACTTGTGGTTGCCTTCGCAAAATATGCATTCCTTGATTCCCTTTAATTTATTCTCAGAGGATGCATGTAGAGCTGACACTGTACCTGGGCTATTCCTTTTTGTAGAAACCTTGGTGCTGTGCCTGCCTTTGTTCCCTTGTTTAACATCCCACTGTGTAAACTCAATTCCCTCTCGTCTTGCTAATTCTGTGCCTAAAAGACTTAACATCTGCTGAAAGTGGATATACACATGTTCTGTAGAGTGTCCCCTACTTAATTCAAGCAAAATTGAGCTAGGCAATTTAGACTCCAGTATAGTAACCAACATTATACCATACCTTTCCATTCCTACACCCAAGTTGTCCAGGGACCTAGTTCTAACTTCAAATTCATCATATAACTGTCGTAACTCCTTGACACTATTGGGATTATTAACAGGAGGTATAGCTAATAGTTCACGGAGGTGGCTTTTAATTAAGATCTCTGGCTTACCAAACCGTTTCTTTAATATATCCCAAGCCACAGTATAATTAGCCTCTGTTAATGCTAATCCTGCTATTGTCTTTGCTGCCTCCCCTTCCAAGCGGGACTGCAAATAATTAAACTTCTCCACCGCACTTAACACTTGATTAGAATGAACTGCTGATTGAAAACTGTCTGCCCATCCTTGCCATTCCTGAATACTCCCAGAAAATGTTTTGAGTGCAAGCCTCGGTAACTGAACTGCAGATCTGTTAACCTTAACTTCACAAACACCATTTGTTGAGGGTTATGTTTCATTATTAGACCTGGTCTCTAACTGTACTGAGCTGCTAAACTCTTTTGCTCGGTGGCTGTAATGAGTCTTTACTAATTATTGTTTTCTGTGTAACAAGTCTTTACTAATTATTGTTTTCTGTGTTTCAGATCTATGCTATGTTTATGTTGAATAAAGCCTCAAATTGGCCTTTACTTTATCTTTAGCCCGCTAACAAACGCGGCACCACAATTTATTCAACATTTCAATCAGCCATTCAGTCGGCCTTTCAGATACAGCAAGCAAATATTCATCCAGTAATCTTACTATATCATGGAGAAGGTGATTCGCCCGGATAAATTTATTACTTCTCCGAATTCTCCCCAAGCTGGGAAACTATGGAAATTATGGTC
Source organism: Bathynomus jamesi (assembly GCA_023014485.1). Classification (NCBI taxonomy): domain Eukaryota; kingdom Metazoa; phylum Arthropoda; class Malacostraca; order Isopoda; family Cirolanidae; genus Bathynomus; species Bathynomus jamesi. The sequence continues at coordinate 987,300 of JAJOZX010001041.1, read as the reverse complement.
GCGCGGATTCAAATATTTCTTGAGTACTATCGCCGAACACAACCCCAATAAATTGGAGGTTCTATTCATACATATCGGCCCCGATGTCGCTGATATCATTCAAGACTGCTCTACTTATGAGAATGCCATGGCAGCCTTAGAGGCCACCTACGTCAAGAAGCCAAACGAGGTATGCGCTCGCCACCTGTTGTCCACCCGTCACCAAAAGCCCGAGGAAACCCTCGATGAGTACTTGCAAATTCTTCAACAACTAGCCAATGACTGCAACTTCAAATCGGTTTCCGCCGACGAAAACAGGAGTTCATCTGTGAGAGACGCTTTCATCCGAGGAATTAGAGATAGCGCCATCCGCACCCGCTTACTCGAAAATGACACACTCTCACTGGAAAAGGCTATCGTCCAGGCTCGAACATTAGATCAGGCCCAGAAAAACTCAGAATCGTACCTCACTCATTACGGTGCTGTTGCAGCCACTGGCTCTCGCCACGAACCGTCGCCGACTACTGACTCTGCCCGGCCTGCCTGCGTCCAAGGAGACGATCTCCCAAACTCTTCAGCCGCTACGAATTTCGACAACAAAGCCGCTCTGTGCTTCTTCTGCGGGTCTCGACGCCACCCACGAAGCAGGTGTCCGCAAAGGATTCTATCTGTGCGAAATGTGAAAAGACCGGCCACTGGGCCAAAGTCTGCCGCTCAAGTACTTCCTCGGCACGTCAAAAACAGGATAAAACCACAGCGTCTCATTCAGCCGCAGCATTAGCGACCATTAGTACCACTCTATCGTGTAGCTCCTCCATGCCTACCAACTCAACAGTCGATATCCTCGTCAACGGCCGTTCGTGTCTCGCCTTGTTGGATACTGGCAGCTCGGACAACTTCATTCGTGAGGATCTAGCCAAACACTTAGAGCTGCCCATTCTTCCGCACTCGGGCGTCGTATCAATGGCTTCGCCTAATCTATCCGCAGCCATCTCAGGTCGATGTACAGTGAAGGTTACGATGGGAGACCGCGACTACGAAAAGCTCGAACTATCCGTCTTGTCGGATCTGTGCGCTGACATAATACTCGGTACCCCATTCTTAATCAGACACAAGGAATTGAACATCAATTTCGGAGGTCCGGAGCCAGCACTCCATATATGCGGCCTTACTCGATCAAGAATTTCAGCCCCACCACTATTCGGCAACTTAACTGCCGATTGTCGTCCCATCGCCACGAAGTCCAGACGATTTTGCTCTGAGGACAAAATTTTCATTGGGAAAGAAATCGAAAAGCTACTCAGGGATGAGATAATTGAACCCAGTAACTCACCCTGGCGTGCTCAAGTAGTCATCACATCTACCGAAACAAAAAAAAAAACGCATGGTAATCGATTTCTCTCAAACCGTCAACCGATTTACCATGCTAGATGCATATCCTCTTCCGCGAATCGATGATATAGCCAACAAAGTCTCACAACACAAATACTACAGCGTAATTGATCTGTCAAGCGCATACTACCAGGTAGAAATCGATCCGTCTGAACGACCTTTCACAGCATTCGAGGCTGACGGAAATCTATACCAATTCAGAAGGATCCCTATGGGAGTAACTAACGGAGCCGCGGCCTTCCAGCGCGTCATGAACGAATTCATATCCTCGAACAACTTATCATCAACATACGCCTACCTCGACGATCTCACCATCTGCGGAACCACTTGGGAAGAGCACGATGAGAACCTTCGACATTTCTGGGAAGCCGCTAAACGAGTAAATCTGAGTCTAAACAAGGAAAAATGCAAGCTTTCGATGACATCAGTGCACCTGCTCGGATATTCTATCTCTCATGGCGTATTGCGGCCCGATCCCGAACGCCTCCGGCCACTACAAGAACTTCAAACTCCTCGCAACAAGTCGTCTCTACAACGCGTAATCGGACTATTCGCATACTATGCTAAATGGATTCAGAACTATTCCCTCAAGATCAAACCTCTGCTCAACGTTTCATCATTCCCATTAACTCGCGAGGAAGTATCAACGATCCAAACACTCAAAGATGATATCTCGAAAGCTGTCGTCGGTTCAATCGATGAAGAACTGCCGTTCACTGTGGAGACGGACGCTTCCTCTTCAGCAATCGGAGCCACCCTCACCCAGAACGGCCGCCCGGTGGCGTTCTTTTCTCGCGCTCTGAATAACACAGAACGTCGCCATCACATCGTTGAAAAGGAGGCATACGCTGTAATCGAATCCATTCGCAAGTGGAAGCACTTCTTAGCTTATCGACACTTTACTGTCGTCACCGACCAGCGGAGCGTATCTTTCATGTTCGATGGAAAAGCTACTGGTCGTATTAAGAACGATAAGATTCTCCGTTGGCGTGTAGAACTAGCCGGCTACTCATTCACAATAAAATACAGACCGGGCCCCGAGAACCGAGCCGCAGACGCATTGTCGCGATCCTTTTGCGCTGCTACTCCAAGAATATCCCTCGCCCAGCTGCATGTTAATCTGATACACCCAGGAGTCCGCCGAATGACTCATTTTGTGAGAGCTAGGAACCTACCATTCTCAGTGGATGACATCAAACGAGTTACGTCGGAATGCCAAACATGCGCTAAATGTAAGCCACAGTACTATAAACCAGAAGTTAGTCACTTAATACGGGCCATGTCCCCGTTTGACCGACTTAACATCGACTTTAAAGGCCCGCTTCCGAGCGCAACTTCGCGACCTTACATCCTAACAGTAATCGACGAGTATTCACGCTTTCCTTTTGCCTTCCCGTGCCGTGATACGAACACGTCAACCGTTATCGCCCGTCTCACCGAGTTATTTTCTACCTTCGGAACTCCCTCTTACATCCACACAGATCGAGGGACATCGTTTATGTCTTCGGAACTAAAACTGTTCCTAACTAAACATGGTATCGCGACTAGTCGCACAACGCCGTATCACCCCCAAGGAAACGGGCAATGCGAACGTTACAATGGAATCATCATGAACACCATCAAACTAGCCATAGAAGATCGCGGGTTGCCGATGTCGCAATGGGAGTCCGTCCTACCAGACGCGCTGCACTCGATTAGATCGCTGCTGTGTACGGCCACGAACGAAACTCCTCACGAGCGTCTATTCACGCACCCGCGGCGTACTTCTACCGGTTCTGCACTACCGACGTGGCTGTCTTCTCCGGGAACTGTACTCCTTCGCCAATTCATTCGCCGATCCAAGAACGACCCCCTCGTCGAGGAAGTTGAGTTAATTGAGGCAAACCCCAACTACGCGTTTATACGGCATCCGAATGGGAGAGAAGATACCGTATCCATCAGGGACCTGGCACCGGCGGGACGTAGCAATACGGATGACACGAATCACTATGAACCCCCCGTACCCAGTCCGCCAATCAATTCCACCCCGCTAACGGACGACTCAGAACCCGCTGAGATCCGCCGACACACGGTCCCAACAGCTCCCGTCGAAGCGACTCCAGTCGAAGTCGAGAGAGGCCCACCTGTGTCAGTAACCTCCGAGACGAGTCCCCCTCTGAGAAGAAGCACTCGAATCAGATACCCAGCTCAACGCCTAAACTTGTAGACTCTTCTTTCTTCCAAAATATCTTGAACTTGTCGTTTTGTTTCTTACCGTGCAATGTATCACGTATTATAAAAGAAGAGAGGAATGTAATGAGTCTTTACTAATTATTGTTTTCTGTGTAACAAGTCTTTACTAATTATTGTTTTCTGTGATCACGTATTATAAAAGAAGAGAGGAATGTAATGAGTCTTTACTAATTATTGTTTTCTGTGTAACAAGTCTTTACTAATTATTGTTTTCTGTGTTTGAGATCTATGCTATGTTTATGTTGAATAAAGCCTCAAATTGGCCTTTACTTTATCTTTAGCCCGCTAACAAACGCGGCACCACAGTGGCCTACTTTAATTATATCATCAATAATCTCTTCAAAGTAAATTATGTTATTTTCTATTTCATCCTCTTCTATAAGAGCCTCAATTTTAACATTTACTTCACTTAGAGCAACCTTTTAGTTTCTAATATGGAAAGCTGCGCAGTCACTAAGCTTAAATCCTCTTGCTCTATGGCAGAATCTATAGTGGCACTGACCTTTGTAATTAGACCTTTGTAGGCGCTTCTCCTTTTTTAAACTTGTTCAATTCAGCTGCACTCATCATCAATGAAAACAAAATTGGGCTCAATGCCAAATAAGCTGAATTGGCAAAAATACTTAACCAAACTGATCAAACGCAAATTTTGCTTTTTACAAATAAACTGAATTGCTGGGTGGGGTACTGACCAACCACCAGTATGGAATACCAAATTTTCCACCCAACTGGTGCACCGAAGTCTGCAACCTTCGCCTACGAATAATAAACCAAAATTAACCAAACTGGTAAAAATGTAGGCCAAAAACAACGACAGACGAGCGGCAAGTTTCGCAATTGGGCGACCAAACTTTCTACCCTGGGACCTTAACTCAATAATGCTCAACCCGTCTAGCCCTAACTTGGGCTACAATTTGCACAATCAGAACTTTGCCGAAAAATAGTCACTGACTCAGTCTTGGGCTAGAATCCGGTTCTGAAGGACCATGTTATTTATTTATTTATTTGGGTTCAAAATCCCAGCTGAGCCGTGAAAGGCCAAGCTCTGAAGGGCCAGTTCAACCTACAGCCCAAGTTAAGCTAAAATTAAAAACTTACGGACTTGGAGGTCCTGTTAGGTCCTACCTCAGGGTTGCTGACTCGATGTAGGCCTACCTTAGGCCTCAGTTGCATGAATTTAAGATAAAAACAAAAGGGGCACTATTTATGGTCTTCTTTCTAAACTTTGCAACAACACAACCTGCACTATTGCACGATGCAACAATCTTGTATCTAAACAACCAAACTGAATTGCAAGAGAGCTCTCTATAAGACCACACCCTGTAAGTACGGCATTCCACAAACGAGTAGAAAAGACGTGCAGCGCCCCAAAAAGTGATGCCACAAGAGCCCAAAAATGCTAGCTCTAAATTAAGTGAATTTTTCACTAACCTTACAATTATGAGATGGATATATATCCACCTTAACTTAATATATACAAGCAATGCTGCATCAATCAGCTTAGTCATCATATCGCCTTGGGACAACAATGGTTCTTCCTCTTCTAGATTTTCTAACACTGACTCGATGTGGGCCTACCTTAGGGCTCAGTTGCATGAATTTAAGATAAAAAACAAAAGGGGCACTATTTATGGTCTTCTTTCTAAACCTTGCAACAACACAACCTGCACCATTGCACGATGCAACAATCTTGTATCTAAACAACCAAACTGAATTGCAAGAGAGGTCTCTATAAGATCACACCCTGTAAGTACCGCATTCCACAAACGAGTAGAAAAGACGCGCAGCGCCCCAAATAATGATGCCACAAGAGCCCAAAAATGCTAGCTCTAAATTAAGTGAATTTTTCACTAACCTTACAATTATGAGATGGATATACAGTTATACACACACCTTAACTTAATATATACAAGCAATGCTGCATCAATCAGCTTAGTCATCATATCGTCTTGGGATAACGATGGTTCTTCCTCTCCTAGATTTTCTAACAGCCCTTAACGATTGGTTAGGTTAAGTCGTGATATTTTCATTAGTTTTAACGAAAATATCATGACTTAACCTAACCAGTTGTCAAGGGCGTACAGTTGACGTAACCTGGCATTCAGTTAGCCAAACAAAATGGTTTAAAACAATTTGGACAGCTGTTATAGACGACACAATAATTTACGTCCCTAAACTTTTTTGAGTTTAATTTACGCTTCTAAACTTAATGTTTACCAGCTTTGCTTCTACGTGCTTTTACAGATGCTTGTCTTATATAAAACATCGGCAGTTAACTGGAGTGAGGCACTACTAGCAATAGGGCTGCCATGTGATCAGGACAGAATAGAAAATTTGAACAGAGAGTGGAATATCATATGACGAATGAATAAAGAATTTAGCTTCACCTTTTTTTATCATTATTAGTGGCTCGACCTGATCTTTGTGCTATTTTTCATGGAATGAAAGGAGTAGGAATTCATATCTTGTTGCTCCCAGTCACAACTGCTGCAGCGTTCATTTTCGTCATTGAATAAAACGTTGTGTTCTGAAAGAAATCGCCTTCTGCGGCGGCGTTCTGGTCACTTCTGCCCGAACATGTGAATGTACTAATGAGCATATCAATGATGCAGTGCGTTCAAAGGTGAACTCGTTGCATTCGAGAAGTTCCTTAACAGATTTGTGCAAAATTACGAGAATTATATTGTTACGGGTTTAGAGGAGCAACCTAACTAGTAGAAGTAGGAGCAGGTTAATTGAATGCCTGGTTAGGTCAACTGTACGCCTTGACGATTGGTTAGGTTAAGTCGTGATATTTTTGTTAGTTTTAATTGTTGTTAAAAATGATAGATTGTAACCTACAAAATCCGAAGGAAGTTAGAATGAATGGTTTCATTCACCGAAAATGTGTTACTCACAACTGTAGGTTTGCATTAAGTATATGTTTGGACCCGGAAAGGTTATTTTGGTTGGAATATATATACGTCAGGACCCGGAAAGGTTATTTTGGTTGGAATCTTCGTCGGGACCCGGAAAGGTAAGTAGTACCATTGGTTTAAGTTATTTGTCCAATAGATGTAATTTTGTGGTCAGTACTCAGTAAATAGGTCTGCTCAACTAAAACGCTTTTACCATGATGTATTACGGTGCTCAGTCTTAGGTCCACTGTTATTTTTATTATTATTGAATCTACGAAAATACTTTTTTAGTCATAGAGTAGTAGATTTTTGGAATAACTTGCAGTAAATTTATAGTTTCAACCACAACTCGTTTTGAAAAATAAAAATTAGGTTTCCGGTGGTTTCTGATGTGATTCATCCGAAAATGACATTCATTTCCGTCGCAAATTACTCGTTTTTGTGATTCCCCCCCCACACACACACACAATATGGGGAATGCGTGGGAAATCGGGGTTTTTGGGTGGGGGGGATCAAAAACGAGTGATTTGCGACGAAAATGAATGTCATTTTCAGATGAATCACATCAGAAACCAACGGAAAACCTAGGAAACGAACCTGGTAAATTTGCAGTTTCGACCCCAATTCGTTTTGAACATGAAACATGTTTTTCATATGTTTTTTGATGCGATTCATTCGAATTTGGCATCCGTTCCCGTCGCAAATTACTCGTTTTTGAGATCCCCCCCCAACATCAAAAGCCAAAAACGAGTGATTTGCGGTAGAAATGGATGTCAAATTCGACTGAATCACCTCAAAAAACATAGGAAAAACATAAGTTTCATAACCCAACCCAACTCAATCCAATCCACTGGATTGAGTTGGGTTGGGTTATTACGGAGTGATAAGATAAACGATTCCTTCAGAATCCGGCAGTAAATTAGTTTAAAAAATAAATCGTTAAACTAACGAAAATATCATGACAACTTAACCAATCGTCAAGGGTGTACAGTTGCCCTAACCGGGCATTCAATTAACCTAACCGGGCATTCAGTTGACCTAACCAGGCATTCAATTAACCTAACGAGTCAATGTTATTCTTAAAAAATTTATGAATCACTTCAAACGGAGTAAGAGCACAACCTTCACACACTGTACCCATGGTTAGACTGAGACAATATGGCGGACCAGGGTTGCCAGATTTATTCTAACGAAAATTGCCAAATAGGCATAAAAAAATGGCCAAATGTTTCTAACAAAAAAACGTATTCATAATAACATTTCCACTTAGGCATCTTAAAGGGCTACACAAATTATGAAATATATAGGCACCAGCAAACAGCAACAAGACACCAACAACCAAAGGTGGGCAGTTGCGCCGCAAAAAGTTGCGGCGCAACATTTTTGGTTGCGCTTGCGCCGCACATTTTTACAGAGAGTTGCGGAATTGTTTGCGGCGCAACTTATATATGCAGTTTCAAGATTAGCGCGCAACGCGCAACATTTAATATTACTTCTCTGTAAAAATAACCCAAGCGAATGTAACTTAAATATTTTTATCTGGCAACACTGCACTTCAATTGTTTACATTCAGTCACATTCTCAATGCGCCAGTATCACTGTCTGACTTTCTGTTGTTTTCGTTTCTTTTTACTTTTTAGTACTAGTACTAGTACTAGTATTATGGATCGTTTTGTGGTGTCTGTGGCCGACAGCACTGATTCTGCCGACCAGGACATGGACAGAGAGGTTGAAGTGACTGAGAATGTTGACAGCCGTTCCCCTGAGACTGAAGCAAGTGTCAGTGAGGTTTCCGCTTCAGGATCGGGGGCCCCTACCGTTAACCTCTGGCCTTACTTGGCCGACTTTTTTGAGTTCAAGGGTCAGGCCCAGGCACAGGGCCACACGGACAACTTCCTGTACGAGTGTGTCCGCTGCAGGCCCAATAAGAAGGTCTTCTCAGCCAACAAGAAGTCAAGATACAGCCTCCGGAAGCATATGGAGAATAAGCACGGCTACTGCCTTCAGAAGTTTTTGGACTGCTGTATGGACGGGACAAAAGAAGTCAAGAAACGCCATGCATCCTTGCACGAAGCTGCCACCAAGAGGCAGATGATGTGCCGCCAACCAACCTTGATGGAGATGGCAGGCCCATCCAAGTGTAGGCACAACATCAGCAAAGCTACCTTCCAACATAAAGTGAGTCAGGAAAATTTGATTTCAATAATTTGCTTAACATTTTTTTCAAAAATTAACCTACTGAATTAAATTTATGAATGTAACATTATAGCAAATTGACAAGAGATGTAAAATAAATTTTACTTTTATATTTAATTCTATAGCTCATCAACATGTTTGTGGACAACATGATCCCCTTCTCTGTTGTGGACAACCCCACGTTCATGGACTTTGCTGCCATGATACCTGGCGGCTACATGGAGAGTATGTCACGAAGGACACTGACGAGGTGCATCGAGTCCAGGTTTGAAACTTTTAAATATTATAATCGAATATGCTTCAAAGTGAAATTTTAACGTATACGTGCCATTATAAACTAAGAAATTCCATAGTTATTCCCTTTAATTTTCATTTTCTTTCAATGACATTAGAAAGTATGATGCTTGTATGGATATCTAAACTAATTTGTAATAAAATATATCATGAAATGGAGGTCTGGATAAACTTTGAATAAAGTTTTTTCCGTTTTTTTTACACATTCCTGCGTGCGCATATCCATAGAGGCCCGCAGCTTAAGGCTTAAAATTTTACATTATTGCATATTAGACTCTTTATTTAATATTTATTAACTAAGTGATTTGATTGATTTCATTTGTAATTTGTTTTTATACTTTAAGGTGTGAGACTGACCAAAAGAAGCTGAAGGACATCCTCAGCAACCTGCCATCCGTGGCCACCACTGCCGATGCCTGACGTGCAGAAACAGGTTTGTAAGCCAAATTTTAAAGCAAAAAGAAAAAAATAAGCAACAATTCCACAGAAACATTCTACCTTGAAAATCTGAAGTTGAAAATTAAAAAGTCAAACAAACTTTTATTTTATATAATTCTAAAAAACGTTTTACATTTTAGATCATACCTCGGCATGACCGTTCATTGGATAGACCAAGAGACCCTCAAGAGGAAGAATGCTGTCTTGGTGTGCCAGAGACTGAAGGGCCGTCACACCTATGACATATTGGCTAAGGTCATCCAGGACACACACTGGAGCTTTGGCATCGAGAACATTGTGGGCAGGACAACCACAGATAACGGGTCCAACTTTGTCAAGGCATTCAAGTAAGTTAAAGAAAAGTTAATTTTTTTCAAGCACATTGCAATACCAAAGAATAATTGCGAGAATGTCTTGGAAGTTGAATTCTAGGTTTGTAAAACTTAAAAGATTTTACATGGTTCATATTTTATAGGGTCTTTGGTGAACCTGAACCTGACCATTTTGGTGCCGAAGTTGGGGAGCAACAGGATGACCCAGAAGATGCTGGTGAGGTGCTGGAAGTGGCAACTATTTTGGGAGGTGATTAATTTAGAATTTGTACCCGCTGTAAATCAAACTTTTTTTTAGAAAACTTATTTTTAGAAATTTATTATAATCGTACCCAATGTAAATCATTGTATTAAATATGACTATTTTTAGATCATGAAAAAGAGTTTAAAGACCAGCCCTCAGTCTTATGACCTGCCGAAGCATTCACGGTGTGCTGCCCACACCCTCAACCTGGTGGCCACCGCTGATGCTGAAAAGGCTTTGACCAAGAGCCCCCAGTACAAAAAGACCAGTCGTTCAGCCTTTGCCAAGGCCCAGGAACTTTGGAATAAGCAGCACAGGTAAATTAATTTATTGAACATTTCTACACTCCAATAACAATTAAAAATGAAATAATTTAAGAAAAAAACAAATAAATTCTATTATTTTTGTTTAACTTAAATTTGTGTTATTTTATAGGAGTTCTCAAGCCTGCGACCTAATCAGGGATGAGGTCGGAATGCTGCTTATTGTCCCAACAGTCACCAGGTGGAACTCGGTGTATGACGCCGTGATCCGTCTGGTCGACATATTCAACAGCAAGGACGCAGCCAGGGGACTGAACAAGGCCTGTCACGCACTCAACATTCCGGCTTTCACGTCCTGTTAGTGATAACTACAATTTTTTTTTTTAGAAATTAGTCAAGTTAGTTGAAAAAATTAAATTACAAATTGTATAACTTTCCATGTTAACAACTTTTACTTACAGAACTTATATAAAGTTATTTTTCCAGGTGACCAGGAGTTCTTCAAGGCCTATCGGCAGGTCATGGAGCCGGTGGCCAAGAGCCTAGACGTCCTGCAGGCGGAGGGAGAGCCTACATGGGCGTCTTGGTGCCCACCTTGGTCCTCTGCCTCTCCAGTCTCAACAGGCACAAGCACAACGAAGAGTTGGCCGTCTGCCTCCCTCTGACAGAGGCCTTGACTGAGGGTTGATGGGCAGGTTTGGCCGTCTTTACAGACATGGACTGCCTCTTAGCTACTGCCTTCAACCCGCAGTTTAAGCTGTCAAGATGGCCAGAGCTGGTGCCAGGAAGAGACCGGAGGAGTTGAGGAGGACGGTCACCAGCAAAGTTTGTCGTTGGTGGACAGGGCCAGGAAGGATGAAGAGTTCAGCAGCAGTGATGCGGAAGCGGCAGACAAAGGGCTTCCTCGAGCAGCTGTACGACACAGGAGTAATCAGCAAACAGAAGAAGGAGAGCACAATGCTGGTGAACAGTTTTCCTGGACCAGAGGCCGGAGAAAATATCGCGAGGAACGTGTTCACTTGCAAGGAACTGACAGACCTCTTTGTGCAGTATAACACACCCATTCCCTCAAGTGCGGCTGTAGAACGTCTGTTCTCTTTGGGGAAGGATGTTCTGAAGCCAAAACGGGCTGGACTCTCCGATCCACACTTTGAGATGCTGGTGTTCATGAAAGGGAACCTGGCTCTTATGTAGTGATTTTTTTGCATTTATTATATATTGTAATAAAATATTGATATTATCTTTTTCTGTATCAGATATATTTTGTTTAACTTGTAAAAAGGCTTTTTATTTTAATATTATTTTATTTATTTTTCAAAAGTTGCGCGTTGCGGTTGCGCTTGCGGCGCAACTTTTTGAAAAGGGTTGCGCTTGCGCGTGCGGCGCAACTATTTCAGCAGAGTTGCGGTTGCGGCTGCGGCGCTACAAAAATCGTTGCGCGTGCCCACCACTGCCAACAACCGCGCAGAACTAACTGGACACGAGGTTGATCGTGCCACGAGAACCGAGGGCGAAAACGTAAAATCTATACTATAATAAGAGAGCTGTCCGTCTGTCCGTCTGTCTGTCCGTCACACTTTCAGAAATTGTGAGAAAAAAATGAGAAAAAAATTCAGAAATTGTATTACGGGCGGAAATGTGAAGCTCAAGATTTTCATGACTGTTCTTTTCTGTAGTTTAGCAATGGGGGAAGGGTGGGGGTGGGGGTAATGGGGGAGGGGGTTAGCCCCCAAGTTGCATGAATGGGGGTGAGGAGGTTTTGGGAGATACCAGATTCAGAAATGTTGACACAATGTGAAGCTCAAAATTTTCACGGCTGGGTTCTTTTTTTGTAGTTTAGCCTGTCTAACCGTCAGCGAAGCGGCGGGAACTGTACTAGTAACGTATAATTACGTTTTCCAGCATAACCGACAAAAACTGAATCGCAAATTCATGTGTAATAAATTAATAAAAAATAATATAGGAGCATATAATATATCTTATACTTTATTCATATTTAATAAATAAATAAATAAAAATTAAGAAATAAATTATATATACTGTATATATATTAATGGATTTTGAAAATTAAACACTGTCATATTTTTAAATAAATTATCACATACAATTATTATAGGGTATGGACGTTATTCTTTATCGTATAAAATAATAAATTGTTGCGCTTATACGTTAATTATCGTATATCGGGCCACCTTGTATAATGCATTCTGTTTCATACAAACCTAGCGTTCATCTACAGTGGAGCCAAACCAGTGGATCATAAATGAACTTTACTCATTGTGATATGACCGACCGTGGGTCAGCACCTTTTTCAGAAATGGCCAAATCTGTTTTTCTATGGCCAAAGTACTTAAAAAATGGCCAAATTTGTGTAATTTGGCCATGAAATGGCCAATCTGGCAACCCTGTGGCGGACCAAAAATTATAATATTTATTATCTCTGTTATTATCCATTTGCGACGGAAGTGGTATTAGAAAAAGTTGTCCGAAATGAAGAGATACAGCTAAACAACACATCAAATATGCAGTAATCAAGTTGTGGTTGAAACTATAATAATACCTAACTTGCTACGTGATGTGGTAAACAGTTTCTTGGTTAGTTTAAAAAAAAAAATTGGACACTTAAATTAAGGAGAGAGAGGATTTGTAGTGTAAGTGGTGTATTAAAATTTTAGCTGGTTATGCAGACTACTGTGGTAGCTCAGTAAAAAGTTTGGTAATTATTCGTTTTAGTGCTTTTTCTCCTTTCTGAACCAAATCACATTTTTCTGGTGTTTTTTGGTGTGATTTGTTCAATCTGAACTTCGTTTCTTTGGGAAATGAGCCGTTTTTGAGAAATTTTAAAAATGAAAATTTCTCAAAACGGCTCATTTCCCAAAGAAACGAAGTTCAGATTTGAACAAATCACACCAAAAAACACCAGAAAAATGTGTTTTGGTTCAGACCTAACCTAACCTAACTTAACCTAACCCGCGTTTTTTTCGCAATTTCTTACCTTAAATAGCAGCGTTGGGATGTTTGTACAAATCAGCGGCGACCAACAGGAATAAATAGACGATTTAAAAAAGTCCAACAATTTGAAGTTGTTGGCCTAGCCAATGCTCACAGACGTCGAAGCAAAAACTCCTCCAATTAACCGCACTCTCGGAAGCCAACGCTAAATAGAGCTGTGCATCTAGCTGTGTCGAACGCTTTGTCAAGAATAAACTGAATAACCCAACGTACAATAAGTTTTGCCACAGTTTGAGGTGGGATTTTTCAACCCACGTGCCCTTTCGACGGGAAACAGAGAAGGAACACTTTTTTTTTTCTGCCGCGCTCGTCCCAAGTCAATCTTCTGCAATAATATTGGTCAGCAACTTCTTTATAATTACACTCATGACCATACTGCGGACAAATAACACGAGTAGGTAAAACACCGTGACTGGTAAAGAAAACTTCAACACCGTTATGGAAAAACTATACGCACTCACAACATGGTATCATATGTGGTACATTTATTTCATAATTAAATATAAATTATTAATTAATTGAATTAAATATCTATACAAAATTGCCTCGGGATTGGCGACATAGCCTATTGGGAATGAAATAATTGAATTGCCATACGTACAAAGAACCTGTATGTATGAATCAGCCTCACATAGCAACAAGAAAACCCAATTTATTGTTTAGTCCACCACAGAGGGGTAGACCAAACAAAAATTTTGCTAGTTCGGCAAATAATACACCAGAACCAAGGAACGGCTCTCAGGGCTGTTTATGTTACAGCGAAGCTTTAAACAGGGAGGATGTGAAATTGTCCCCCCTAAAGTTCTGAGTGAATTCCTTATAATAAACCACAGGATAGGCCTATACCTAAAAGTGTTTATATTATATTAATTACATAAAGTTAATTCGTCGCGAAACTCGATCGTGGCGGCCCTACACCGAAGATGATCGTAACGCCCTCCATCGAAACAAAGACCCAGCAAAAATAAGGTGAGGCAAATTATTTTCATTCTAATATACTGTAGGTCGCGCAAATCCCGACGCTAGAATTACCGTAATCAATATAAATATAAAGAGGTCCTTTAAAGACCTACATATTCATAACTCTCTAACGAAAAAGCATAGGGCTTTTGTCGGTAACCCTCCACTGAAGTCTGCTGGAAATTTCCAACGGATGAGGGCACAGGCAATCAACCCATAGCCCTATATAGTTTTTTCACATGGTGGCCCTGTGTATGGGGAACTAACCCCTCTACAATTTACACTGACACGCAGTGGCTAGGCTTAGTTCATTAGGCCTAGCCCCAATTTCAACCGTAACCCCACTATAGTTTTTTCATATGGTGGCCTATTCAACTGGGAACCGATTCCTTTACCTTTACACTAACCGAAAACAAAGGCTTGTTCATTTAACAGGCATAACTTATTTTAGGTCCTAAAAAAATAGGCCCGCAACATTAAGCCTATTTAATAGGTCCTACTCTTCAAACTCAAAACTAAGCCTTGTTAATTTAACAGGCTTAATCAACTCATTTGAGGTCCTATCAAATAATAGGCCCAAACATAAGCCTACTTGGTAGGCCCAACAAATCGGCCTATTTAGTAGGCCCACCTAACTTTACATTACATAATAGGCCTACCTCTTAAAGTAGGCCTTACTATTTACACTCAAGGCCTATCCTAACTAAAAATACTAAATTTATAATTGAACCTGTGGTGTAGGTTATAAAATTTATTTCAGCAATTTAACTTACTCATAAGACTCATTAACATCACAAAATTCGACTCAGACCTGTAACATCACAAAATTCGACTCAGACCTGTAACATCACAAAATTCGACTAAAACCTGTAACATCACAAAATTCGACTAAAACCTGTAACATCACAAAGACCTAAAGCAATTGCACAAATTCGAACCTACACCCACCTAACACCTATTCGTAACCCTATACCAAGTCCTATTTGACATATAGGCCCAACCTATTTCAAATCCTATTTGACATATAGGCACACCAAGTCCTATTTGACATATAGGCCCAACCTATTACCTATTCGAAGTCCTATTTGACATATAGGCCCAACCTATTACCTATTCGAAGTCCTATTTGACATATAGGCACACCAAGTCCTATTTAACATATAGGCCCAACCCTATTCCAATTCCTATTTGACATATAGGCACACCAAGTCCTATTTGACATATAGGCCCAACCTATTACCTATTCGAAGTCCTATTTGACATATAGGCATAAGTCCTATTTGACATATAGGCCCAACCTATTCCAAGTCCTATTTGACATATAGGCCCAACCTATTCCAAGTCCTATTTGACAAAAGGCCCAACCAATTCCAAATCCTATTTGACATATAGGCATACCAAGTCCTATTTGACATATAGGCCCAACCTATTTCAAACCCTATTTGACATATAGGCATACCAAGTCCTATTTGACATATAGGCACAACCTATTACAGACAAGGCTTGATATAAGGGTCTCAAATGCAACGTTTGAGGATCTTTACTCAGCCAAATTGATTAACCTAATCCAAAACCCAAAAATAAAACCCTATAACAAAATACACATTTACACACATACGTACGGTACAGTATATAAATATATACATACGACTTCAAACATCCAATTCTTCTTTTAAAAGAAGACACAACAGATTTCATTAACAGACACAAACATTCCTCGCAAACAGATTGGATTCCTTCAAAACCCCAAACCTTCCAGACCTACCTGTAGGATACACAACATTTACTCATTCATAACTACGGGTATTAATTTCATTGGAATGGTGAATCCAAGTTTTGAAGACCAACTGGATTCGGAGGAATGACACACACACACACACACACACACTACTCTTTCATGTGTCTCAAACACAACAACCTGTCTAAACATAACCAAGGATCGGAGAGTAAAAGCTTTTATTGCTGCGCTCTGATTCTGTGCACATAATTTTGTGCCAAAAATTATATGGTTAGACAGTGACACGTACAAACAAACTACTCTACTCCAAAGGGCCTTGGCCTACCTTGGCCATAGCCCAACAAATCATCAAAGGGCCTTGGCCTACCTTGGCCATAGCCCAACAATTCATCAAAGGCTGATGGCCTACCCTTGGCCATAGCCCAACAAATCATCAAAGGGCCTTGGCCTACCTTGGCCATAGCCCAACAAATCATCAAAGGGCTGATGGCCTACCCTTGGCCATAGCCCAACAATTCATCAAAAGGGCTGATGGCCTACCTTGGCCATAGCCCAACAAACAGGGGCTTTGTGGCCTCCCTTGGCCACAACCCAAACCTCCCTTGGCCACAGCCCAAACTACAGGGGTTTTGTGGCCTCCCTTGGCCACAGCCCAAACTACAGGGGTCTTGTGGCCTCCCTTGGCCACAGCCCAAACTACAGGGGTCTTGTGGCCTCCCTTGGCCACAGCCCAAACTACAGGGGTCTTGTGGCCTCCCGTGGCCACAGCCCAAACTACAGGGGTCTTGTGGCCTCCCGTGGCCACAGCCCAACTACAGGGGTCTTGTGGCCTCCAAAGGCCACAGCCCAAACTACAGGGGTCTTGTGGCCTCCCGTGGCCACAGCCCAAACAGCAAGGGTCTTGTGGCCTCCCGTGGCCACAGCCCAAACTACAGGGGTCTTGTGGCCTCCCGTGGCCACAGCCCAAACAGCAGGGTCTTGTGGCCTCCCGTGGCCACAGCCCAAACTACAGGGGTCTTGTGGCCTCCCGTGGCCACAGCCCAAACAGCAAGGGTCTTGTGGCCTCCCGTGGCCACAGCCCAAACTACAGGGGTCTTGTGGCCTCCCTTGGCCACAGCCCAAACTACAGGGGTTTTGTGGCCTCCCTTGGCCACAGTACAAACTACAGGGGTCTTGTGGCCTCCCTTGGCCACAGCCCAAACTACAGGGGTTTTGTGGCCTCCCTTGGCCATAACCCAAACAGCAAGGGTCTTGAGGCCTCCATTGGCCAGAGACCAAACAAAAAAAAGTCTTGTGGCCTCCCTAGGCCATAGGCCAAACAACACAAAACAGTACAGGATTCGAACCCCCAAGCCCTCCAGATCTACCTGTGGAGGAGTAAATTTACTCCACTAAAACTACGGGTATTGACTAGTCTGAAGTGGTAGGAGGTTTGAATACAGTACAAACTCTTTCTAATTCTCCTAAATTAAATGAACAAATAACAAGAGACAACAATGGGAACATTGAACCAAACAATTACATGAAAACACTTGGAATGCTTTGGTTTTTTAAAACAGAATTCCGAACACGATGACACTCTTTGCACAAAGAGTTATAACTTAAATCCAAATGCCGATACAAAAAGACAAGTGCTTTCAGAATCATCCAAAATTTTCGACCCCATTGGATTTATTTACCAGCAACCATAAGATCCAAAACCCTTTTGCAAGACTTATGGAAAAAGAAAATTGATTGGGATGAACCACTTTCAGTGGAAGACCAACTTCATTGGAAAAAATTAGCCACAGACTTGAACAAAGTTCAAGACATCTACGTACCAAGATGTGCTGGCTACAGATTGAAATCTCAAACACTACACATTTTTACAGATGCCAGCACACAAGCTTACGGGTGTTGTGCCTATTTAACAAGTGAAAATGAAAGTAACTTGGTTTATTCAAAGGCAAAAGTGGCACCCTTAAACCAAAAGAAAACTGTACCACAACTTGAATTATTAGCTGTCTCATTGGGAGTTAAAACAGCAGACTTTCTTTCACAAGTGTATAAGAAGTTGACATAACAAACATTTACTTAAGGACAGACAGTCAAATTTGTCTAACATGGGTGACCAACACAGATACAACTTCTTGCAAAAATATATTTGTGAAAAACAGACTAACAGAAATCAAAACTGCAAACACAAACCTTGGTATCAAATTTAGGTACATAAAAAAAAGAGAATCCTGCAGACTTTTAGACAAGAGGGCTCTCTTACAAGCTGTTGAAACAAATAAAATCTGGTATGAAGGGCCCGAATGGCTAACATGTGAGGATCTTTGGCCAGCCAAAGTAGTTAACCTCACACTCAACTCTACAACAACTGAAAAGATCACTGAGGACAAACCTATATTTGACTATCACCTTTATTCAGACCTCAACAAACTCTTGAGAATTACAGTCTATTGCTGCAAGTTTGTCAATAGCTACCTTCTCAAACACTGTCCTCAGAAGGCCTTTTCTAACTTAACAGAAACTGCAACAAAATACTGGCTCCAACAGATACAAGCTTCAGAATTTGACAAGGAGTTGAAGTATCTTAGGTCCAGTAACACATTAAACAAAGGAATTCCTTCACTTGTCATGATCTAAATCTGTACCTGGATACAGAGGGTCTGATAAGGTGTAAAGGAAGGCTTAACAAGTCAACTTTGACTTACAACTCTAAGCACCCAATTCTTCTTCCAAGGAGAAATCACTTCACAAATCTCATCATCAGGGATACCCACAACAAAATACACCACATGGGGGTCCCACAAAACCTGACAGGCCTCAAAGAAAGACTGCTTTGAAAGCCAGAAAACTTTTACAAGAAAAAATTAAGACTGGTGACTTATAAACCTTACACAAACTGAGCAAAGTTAAAATGCTTAATAACTTTACTTTAATTCCATAAATTTCCTATACCAAAAGGGAGTCAAACTGATTGACATAACTTTAACTAAACTTGAGAAGTTGGCCTCTTGAACTTTCATATTTGAATAGGTCTTGAGTAACCTCTCTCTTCCTAAATTCCTATTTCATTCTTTTCAATCCATTTCACATGGTTTAAAACACAGTTTATCAAAAAATTTGATCTACAACATACAAATTTTTCTCCGGCCCCCCCCCCCCCCCAGTATATGGAAAAACTATACGCACTCACAACATGGTATCATATGTGGTACATTTATTTCATAATTAAATATAAATTATTAATTAATTGAATTAAATATCTATACAAAATTGCCTCGGGATTGGCGACATAGCCTATTGGGAATGAAATAATTGAATTGCCATACGTACAAAGAACCTGTATGTATGAATCAGCCTCACATAGCAACAAGAAAACCCAATTTATTGTTTAGTCTACCACAGAGGGTAGACCAAACAAAAATTTTGCTAGTTCGGCAAATAATACACCAGAACCAAGGAACGGCTCTCAGGGCTGTTTATGTTACAGCGAAGCTTTAAACAGGGAGGATGTGAAATTGTCCCCCCTAAAGTTCTGAGTGAATTCCTTATAATAAACCACAGGATAGGCCTATACCTAAAAGTGTTTATATTATATTAATTACATAAAGTTAATTCGTCGCGAAACTCGATCGTGGCGGCCCTACACCGAAGATGATCGTAACGCCCTCCATCGAAACAAACAAAGACCCAGCAAAAATAAGGTGAGGCAAATTATTTTCATTCTAATATACTGTAGGTCGCGCAAATCCCGACGCTAGAATTACCGTAATCAATATAAATATAAAGAGGTCCTTTAAAGACCTACATATTCATAACTTCTAACGAAAAAGCATAGGGCTTTTGTCGGTAACCCTCCACTGAAGTCTGCTGGAAATTTCCAACGGATGAGGGCACAGGCAATCAACCCATAGCCCTATATAGTTTTTTCACAACCGTCTTCTTTTTTATAAGTAATCCAAATCACACCCAAAACAAACCATAGTGAAAACAGAACTGAATAAGGATTTTGGAATGAGTATGCATTATTGGAGATTCAAAATGCACGTCTCTGATTGGTCGGATAAGGTAACATGAAACAAAAACCAGATTTAATTGGCTGATTTGACCTGTTTCCTAATTTTGCCACGAGATGACTCCCCATAAAACTGGAGAGGACGAGGACCAGCAAAATTTTAACAGCGGAAAGAGGTAAACACTCGGTCAATGGCCTATAATGGCTGCTTTTTACGTCTAAATTTTTTTTTTTTAAAAAATAATTATTACATTTTCTTGATTTTTATAAGTTTCCCGGAGGTTTCAAGGTGTCCTGAATACGAATTTATATGTTAAATTGTCATAGAATGTCTCCTATCGAAAACGAACAAAGCATTAAAACGAATATTAATCAAAAGTTTTGTTAATTAGTTGACTTGAAATTGGCATTTTCAAAATTTTATTACAAAATATAGCTTATGACTTGGATAACCTCAAGAGACCCAAGTGGCTAAATGCAATATATGGTACCCAGCATAAATAAAAAGAAGACAAAAGATAAATCAGCTGTTAGCTGAATGATACTTTTGAAGATAGGCTAAGGCTGAAATAAGGTAAGTAGGCTAGGCAAAGCCACGGTATTACGGTCCTTGACTCCTAATATAATTAATTCCAATTTTCTTTGGTTGCACTTTATTCTTCAGAAGAAAGAACTTAAACGGACCACACTTAACTTCTTTCTAACAAAACTTAATAAATCAGCCGAAACGTTAAAGTGAACTTGTGGATTTTACTCCAAGCAGTAGGCCAAGGACCCAATCTCATTATGTTGTAACAAGCTTCTTGGCAACCAGTATGAGAAGTTTGACAAGTGATGCTTAGACTCTGAAAAGATGAGTGAAGTATTCATAAATATTACAGTGCATTTCATTTGGAAAACGAAGCCACTCGAGCCTAGGCCTATCCAGTTTATCCAAGTCATAAGCTATCTTTTATGGTAAAGCTTTACAAGACACCCGCATTGCCATGAAACATGCTACAATAACGAAACGTATATCAATCGATAGAACAGAAAAAATGGTGCAAGCAGCTATGTATCATTTTGAAAATATTAGAAAATAAAGTTAAGACACTATGTAGATGTTACTAGGCCAATCATAGCTTACACCATTTGGATCTTTCCATTTCATGTACTGTTTCCAATTTTGTTGAAAATAAGATATTTAATGTAGGTCAACTGTACGCCCTTGATGATTGGTTAGGTTGTCGTGATATTTTCGTTTGGTTAAATTGTGATATTTTCATTAAAACTATCATCAAGGGCGTTCAGTTGACCTAACTGGGTGTTCAGTTGACCTACATTAAATATCTTATTTTCAACAAAATCAGGAACAGTACATGAAATGGAAAAGATCCAAATGGGGTAAACTTTGATAGGCCTAGTAACATCTTCATAGTGTCATAATTTTATTTTCTAATATTTTCAAAATGATACATAGCTGCTTGCACCATTTTTTCTGGTCTATCGATTGATATATGTTTCATTACTATAGCATGTTTCATGGCAATGCGGGTGTCTTGTAAAGTTTTACTTATTTTATAATAAAATTGTGTAAAATGTCAATTTCAAGTCAGCTAATTAACCTACAACCATTTACAGAGCTACCAAAGTAGTCTACATAACTCAAGCTAAGAATATACACTATTTACAATCTACAAACTTTTTTATTTCATGAAAGCATCCAGATTTATATAATTTACAGGTGACTTCCTCACTCTTGTAACTAACATTCCTCTTAATAGTACCTAGCATTTTGTCTTATTTCTAGCCTCTAAGCACTGCTTAAAAAATTTTAGATCACTACTAACTATAATGCCAAAATCATTTTTCTCTCTAACATCCTCTAACCAGTTTCCTTGCATCTCATAACTAAAGTTTTTATTATTTCTACGTACCAAAATGGATGACACTGCATTTTTGAACATTGAATTCCATCTGCTATTTACTAGCTCATTTAACTAATTTATCAAGATCTTTTTGTAGTTTAGAAGAATTTTCTGTATATGTAACTAGGGTAACTACTTTTGTATGATCTGCAAATTTAAAAACTTTACTACCTACTCTCCCTTCTCTAAATAATTTAGATATGAAATAGAGTAATGGACCTAACACTAATCCCTGTGGTACTCCACTTTTCACTTTCTGCCACCTAGATTCATGACCATTTAGAATTACACACAAACCCTGTTAATTTGACACTTTCAGGGCTTTACTCTTGTTGAATAATCTAGAAGGTATGAATTAACTGGACAGTATAAAACTAGTTAGCTAGATATTTTGAATTTTTGTACAAAGTACCGTAAGATGGGGTAACTGGGCACTATAACTCAACTAAGTTTAAGGTAAATTTCATTATATAACAGTATGAATTTTTCCGAAAATTGTAAGTATCTATCTATGTAATAGGTATAGGTACCTAAAATGAAAAAATAATAACGAAATGTACCTTAAACTTAGTAGTGCCCAGTTACCCCATCTTACGGTACTGAAGTACTTGTATATAAAATTTGTTGGATATTTTAACATTTTATATGAATGTGTGGTGTATTTCTTAAATCTACTGTCCAGTAACTAAACACTACTATATAAATTAATTGCAAAGTTTTTAAACTATTTCTTCATAATATTAATAATAATATTGTACAGTCTTATTACTGTAATACTGTACCATATGTACATTATTAATGTTTAGTTTAGTTATTGGTCTTATGATGCATCATAGTGGTGGTAACTGTCTTATTCCAAATAGCCACAAATAGCAGCCATGGGCTGTGTGGGTACAATTCATACAACAATCAGATTATTCATATTTGAAATTCATTGGCTATTTCAGAGGGTCAAAGAAATTTACAAAATAACGGAGTGTGAATTAACAGAGTTCAAGTGTACTCTGTTCCTGGTTTTCTAACAAATTTTTTATCCAGTTAATAACTGACCCCAATATCCTATGAGCTTTTTAATTTATATGGAGCTCTCCTTTTGAAACCTTGTCAAATGTCTAACTAACATCTGAATAAATAACATCTACATCATTTCCATTATCTATATGTTCAGTTACAAACTCTAAAAACTCTAAAAGATTAACCAAACATGACCTTCCTGATCTAAAATGGTCTTGAATATTATTACTTATAATTCTTCTAGTATCTTTTTTATACTGGGCCAGCCAAAAATTTTATAGTCCTCTAGAAAAAAACTTAATGGCATTTTTTGTTAATAACAGGCACCCACTTTAGATAAGTAGTATTGAGGATGCCAAAGAAGTGGGTGGATGCCACTCTCAATTTTGGGTTTGAAGGTCCTATACAAGGTTAAAAGAGTCAAATTCTGAAAAATTCCAAATTTTTGCATTTCAGTGGTGGCTCTACATCAGGGATCTTCTTTGAGCCCGTACCTTTTTGTTTTGATTATGGATGTGTTGGCCCAGGGGATAAAAGATCAATCCCCTTGGTGTATGCTCTTTGCAGACGATATTGTTCTGTGCAGCAACAGGAGAGAAGTAGTAGAAAGAAAATTGGAGGAATGGAGGAGGGCTTTTGAAGACAGAGGGTTGAAAATCAGCAGAAAGAAAATGGAGTACCTGAGGTTCTACGAAAATCAAGACTCAGAAATTAGTTTAGAGGGAGCGAGGTTAAGAGAGTAAGTAAGTTTACGTACTTGGGATCGACAGTGGCTGAGGACGGTGAGCTGGACACAGAAATAACACACAGAGTGCAATCTGGTTGGAAAAATTGGAAGAAAGTTTCAGGGGTGTTGTGTGACCGAAGAATAGGCGCAAGGGTTAAGGGAAAGGTGTATAAGACTGTGGTAAGACCGGCTATGATGTACGGGGCTGAGTCTTGGGCTATAAAGAAAGATCATGAGAAAAGACTAGATGTAACGGAGATGAGAATGCTGAGATGGATGTGCGGAGTGACAAGGTTGGATAGAGTAAGGAATGAAAGGATAAGGGGCACAACAAAGGTTGGAGAAATCTCGAGGAAGATACAAGAAAGTAGACTGAAATGGTATGGACATGTGATGAGAGGGGACGAAGATTATGTAGGTAAGAGAACGATGAATATGGAGGTGCATGGCAGGAGAAAGAGAGGCAGACCGAAGCGAAGGTGGATGGAGAAGGTGAGGGACGATTTGAGGGAGAAGGGTTTGTCGGAGGAAGAAGCCCAGGACCGGGCTGTGTGGAGGAGGCTGGTCAGAAACGCCAACCCCGCATAGAGGCGGGAACGGGCGAAGAGAAAGAAGAAGAAGTGGTGGCTCTATGTAACAATGTGTTTAAAAGTGTATCTAGCACATAAAGCATATTTTTGTGATTTTTATGGATAATAATTGAATGTAACTATGACTCTGGATGTCTGTATTTCCATTAAAACTACATTTAGCATGCTGGGTGAGGTCTGCACATGCCTACACCCTACTACTACCATAGTACAAGTAATAGCATACTTTCACATGTTGAATATTTTTAATGCACTGGCTGGCCAGACATTGGTTTGGTATAAGCAATTAAAAGAGTGCAGACAGTGCCAGCTGGTAAAATAATAATAATACTGTTAAAGGCTAGGTATGTTTCAAATTGTTTAAATATATCTGTGGCTACTACATACTGCCATTCCCACTTGTCTTTGCAGATAGGGAGCTCATCAGCAAATGGACCCTGTAGCTGTCATCAAGCGCAAGAGGAAATGTCAGGATGTCAGTGAGGATTGTTGCTTCTTCTGCAAAAGCAGTGCTGTTGACCTGCACACAGCATCAGCAGAAGGAAAAGCAAGAATTATAGCTGTGGGTGATGAAAGAACCTGGGAGATACCTACTATCTTGATGTTTTACAAAGACTGGAAAGTCATTCCAAGGATGATTTCAATGCATTGGAACTCAAGTGGCATAAATCATGCTATGCTTTATTCACCTCTGAAAGCAAACTCAAAAGGCTGTGAAGTCAGCAGTAGACCATGGGTGCATTGGCGACCACAAAAAGTGCAGGCTCTCAGGCTTTTCCCCAAAGCATAGATGTTCAACACCAGTGATTGACTGGACCCTCTGCATGTTTTGCCAAAAGAAGACCACAAGAAACTGCACAGGATGGAGACAATGGAGAAGTCAGATGACTTGATCCAGCATGCCAAACACGACCCTGTCATGAGCATACCATTGTCAGCAATGAGTGATGTGATTGCAGTTGAAGGCTGCTATCATCTGGCATGTTTGGTGACATTTGAGAGATGTACTAGAAAACAAGTGGTGTCAGAGGAGCAGCAAGGGCCTGAAAATGAGTGCATGATAAAGCTGTGCAAAGACTTGACAGTAGGCCTGTCTCATGGTCACATATACGACATGGGAGACATCTAGGACAGATATGAGAGTATGTGTAATGACACTGGAATCACCGTGAAATATTCTAGGAGAACAACATTCTATGAAGATATTCAAAGGTTGCTTGGATCAAACACCAGCTATGTATGCCCATTGTCAAGGGGCCTGCTGCTGATTTACCCTGGAGAGAGCTCAGATTTCATCTCCAAAGCACTGGCTAAGTCTTGTGAACAAGGTCCTGTCACCTCTGAGTCAGAGTCTACTGAAGATGAAGATGCTGATGTCCAGTGGTGTAGTGCTGTGGGAACGCGTGGGAACGGCATTCCCTCACTATTTCAAATAAATCCGAACTTACAAATCTCTAACGTCATGAAATTTTAATTCCCAACCCTAGAAGAAATATGAGAAAGAATCATTAACTGTTTCATTTCTTTTAGCTTCGACTGAGGCAATGCTAGCCTATAGAGATATGGTGAAACAGTCACCACGGTGTACCAGTTGTTAACTTTTTTTTAGTTAATCATTCCAGTTGTTAGCTATTTTTATTGATCGTACTGGATGTCATATATCTAATGACACTGGAAATACTGCATCTTCAACCTTGGAATATATCCTAATATCCAGTGCATATGACCTCAAAATATCCCTGAAATTGGTCAGATTTCAAAAGAATTCCCGGGGGGCTTACAGTGCCCCCAGACCCCCAGCTGTATGGGCTCGCCGCGCTCGCCATTGTTCCCCCCGCATCTGAGTAACACTTTCAAAATGTGTTCCCTCACTTCTTTATTTAGCACTACACCACTGCTGATGTCAGCATGTGTGCCACTAGCAGCATATTCCAAGATATGGTACATTAGGGTGTGTCAATTTGGGAGGTGAAAATTAATTTTTGCCAATTCCTTCACTGAGGGGTTTTAAAAATATGTTTTTGGATGTGAAGAATTCAAATCTGCTATTATTTTTGTGATTGCTCAACACTTAGCTTGGTAAATCTACGTTTGATTAAAAAGCACATAAATTGCTCTCGGAAAACAACATTTATTAATTTTAGCTTCTCAAAATGTTGGGTAATGCTATAAAAATTTTAGTTTCTCTACATAAAACATATCCTAGTAATCATAAAACATATCCTTGTAATCATAAAACAACATTAGAAAGTAATGACATCAGTAAAAAAAAATATTTAAACAAGAAGTTTGATTCGTTCTTGGACATCAGCCGCCGACTTGCTTCTTGGCCTCTGATATAGCCCTCACATTTCTCATGTGTATACACCCTGCCTGCTGCCTCTGTGACTTGTTTCACACACCTCTCTATTGACTGAGCATGACAGGGCCACTGTGGAACTTGCATAGGCTTGTCAAAGAACTTCTTTACTTCCGCTGTAGTCAGTTTACATGTCAAAGGAGGTTCAAATACCCTGTCAGACCAGTCTGTCAGCTCCAACACAGAAGAAGCACTGGGGTTGATGGAAGGTGTCTTCCTGGGACGTACAGAAAGATCTCCAAGTGTGTCATCATCTCCACCCCTCATGTCAACAATCTTTGGACACCAGCTCTCCTCTCCTCACTGTCATCTGAGCACAAGAGTGTCTGAATTATCATTTCACTGAATGCATACCATGCTGAGCGCTTGATGGTTGGCAAAACAGCATCCACTACAGCCTTCTTTTGCAGCCTAACTAGCTGCAGCTGAAACAAGATGTGGCGTGGGCCTTCCACCCAAGAGTGTTTTACTTTGATGTTGAACCAACAGGGGTAGTACACACCAACAATGTATTCCACTATCAGTTTTAAGTTGTTGAGGGTTTTGCCTTTAAGGCCATGTTTTGAAACCCATATGCAACAAAGCCTGTTTGCTGTTGTCAACCACCTTGAATGGCTCACTGGACCAATTTCAAGAAGGGCCAGATCTGTGGGAAGTTCTCCTGTCCTTATGGCCTGTGTGATCCTATACCCGTACGCTTGATCAGTAGAGAGATCCTTTACGACATTGTCACTCAGTGAAGAGGCTCTCCAATTGAGAGTTTGGTGAATGAAGGATCAATTTCAAGTTTGGTTGCAGTGTCTAGCATCTTGCCAATGTTACCTGTCCACTTGTTGTTAGACAAGGTCTTCCCATCCAGTGCTGTGATCAAGTGTCGCAGGGGTAACTCGTTAGTGTGGAGGGCACAAACCAACCAGATCAGCTTACGGCAAAGCTTGACCTCTACCCAATGCATGGAACCACCCTCCCAGCCAGTGTTAACATTTGTAGAATCACCTCCAGTGGCCTGCAGGCTTTTATCAATGCCCTTCTTCTTCATGAAATCTACAAGATTATCAGCAATAACTTCAGCAGGTTTTTTTCTCGTTGAGCCTTTCTCAGGAGTGAAGTGGTAGAGATATCTTCCACCTGGCTCACTGCACACAGAATAATGCTCTTCTTTGATGATGCTGGGGAACTGACGATCTGAATTGTCTGCTTTCAGCATAACTTTAGTTGTATCTTGACTGCCGTCAAAGAAGATGCAGTCAATTTCACCCTTCTTACAAAGATCATCAAATTCCTGATCCAGGGATCTCATAACTTTTTCTTGGGCCCTCTTGACTTTATTGTGATCAACTAAAAGCCTCTTGTCTTCTTCAGTGATCAAGCCAGCATCCATAAAAGCAGCAGTGGTGATGGCAGCTGTGGCACGCAGGCCAACACCATATCTGGTGCTATGCATAGCAACATTAGGTATTTCTAATGTGTTGTACTCTGGCTTTTTATTGGAAGTTGAAGATGTGCTTGGTATTTCTAATGTCACTTCATAACTTCCATCCTTTCCATCTTGAGCATCAGCTATTTGTTCTTCATTTTCATCATCAGAGAAAATTATTTCATTTGATGGCATTGAAACATCCTGCTTACTTGTCTGCTTATATTCAGCAAGCCTTCTTCTTTCATCTTCTTGCCGCTTCTGCTTTTTGACTTGTCTGTTGTGCTCAGGTTGATCTGGCAAGCCAATCTGATGTGGTCCAATAGAACCAGACTTGTCTCTCTGACCTTTAATGAAAGCAAGTTCCTTCACAGGGGGGTCATTCTCTGTCAGATCAACCAGTGCCTAACACCCTCATCTCTCAGATTTTGCTGAAATTTGGTTTATAGGGGGGTTTGTGGGCCCTGAATCCATTTCTGAAATTATAAGGTCAATCCAACCAATGGTTCAAGAGATATGACCTCGGGAAATTTGAGGTCACTTGCGAGGTCACTAACATTTGGCGACCCATAACTTGGGTAATAATGGTCACAATTATATAAAAGTATATATATTTAGAATCAGAAAACGACAAGGAATCCAAATATGCAAGTTTTAGAACTCTAGGTTGAAAAATAAAAAAGTTACACTGTAACCAAAATTTGAGGTCACGATTTGACCTCTGGGGTATCAAATGAGAATTTTTTTTTTAAATGTAAAAAATGAAGGCATAGGCATTGGCTATTAGAATCAGCAAAAAAAAGTTTGTTTGTTAGTATTTTTCATGTAACTAACATATAAGTGAACATATTCATAAGTTGTGCGTCAATTCTACCTATTTTTTCACACTTAAGCTCATAATTTGACCTATAGAAATTAAAATTACATTTTTTTATAGATATAAAAACAAAGGCAAAAAATGTAAAATTGTATTTCACTGCTAATCTACACTGGCAATAATAGTTATAAATTATAATAGTGAAAGGGGAAGACCTACTTAGAGGATTCATGTGCTAGCCTAATACAATTTTTGCATGCTCGATGCTCTCATCAATTTCTTTTTGTGGAAAAATGTATTGAATTCTGCTGCCTCCTCTTAGGGTAGGACAACTCATTACAGTTAATATATGATGTCCTGGCACTGCACATGAATCCTTGTTTGATGGATAATAATATGCACTTGATCCTGATGACCCAGAGGGATGGAGAAAGTTCACAGTGAAATCATCAAACTCTTCACAATATTCCTCCACAATTCCATACCAAACTTGCATGTCATAAATGCAGCCAACATACTCTCCTGGTTTGACACATTTTAGGTTACCAAGCATTGCAGGTTCATTAGTAAAATGACTTTTCCTTATTCTTTTCTTTTCTCCAATGCCACTTGAAATGGGATACACCATCAGTTCTTCCTTGTTTAGGGGAACAAATCTATGATATTTCTGAGTTCCAGGAATAGCCCTACTATCCTTGAATCGATGTTCCAACCATTCTTCTGCATCTTTCAAATCAGCTGTAGTTACAAAGAAAAAATTTATCTTCTTGCTCAAGTTTTCTTCACAAAACTGAAACATGTGTTCTGGTGTAAGAATTTGCCTCTCTGTAGTTCTCTGCAAACTGGCACGAGCAGTAGCTCTTTTCACTGTTCCTCCAATCCCATCACATGCATTTTTGCCATGGGATGTAGCAAAGAAGTGCCATTCACAAGACAGACCAAAATCCTCTTCATGGTAACAGAGATTTGTGAAGTTGTATCTGTTCTTATATTGGCCAGCATATCCATCTGAGAAATAGTGCACCTTCTTCAATTGTGGGCATCTGAATTTAACATATGTCATAAGCTTCAATATGAATGAGTAAACCATTATAGTGTTGTGTTTTAGTGATGCAGATAAGAAACAGACACTAAAATGGCTAAGTTCCTGGTCTGCAGATGATCTATAATAGATGACAAAAGGGTGAACTGTACACTGTGAATTGTCCCAGTGAAACCCTTGGGCAGCATCCTGGACAATGAAAGAATAATTCTCAGAGAAATCACCTACTATAACTACCTCGCTCTGAGGTGGTAGTGTTTCTTTCAACTGCTTGAAGTACTGTGATTGTTGCTGAGCAACAAAGTGATGACGAACCATGCAGGATATTTTCATGCTTAGGGATGATAAGTATTCATGAAGTGGCTCCACCTTATCAACCATTGTACAACGGTCAACAGTCACCCATTGCTTGTAAGATATTTCATTTGGAGCTGATTTCACACTGTCAAGTAACTCAAGAAAATCCAGGACACCCTCTTCTCTTGGGCAATCATTGCAAAGTTGCATCATGCAAGTCTCTCTTTCTGTACTGCAGACACTGTAATCCATAAGATCCTTGTATGAAAGACCTCTTTCTCCCAATGCAGCCAGCTGCAATTTTGGATTTTGATGGTATGTGCAGACACAGACAGAATGAGTCCCACCACTACCGGCAAGCACACAATATGATGGCCGTAATTTTGCAAATGTGGAAAATCCTATTTTGGGATCCTTTTCATCATTTTTATATAGTTCAAACATCTCTCTTAAATTCCCGAGGACCAATCGTTTTTGCACCTTCATTGCACCTTCAGCACTGATAACTTTCACGCAATCCTTTTGGCCAGGACACATACGACTAACCTCTTCTGACTCATAGAATCTTCTAACTATATCTTTGTGTTCTTCAGATATCACTTTTCCTTTGCTCATTAGTGGAATCTTCGGAAGGATTCCATGTTCTGATTTAAGTGAACGGCTTCTTTTCACCATGTATGTTGTAGTTTGAAAGAAACTAGCTGTTTTTTCAATTGTGTATGGTGAGAGTGTCAATATTTGTAGTTTGTGATGGTGACATTTGCTCTCCAGGAATGACTATTTCAATTCATTCATTAATTTGTCTAGATGTTTTTCAGATTTAGTTTCAGGTTTTGAAGTATCACTTACCTCCTCGGTAATTTGAACACCATAACTGAGTTCTAGCCTCTCCTTCAGGTGTTTCTGAGCAGATGATAGCTTACCACGAGCCTTGCGCTTTTTCTGGCTTAATGACAGCCCTTCTGAAAAGAACAGAAAAAAAGGTTTCACACACCTGAATATTAGTAATTAAATATTAATTATAGTACCTTAAATGCTATATAATTGGCTATATAGTAGATCAAACAGACCTTGTAGTAAAGTATAAGTTATTATATTAATTTATTACTTACTTTTTTTAACTGGTGTTTGGTCCAGAAATGCTAGAACTGGTTCAACTGAAGTTGAAGGATTTTCCTTTATCAAGCAATCACTGTCATTGTCCAGATCTTGAATTGAAGAGCTGTTACTCAAGCCACTGATAGTAGATGATTCATTTGAATCCTGCTCAGACTCGTTGTTTTCAGTGGTACTAAGTATAGTGGGGTTTTTCATTATCAGTGTCCAGCAGTTCACACACAACAATGAGTCTTTTTTCACTCTTCCAGCACATTTTTCAACAAGTACATCAGTCACTTTTCTAAGATTGATTGTTATGCGTTTCTTGTGTTTTTGAATAGGGTCCTGGCAGTATTTCAAGTGCCGAACCATTGTATTTTGATCTGTAAAGATATAGGATTTACAATTAGGTAATATATATTTTTAGAAAATATATAGCTATACACACTTAATATTTTAGGCCTTGATAGTCTCTGAGGCTCATTAAAACACCATACCCACCAGCCACCCACAGTACTGGCTGGAACTGTACTAACCTGTAGACAAGGAATTTTGCAACTATCTGTGTTGATTCTGCACTTAGACAAGTAGCAACATGTTTCAACAGGTTTGTTTAGGCTACATGTGAGCTTAGTCTTCCCCTTTCACTATTATAACTATTATTGCCAGTGTAGATTAGCAGTGAAATACAATTTTTATTAAATTCTTGGAGCTTGAGGTCAAATTGATAGCTAAGATATAAAAATTCCTTGAAATGACAAGCAATTTATAAATATGGTGTTCACTTATAAGTTAGTTACATGAAAAGTACCAACATAAACAAACTTTTTATGATTGTTTCTATTAGTCAAGAACTCTGACTTTGTTTTTTATATCTATTATATCTATAAAAAATGTAATTTTAATTTCTATAGGTCAAATTATGAGCTTAAGTGTGAAAAAATAGGTAGAATTGACGCACAACTTTTTTTTTTTTTAGTTCAGGAAGAACCGATTCGCCTCTATTTAAAGGGCATATCTCAGCGGAAAAACAAAGAAAAAGTGAGAGGAAAGACAGAGGAAAAAGAAAGGGTGGAGGGGACAGTCGAAGTGGAAAAAGACCAAGGACTGCAGGGTCGAGCCCCATCATCCTTGGGTGCTAGGGCCGGGAGGGTGCACGTGAAACCTCCAGGAACAAGCACGTACAAACGAGCACAAAGAGCACTCAAGAGCACGAGCTTAGAACCCCCTTGCGGGGACGCACAACTTATGAATATGGTGTTCACTTATATGTTAGTTACATGAAAAATACTAACAAACAAACTTTTTTTTGCTGATTCTAATAGCCAATGCCTATGCCTTCATTTTTTACATTTAAAAAAAAAATTCTCATTTGATACCCCAGAGGTCAAATCGTGACCTCAAATTTTGGTTACAGTGTAACTTTTTTATTTTTCAACCTAGAGTTCTAAAACTTGCATATTTGGATTCCTTGTCGTTTTCTGATTCTAAATATATATACTTTTATATAATTATGACAATTATTACCCAAGTTATGGCTCGCCAAATGTTAGTAACCTCGCGAGTGACCTCAAATTGCCCGAGGTCATATCTCTTGAACCGTTGGTCGGATTGACCTTATAATTTCAGAAATGGATTCAGGGCTCACAAATGCCCTATAAACCAAATTTCAGCAAAATATGAGAGATGAGGGTGTTAATTTCAATTTTTTTTGGTTGATCTGACAGAGAATGACCCAGGGATCTTCATCTCCCTAGGGCATGTACAGTTAATGTGAATTTCGTTTTTGCAACCAGCATCTGCAAGGCAGCCAAATTCAGAGCAGAGAACAATTTTATTGCAACTGAGGATGTCAAAAAGCTTGTCAAGTTTTGCAATGAAAGCCTCTTTGACATGTAGCTTTCCTCTCCCAAGAGATATGTTTTTGGCCTGCTCCCAGCCCTCTTGGATCTTGTTTAAGATTGTGACTCGTGAATTTACAACGGGGGCTACAAAAGAACTGTGTGCTCATTCCCACTTTTCAAGCACTTTAGGGTAAATGTCCTTTGCAAGACTGGCTGCTGGGTAGTTTCTCACATCCTCACCACTTTGTTCTCTTAGCAGTAGCCCATATTTCAGAATGTCTCGCAGAGTTGGGAGTTCAGAGGGCAACAATTCTCTACCAGTTCCAATTAGGTTGCTCATATGTGTGAATGTCCCCAGTCTTGTCCTCCTTTTAGAAGCCATTGTAGGTCAATTCCCACTGGTTAGGATGGTAGCACTGATGGACAAGTAATCTTCAGCACACTGATGAATATGTTTCAACCTATGAAATAAGCAAAAACAGCAGTGCATTATATATACAATTATACAGCATATATAATTATTAATATAATAATTATTATATAATTCCACAAAAAAGTAAAAAAAGTCACTATTTTTATGTAGCTTCTTACCAAGCAAAACTAAATTATATTAAATTAACAAAAATATCTTTAGAATTCCTAAGTCATGCTGCAACTTTTTAGCACCCCTTATATTTGGAATTTGAAAGTTGAAAAATTTGACACACCCTAATGATACATGTGGCTCTGAAGGTTCGACAAGATCATCTTGAAACTCCTGGACATTTTGAGACATGGCAAGGTCTTGATCAGGAACATGTTGATCATGTCATACCCAATAGTCTGTACCTGTTTCTATGATTGCTCTTTTGGGGGAATGGATGCTGTGGATGAGGGAAGTGAAGAGGACCAGAAAGTGAAGCACTGTGTGTAGCATTGCCCAGGACATAGTCCATGCAGTCAGTCTCCAACTGACGAAAGTTGACACCAAAGCATGTGGGCTTGGGTCTTACTCTGCACCAAGCCACCCTCTCAGAAGCACTCCTAGATCTGTTCCACGCAGCAAATCACACTATGGTAAACATGGTAAAAATTTTATAGTGGGCACACTAGGGGCCATTTGGCCCATCTGGGTGTCTCCACTGTTAATATAAACATCATAAATACAGTTACATGCAAAATTAAGATCCAATTGATCTCTGCTAATTGCAGGTGGTCACACATCTACTAGTTGTACATTAACTTCAAAACTTTGGATCTTGTGGATCATTCATCAATACCACTACTGTCCTAATTGTAGACCACATGGCTATCTATACAGCCATACAGCTACATAGCTATATAGCCATATATCTACATAGCTACAACCTGAATAATATAATACAAGCTCTACAATTAATTTGAATGTACACCCATTCAGGGTCTCCCATTTAAAGGTGTCTATGAGGCAAGTGAACATAATGAGTCTTTCATACATCACAGTGCTATGGGGGGCACTGCTCAGCAGAGAAATCTCTCTAAATGGGGGGTATAAAGACAGAGTATCCCCAGAGTGTGGGTGATGAGATTTACCCAAATAAAAAATAAACTATATACAGGGTGTACATAAAGTCAGGATCTATTTTTGTGAAGCACTTGGAAATTATATGGAATTCAATCATAAAATGATAGTGGTAACATTTATTAAATAATTAAGAGTAGGATTCGACGTGATGCCCATCAGTATCCCTGCACAGCTCAAATCATTCCGCAGCATTTCTAAACACATTCTGGAGCATTTGCGGGGTTATGTTATCTGCAGCAGTTCGTATATGTGTACGTAAGTTTTCAAGACTCGTAATCTTCATCTGATAGACGGGCGATTTGATAAAGCCCCATGCAAAGAAATCGAAAGGGGTTAAATCTGGTGATCTCGCTGGCCAAGGTCTGTTGCTTCCGCGTCTGATCCAGCGATTTGGAAAACATCCATTTAGATAATCCTGAATAATTTTGGCATAGTGACAAGGAGCACCATCATGTTGATAGATGATGGTACTAACAATCCTATCCCCAATCAGCTGAGGTTCAAGGAATTGCTGCAACATGTCCAGATAAATAAGCCCCGTAACTATAGCTTCAGCAAAGAAAAAGGGACCATAAACCTTAGATTTTGTTAAACCCATCCAGACATTAACTTTAGGTGAGTCTCTCTCCCAATTTTGGACAAAATCATTCAGTCTTTCATCTGCCCAAATTCGACAGTTATGGTGATTTACTTTTCCACACGTATGGAAAGTGGCTTCATCACTAGAGGATGTTGTCCATTAAATTATCACTCCAGATTTGTTCTACGAGATCAGCACTTCGTCGAGGGAAATCTTCCTCATGTAAATCATGTGAAACCTGCAAATGATAGCTTTTCTTCTGCAAATTAACTTTCAGAATTTTGTGCACAGATGATGTCAGGAGGCAGAGTCTGTGTGATGCAGCACAAACGGACGTACGTGGCTCCTCAGTGATAATTCCGCGTACTGCATTCACGGTAAGATCTGACATACACAGTCGTCCTGATCTTGCTTCATCATTTACAGATCCCATTCATTTAAATTTGTTCACCAATTTTCGTATTGTCTTGTCTATTGGCCTCGGCTTATGAAATCTCCTTTTAAACTTCTCTCTGATGTCATTAGTGATGGGACGATACCAAAATTTTTAACGATTCCGATTCTGATACGATTCTCGATTCCGATTCTCAATATTTTTAAATATAATTCTATACTTGTTTTTCTGGAAATTGTCATATTTTACTCTGGTAAGATTAACTATTTACATTATGAGTATGGTAATATAAATTATAAATTATAATAGATTGGTTTAAAAATAAAAATCAACTGTAAGTTGTAACAATTCATTTTAATCTTCTTGATTACACATCATGGATATACATGTTTTAATGTATAGCTACAATACAATAAAAATGAAATTTGTTATCCTCTTTCATTTAAATTTTAAAGTTTACATTGCAAAACTGGTTCAATTAAAAGTTAAAGAATCGTTTTAAGAATTGGAAATCATGGTACAATTCTCTTGATTCCGATTCTGATTCCTGAAAAATGCTTGATTCTTCCGATTCTCGATTCTGATTCCGATTAATCGTCCCCCCCATATATATATGGGGGGGGGGAAGGTTTACAAACCACTTCTCCACACCATTACCAGTTCCAGGAAAATGGTATTACCAAATACCTCTCAGTCATTAATTTATCTAGTTTATTCTTAAAAGTCTCCAAAGTATGGGAACTCACAACTTCTTCATCTAAGCTATTCCAGAATTTTACTATTCTATTTGAAAAACTGTGTACTAACTGTGATTTACATCTTTGCTGAAAAAGCTTAAGGCTATGGCCTCTTGTCCTAGCATTGTGATCATTTTGTAAAAAGATACTATTGGTATCGACACTGTAAGAAGGATAGACACCACCATCGCTCAATATCCTGGAGAGGTATGCTGAGAATGGATGTGTCTACATTGCTGATACCTGATACCATCGTTAAAGAGAGAGAGAGATTCACTGCTCTTATGACAACATAGATGTCTTGGTAGGGCGGGTCGTACTCAGGTGACAACATGAATCTGAAGGAAATCCTACCATTATGTGTTTTTATTTGGGGAATTCAAATATGAGCTTATTTTTGGATAGGATAACTCTAACCTACATCATTTTGTATTTCTAAATTGCCAATTTTACCCTTTTGAACCCCTTTATAATATATTAAAAGATATAAGGTAAATCATTTATATTGACAAGGCCAAATCAACTTTACATATATTTATTAAAAGGTGAACTGCATGTATATCACTGGATATAATTACAAAGATCATTCTCCTGACATCTTGAACTTTGCCAGGTTGCACAAATCCTGCTTTGACTCAGACTTGGACATCAGCTTCCTGCTGGTCTCCTGAGCCCTGATCCCTCCATCCCTCTTTTCCTGTGAGAAGTACTTAGCAGAAGCCTCAGTCACCATTTTAACAACCCTCTCAATGCTTTGTGTGTGGCAAGGCCAGTTGCACACCTCCATGCTTGATGAAGTTTTTCACCTCTGAGGTGCTTAGAGAGCAGGTGAGAGGTGGCTCTGACACCTTCTGACCAGCTGATCAAGTCACCGATGCTGGAAGCATCACAATTGATGTCAGGTGTCCTTCTGCTCCTAACAGAGGAGTCCCCCAGCTGAGTGTCCGGGTCCCCTTCTCCCCTGATGGCCAGGATTCTCTCCACCCCTTCAATCCTCTCCTTCTGATCCTCAGAGCAGAGTAGTGTTTGGAGGATGACTTCACTGTGGGCATACCAAGCAGATCTTCTCACAGTTGGCATCACAATATCCAGCACCTCCTTTCTCTGGGACTTGAGGCAGTCCAGCTGAAAGAGGATGTGCCTTGGCCCTTCGATCCAGGAGTGCTTGACCTTCACGTTGAACCAACATGGGTAATACACTCCAATGATGAATTCCACAATGAATTGCAGAATCTTCAGGTTCTTTCCTTTAAGTCCGTGCTTTGACACCCAGAGCCTGAGAAGTCTGTTCGCTGTGGTGAGCCAGTGGCTGTGGTTTACTGGTCCTATCTCTAACAGAGCCAGCCCTGCAGGAAGTACTCCATCCCTGACTGCACAGACAATTTTATAGCCATAGTATTGATCAGTTGAGAGATCTTGAATGACCTTGTCAGGAAGCTTGATCAGTGGAGGGCCAACAGAGATTCGAGTGAAGTTTGGATTGATATCAAAGTCTGTAGCAGAATCAAGGAGCTTTCCTGTTGGCCTGGATAATTTTTTGTCTGACAGAGTAGGGCCATCAAGGTCAACAATGAGATGGCGCAGGGGAAGTTCAACAGTGTGCAGGTTGCACACCAACCAGACCAGCTTTCTCCACAGGTGCAGCTCCAGCTTCTGCATTACTCCGGCTTTCACACCAGTGTTGACATTTGTTGAGTCTCCTCCAATGGCCAACAAGGTCTTATCATAACCCCTCTCTTTCAGCCAGGCAAACAGGACCTTAGCAATCTTCTCCGCATGTGACTCCTCTTTAGTTGCTTTCTCTGGGGTAAAGTGGAACAGATAGTAGCTGCTAGGCTCACTAACAACACTATAGTGTTCTTCCTTGATCTTTGCGGGAAAAGATTGGTCACTACCCTCAGCTTCCATCATCATATTGGTCAGGTCAATCCGCCCATCAAAGAGGATGCAAGAGATCCCCCCCTCCTCCCTGCACTTCTTCTCAAACTGTTCCCCCAGC
This sequence comes from Bathynomus jamesi, assembly GCA_023014485.1. NCBI lineage: Eukaryota > Metazoa > Arthropoda > Malacostraca > Isopoda > Cirolanidae > Bathynomus > Bathynomus jamesi. Next base: position 948,952 of record JAJOZX010001041.1, on the reverse strand, counting down.
TCTCTCATCAACTTCTCCTGTGCTCTCTTGTCCTTGCTCTTATCAATCACTTTACTTGTATTGTCTTCTGTGATGATTCCTGCATCAATCAGAGCTGCTGTTGCTATCGCTGCAGTTGGCCTCAGCCCTATGCCATACCTTACACTAGCAAGGGCAATGTTTTGAATCTCATCATGATAATTACAATTAAGTGGAATGGCACACCTTTTTATTTGAGTATTTAAATATTATTATTATTATATGAATTACATTATATGTGTTTATATGAATTAGTTAGAAGAATGCTCTATGAGAGATAACGTGAGCAGCCATGATAGAAAATGTGAGAAGACATATTCTGGGGTAACTACAATAGTAAAATAATCAACAATTTAATAATAATCAACTGCAAAATGATGTAGGTTAGGGTTATCAGAATTAAATATTTTCTTCAGAATTGTGTTCTATACACCAAAATGTCATTTGAACACCCCTCTCCATTGATTTAAAAAAAATGCATAGTATGACCCGCCCTAAATTGTCTTGGAGTCAACCTTAGACGGGAAGAACACCTTCCACAGTACTCGACTGATCAGAGGCGTACCAATACTTTTTGCCACTTGGGGCAAAAATCCCTCCCCTCCCCCGCAACAATTTTCAATTTTAAAAACAATTCCTTTACAAAAATACACTTCTAAACAAAACTTTTATTGGAAGAAAAACTTAAATAAAGCAACTTCAATTTTAACAATACTACATAATGTACCGTACATAATACACTACATAATTTTAACAATAACTATATAATGTATAATGCATAGTTAAATTTTTGGACTTTCATAACAGAAAATTCATGAATGATTTTTTCTATGTCCACTGTCTCTGCAACTTCGCGTTCAATTGAAATAATCACCAAATTGCTCAGTCTAGATTGACTTATAGTTGACCTGAGGTAAGTTTTTATAAGTTTGTTTCGAGAAACTTTGTTCGCAACTTGACACGGACATGCATGTAGTTAGACAGATCCGGAGGGCAATTGTTATATGAGGCAAAGATTCCACTAGATCCCATTTAACGATCCACTGAAGTAGTTTTAACATATCCCAATTCTTTGGATCATCGTCGATGCTTATGCTTTCGAAACTGAGCAAATGTCTGCGCAAATGCTTTTGTAGATGGAAGAAAAATTATGACCTTGGTATTAATTTCTTCATCTTTGGACTGATTCAAAAGGTACGAAGGAGACAGAAATTCAAAGCAATCATTCATGTTTTTAAGACAAACTGTGCGTTTTTCAATTTCTGCTAATAAATTATCCATGATTTCAAAAAATTCTCTGCGTACATCCTCTTGCACAGTCAATCCAGCATCACGAGCTTGATCTCCAGGCATTCTTCCCCGTCTCCTGACTGCAGTCTATACTGATATCCATTTCATTACAGAACTCTTTGGCGGCATCTGCAGCGTTTGATACTACTGCCTCTCATTCATTAGTTAAAAACACGGATAAAGAGTTCATTTTTAATGCACACTGGTCCAAAGCAAGTCCCTTTCTTTGAAAATATAGCTGAGCATCATTGATTTCTTTCAGCACTGGATCCCAGAAAAATAAGTACACAATGAATATGTATGACATGATGGAGGTCAACAGAGCTTCAGCATCGCCCTTTGTGTCCAGTTTTTCGGAGACCCCTTCACTCAGTTCTTCCAAGGCACTAACAACGTGTCAAGTTCTTCTTAAGACTAGAAACAGCATCATACTTAGCACTCCACCACGTATCATAGACTCGCTTGACAGTGATTTTGGAATGTTTTGTTAAGACATCCCAACGATGAGTAGAGGAAGAAAAGTAGAAAATTCGTTCAATTGTTCCAAAGAAAGTTACAGCATTAGGACTCAGTCCCATGGCATGAACTCCAGCCAAGTTCAGCGAGTGGTTATTGCAAGGAATGAAAACAGTGTGTTTGCTAACATCAAGAATTCTGCATTGAACTCCAAGATGAATACCTGCCATCGTAGCAGCATTGTCATACCCTTGACCATAACAATTCTGGATATCCAGCCCATCCTCACGGAGCTTAGTGACAATGAGATCAGTAACTGCCTCAGCAGTCTTCCCCTCTAATTTAATAAAATCAACGAAGGACTTCACCTCTACATTACCATCTTTAATCGACACATAGCGAATTACCTGAGACATCTGGTCAATATGCGATATATCTGGTGTACTATCGAAAATTATTGCAAAGTACTTTGCACTAGACACATTATCAATTATACATTTTTGAACATTACAGCCGATTAGTGTGATGAACTCATTTTGAATGTTAGGTGACAAATACATAGGTAGTGGATATCTTGTCAGTCATTCGTATTTTTGTAAGATGTTCCCTAATTACTGGGTCATATTTGCCCATTAGTTTTATTAACTCCAAAAAGTTTCCAGAATTGCCAGTTAGCCCAGCTTCTTCATTTAAGTTCTCTCGGTGCCCTCGGAATGCAAGATCTTGTTTTGCCAAGAACATGATGCAGTCATAAATTTGTCTCAGTATTTCTTTCCACTTAGCAGTAGCATGTTTTATTTGCAACTGATGTGCATTATCTATTGTAGCATTCAACTGAAGGCGCATAGACAACTCTTTCCATTGTTCAAAGCATCAGGTATGATATGGACTGTTTTCATGTTCAGGTACTCTTGGATTCAGTTTCCTCCAGGCAAAAAATCCTTCTTTTCCAAATGCACTGGAGATGATGTTGAAGAGACGACAGCAAAAGCAATGCAAGCTACATTTTGAAGGTGAGAAGATTAGCCATGACCTTTCAATTTTTTCGCCATTTTCCAAAGTTTTGAAATATCAAACTTTTGACATTGACCTATTGTTTGAATCAGTTGGAAAGGGTCCATTCATGTTTTTCAAATGTGATGGTCCACATTTAATGAGTTTGATTCTCAAATTGTCCATCATTGGAACGGGCCAGTTGCCAGAATCGTTAAACAGACTCTGTGGGTGATGGGTGGGTGGGTGACTTTGTGATGTAGATGAGGGTTGATCCTGATTATTTGGGGGTTCACTTGAAGTTGCCGCTTGAACATCTATCTCTAAAGATATATCACATTGCGGTTGATCTCCTTGCTTCCCAGAAGGCACTGAAGGTGTGTCTGAGAATCCCATTAACTGATGAAATCGCTTAGCAGCACGCTTGCCTTCCTCCTCTTTTTTTTCGCGAAGATTCTTGTATGCAGCACCACTCAGTCTCTGTCATTTGCTCATGTTTGCTAATTCAGTAGGGTATCTGCAAAATAAAACAACCATTAATTATTAACATCATCAAAGCTCAAAGAATGCAAAGCCTAACCTAAATAATATAGGGAAAGTCTGAAAAATAGGGCTGGCAACCTTTCCGATGTGAAAATTTAACGCAACTATTTGTGGAAATAGTGGCATTGAGGTGGCATATATAGCATTTAATGATGATTTTTCATCAAAACCATGGATATTTTGTACACAAATAACGCGCGACAATGATGAGATATAATTTTTTGGAGGGTTGCATTTTAAAACATAAAAACCCAAAATTTTGCATACTGTGCCCGCCTGACAGTAATTTGCCACCCCTCAGGAAGTGCTGCTCAGGGCGGTCGCCCCTCTCGCCCCTCCCTTGATAAGCCACTGTGACTGAAAGGGTGGCAAGCACAAGAGATCGAAATCTATCAAACCTTATGACCTACAGGAGTTCCAAAGGCTGGACCAGGCTACCCTCCCATCTGGCAAGAGGCCATCTCCTTGTTACAACACTGACATAGACAACTTGTCATATGAACCTGAGAGGGACTGGGCACATACCAAGGACTTGGCCTGGGTGGTGTCACGCATCCATGATGAAGCGATGTCCATTCCAAGCTGGGGAGCATTCAATCAATCTGTCAGCACTGTGGATCCACCAGTAATGACTGCTGGGATGTTGCCAATCCTGCAGGCACCAGTAGATGACAATGACACCATGACCACTACCATCAATTGCTTCATGGCCATTTCTGAGTATGTCAGCCAGAAGTACACCATCATCACTGCTGATCAGCCTCTGTACAGCAGGGGTAAGGACATGGAAAGTGTGGGACTTGATGGCTTATGAACAGAGGCAGGTGTGTACGTGGCTAACACCACTGAGACAATGCTGGATGGTAAGGCCTACTACTGAGCTGTGAGAGGTCACCAGCTGACATATGAGGCATTGTGGTGCATCAAGTGGCAGATGTTTGAGTCATGGCTGGCTGCAACTGGCAACAGAGATGAGAACGTCAAACAGCTTGCCCTCAATGTTGCATCATTTTTCAAAGACAGAGCTGACATAGATGAGATGCATGATGCTGCTGACAACTTCTCAGACGTTTTGGTAGATGAGAAATTCCACAGTCTCATGGAGGAATTCAATGACCAGCACTCTGAAAATCCCAACTTCATGCTGTGGTCATCCTACATGGAAATGGTAGAGATCCTACTGGCCTTCATCAGAGCTCAGAGAGATGGCATGTAGAGTCTCCACATAGAAGCCTTTGCTGCAGTGCACTGCCTTGGCTAACTATCTATGACCACACAAACTATGCACATTGGGGGCTGGTCTACTTGGCTGATATGAGAGGTCTTGAGAAGTCAGCACCAGAAGTTCATGCAGGGTTCTGTAATGGGAACTTTGTCATCAAGAGGATGGCAAAGCGCTTTAACCAAGTTCCAGCTGATCAGGCAACTGAATGGATAAATCATACATGCAAGATGCACAATGGTATCATTGGCATCACAAAGAATGACCAAGCAAGAGACAGGTTCTGCATCACATGGTCAGAGCAGTCATGCATCTCTCAAGACACAAGATGCCTCTTCAATCTTCAAGATGATGATGGGGAAGCCACCTTCACTCGGGTTGACAGTCTGCCTTCTTGCACTAGGCGTGATGCTCATGATGTCATGAAGCTAGTTCAGTAGTTGAAGCAGTTTGACGTCTTTAGAGTTCACATGAGTGAAGCAGGAGATACAGATGCTGCCACTAACATTCCACTTGTTTCACTGGCAACTAAAGACACTGCACCCACAGATGTTGTGGAAAACCTGCTGACAGCTCAGGATTGAGGAAAGCAGCATGTAATTGGCTTCATGAAGGAGAGACTGATTGAACAGATAGTTGGCTTCCATGAAATGATGAAGAAACATCGGTTGAAAACCTTCGCTGATGTGTACAAAGCTACAGTTTCCACCAAGCAGAACACGCAGAAGACCATTAAAGCTGACAGAAAGCTACTACAGTGGCTCCTGAATGCTGCGACTGCAGGTTGCATGGTGGAGATGGTCAATGTCTTGAAGCATGAACTGTCCCCAGTCCCATTTAGTCTGGCAAAGGCAGGAGGAGAGATGAATTTGACATCAAAGCCTGAGCTGATGAACATCCTGATGGCTCAGCAGACCATAAGTTCAGAGGTTCCAACCTCTGATCTGAAGACCTGTGTGATGATAGATGGCCATGCACTCATCCAAGCTCTTGGCAAGCCTGGTGGCTGTCAGACATTCAGCGACTATGCTGAAGTGTTCTTCAAGGCCATGATGAGTTATTTCAATGAACACACCACAAGAGTTGGTCATCTTTGATTGGTACGCAGGGGAAGAATTGATTAAAGCAGTTACCAGGACAAAGCATGCACGCAAGAAGAAACTGATTTGGAAAGTCATTGATGGCCCACAAGTTCCACTGCCTGAAGTGTGGAAACACTTCATGGCCCTGGATACAAACAAGGCTGACCTAGCCTTGTTTCTAACATCATCATTGAGAAGGGCAGAGATCTTCAAGAAAGATGTCAGCTGGTGATGGGGTGGCTTCTCTGAAGCCACTGAAGTACGGTCAACCAGGCGACATGACATTCCATTGCATAGCAACCATGAAGAGGCAGACACCAGGCTCATCCTTCACTCGTGTGATGCAGCGTTCCAGGGCTATGAATGAATACTGGTAGTGTGCAGAGATACTGATGTAATGGTGCTGCTGATTCACTTCATTTGCATCAAGGTTGCTGAAGTGTGGATGCTGTGCAGAATGGCCAAGAACTGAAAATGCTACCCCTGTGCACAATGTATTAAAAAATTTGTCACCCCTAGTCAGGGACAACCTGGTCAGCTTCCACACTTTGACCGGGTGTGACACAGTCTCATCCTTCAGTGGTCATGGAAAAAAGAAGTGTTGGATGGTGTTCAGTGACCACCCACTCCTGCTGCATGCCATTAGTCGAGATGGGGACATCGCAGATATTGAGAAGTTTGTGTGTCATTTGTATGGCACCCTGGAACAACACACAGTTCACCTTTCTGGGAAGGCCAAGAAGACTGGGGAAATGCTCCCACTGATAAAGGATGCCCTGGAGTTCCGCACCAAGCAGGCAAACTATCAGGCTAAAATATGGCTCCAGGCTGACAAAGAGCACATAGATGTTGAAGATCCAGTGGACACTTCAGCTGGAAGTTGGAAGATGGGAGTTCCCTACCAGTGTGGACAAGACTTCCTCCAATCTCTGAATCCTGCCTGGAGCTTGTTGCTTGTGGTTGCAAGAAACAGTGCAAGACAGCTAGATGCAACTGCTTCAGGAAAAGGATGAAGTGTACAACAGCTTGTGGTTGTGACGACAGTGGTTGCTGTAACCCAGCTGGACAGTAGATCTGTCTCTCTCTTCTGGGCTGAAATCAAGAGAAGCTGGAATGTGCTGTAAGGAACTAATAACTCCGTTCTTAAGTGATTGCAATCCACACAATTGTGACTGTCAGTGCAGCATTTTGGTGCTGTTCATCAAGAAACGTGAGCTTGTAGATGTTACTAGTGTGTAAACTGTATGGTTATGGGGCTATATTTACTGCTTTGTGATTTAGTTTGATTGTTGTTCTGTTACTGTGAGTACTTAATTCATGCCATCAAACTTATTAGGCACTAATCATGTTAAAATAAATTGTTTTGATTACTGTATTTTTTGTTGTATAAGACGCACTTTTTTTTAAAAAAAAAAAGGGTCTCAAAATCACCTTGTGTCCTATACACCGAAGGTCATAACATTACCTTTATATGGGCTAGAAGAACTGATGGATTTTTACAAAAATTCATCATCTCTTAGTCCCTCCTGACTGTGTATTGGTTTGGCCAATTTTACACTAAGTTTCTACTCTTCCCAACCCACTGATAACAAGAAAAACAGTACATATTGCATAATGATTTACTTTTATGTTTCATAACATATAGTATAGTCTCCCGTATACTTAATACTATTTTCTTATAATGAGAGTGGGTGAAAGAAAACGTATCACCATACTTTTGATAGAGGGCTTTAACAAAAGTCAGCCTCCCTGGTAGAAAATTACGGACATTTTCTGACAACTAGGCAGTTGGTCATAATTTTTTTCCTGAAAAAAGGCTTTCGAAATATGGGTGTGTCTTATACACCGAAAAATATGGTAACTTGAATTTGACCTTGAGTTGGTAATTTGGATGGAATAAGTGTGTCATCATACTTCTTTATCATTAAGTGTGGAAAAATGAAACATTTGGTCAAACTAATTGGCTCAGAATACCTTTTTTAAATTAAAATTAGAAAATATAATTTTTTGCGCAGTTTGACCTAAAATATGACCTTCAAAGCCAAAAGCGAGAGTGACATCCACCTGCATTTTATTTCTCACCCACAGGTACATTGATTTAGCATGGGTGCCAGCTATTAATAAAAAATGCCATTCAAAGTTGATTTTTAAATTTTGGCCAGTCCACTATTACTAATGATATTAAACTAACAGGCCTATAATTTCCTTCCCCCTCCTTTATACTACCCTTTTTGTAAATAGGTACTACATTTCCTTTTTTCTATTCATCTGGTACTATACCTCTGCATAATTAATCAACCTAGCAAACAAAATAGTGCCACAGATAAGCTATTCTCCCCTTCTCTGATATATATTATCAGGTTCAGCAGCTTTATTTCACTCTATTGTATGAATTGCTTGCCTATAATCATCCATCCTTGTATGAACTTATCAAGAATGCTTGAATTTACAAAATCTAAAGAATCAAAATCAGTTAGGTATTCAAATTTTCTTCAGTAAAAACGGAGCTAAAATAATAATTAAAAATGCCAACAATATCCTGATCATTTTCAAATATCTTGTCATCATGTTCTATTGGGCCAATCCTTTCATGCTTTTTATTATTATTATTGTAAAAACTAAAAAATTTCTTTGGATCATTATTGCAATTTCTAATGAGATTATTTCATTATGCCTTTTGCTCTTCCTAATCAAACTATCCAGCTTATTTCTTAACTGCCTATAATTATCCGAGTCTACAAGATTATTACTGCTTTGAAATTCCCTGAATGCCCTTTTTTTTTATTTTAATCATTTTAGTTATTTCCCTATTCTACCACAAAGGTTTCCTAATCTTGCTGTTCCTAACAGTTCTGAAAGGAATGCACCTACATTGTACATCCTCTAAAATTTCTTTGAATCTAGACCACATCTCGATAGCATTTTTATTGGCAAACTCCTTATCTCACTTTACTGAGCCCAACAATGCTCTAAATATTTACTACAGTCTCCCCTTTAAGAAGCAAGAAACTAGATCATTGTTGACTGCATTCCTATTTAATTCTATCTTAAAATGTATGATCAAATGGTCACTATTCCCTAGTGACTCTCCTTTTGAAAGTTCCCAATAACCCCATAATCATTGGAAAGAACCAGATCTAAGATTGCTTCATCCCTAGTTGGTTTGTCTACAAATTGCATTAGAAAGCTATCATTACAGCACTCAATGAAGAAGTTACCATCCCTATTGCTTCCTTCTAAAAGGGTTCAGTCTATTTGAGGGAAGTTCAAGGGGCGCATACAGAAATTAAGGAAAGGGGGTGCTCAAGCGGAGGGGGGGCTGGAGAAAAGTTTGGGAATACTGTACAGTACCATACTGGTACTCTGAAACATGTTGTTGTCACATCTGGAGCATATTACCAAGTTCCTTGAAGGATGAGATTCACGCTCATTTTCTAACAAACACTTTTATTTAAACATTTGAAGATTAATAAAAACTTAATTTAATAGTATTGAATTGAGAGTTACTTTGGAATTATATAGGAACTATGGAATTTATAGGGGGGTGCACCCCCTCTTGGATATGCCCCTGAAGTTGAAGTTTCCCATAATTAATGTTCCAGCACTATAACCTTTATTTCCTGAACCATACCATCAACAGCTTTGTGTGTTTAGTTTGGAGGTCTGTAAAATGTACCTATCCAAATATACTCTTTGCTTGATGTCAGCAATTGTTACTTCTGCATGGTGCCTCCAGTCAAGAAAGGTATTTGCAAGAAGAAAAAGTGGATTTTACAATATCTGAATATACCCTCTGCTATACACCCGGTACCTCACGGCGAAGGACTACCCATTCCTGAGCCCCGACACTCATTCTCCCTGGAGTCAGAGGACGAGGAGAATGAAGGAACCTGCGAAACTTGTGAGCCTTCAACTTCACAAGACCCTGAATTTGTTTATAACTTGACATCTTCTAAACCATACATGATAACTCAGAATGAATTAAATGACCTTATCAGAGATTTAGAACTGCCAAAGAGTAAGGCAGAGCTGTTAGGCTCCAGATTGCAGCAGTGGAATCTCCTCACTGAAAATGTTAGTGTGTGTAAGTTTTGTGACTGTCAAAAAGATTTTGTCCCATTTTTCATCATGGAAGGTGACCTTGTAGCTTGCAACAACATCGATGGTCTGATGGCAGCTCTCAACATTATTCACAATCCTGATGAGTGGAAACTGTTCATTGATTCATCGAAGTTGAGTCTAAAAGCTGTTTTGTTGCATGTTGGCAACATATTGCCATCAATTCCAGTTGGTCATGCAGTCCACGTGAAGGAAACATATGACAACATGAAGCAACTTTTGAACTGCATAAACTATGACAAACATCAGTGGCAGGTTTGTGGTGACTTGAAAGTTGTTGCTATTGTGCTTGGACTGCAGCCAGGCTACACTAAGTATTGCTGTTTTCTGTGTGAATGGGATAGTCAGGCTAGGACTTCTCATTACATCAAGAAGGATTGGCCACTCTGACACTCATTGGAACCTTGAACAAAAAATGTTCAGTATCCTCCACTTGTAGAATCGAGCAAGATTTTGTTACCACCCTTACACATCAAACTGGGCATCATGAAAAATTTTGTTAAGGCTATGGATAAAATGGGGGCAGCTTTTAAGTACCTCGGTGGTAAATTCCCAAAGCTCAGCGAAGCAAAAATCAAGGAGGGTGCATTTGTTGGTCCACAGATCCACGAACTTCTTAGAGGGAGTTCAACCGTATCCTAGGTGGTGAGGAGAAGACAGCGTGGAATGCTTTCCGGTTAGTAGCAACCAATTTTCTCGGAAATACCAAAGCTGACAATTACAGGGAGCTGGTGGAAAACCTGCTGTTGTCCTATCAAAAAATGGGCTGCAATATGTCTTTAAAGATACATTTCCTCCATTCGCACCTGGAATTTTTTCCAGCCAACTGCGGAGCAGTCAGCGATGAACATGGTGAATGTTTCCACCAGGATATCTCAGCGATGGAGAAACACTACCAGGGGAAATGGAGTCCATCGTTGTTAGCAGACTACTGCTGGACAATAACAAGAGATGCTCCAGAAGTTGAATACAAGAGACAAGCAAAGAAGCGACGGGTTGAATCAATATAAGTGACTGCATTATACAGGTATGTTACTAATATATGGTATACATATACGCAAAATGTAACATTTTCTTGGAAACTGTGGCCAATCGACTGTTTTTATGGTCATATTCGTTTTCAGCACCCAAAAATCCATAATAGGAAACACATTTTATCTCTGAAGCACAAACTTTTTCAAAATTTGTAGACCAGTGTAATTTTCCATATGTAGATTATGTTGTACCTCTCCTCTTCTTTCCAAGGAGTACAGATTTAGTTTATGTAGTCTTTCCAGTAGTTGAGTCCTTTGTAGCTATCAATCCTGGCTGTGAAATATCAGTGCATGTCTTCTAGTTTATTAATTTCTTCTTTTTTATATGGGGACATCAAAACTGAGCAGTATTCAAGTTTTGGTATGATCAGTGTTCTCAGCAGGGGAATCATTACTGTCTTGTCCCTCCTTTTGAAAGTTCTTAGTACCTGTCCCATGACTTTTTGCTTTTATTGCTATCTGATTTTGTCTCAAATTTGGCATCATTGGTCATCATTATCCCCAAGTCATTTGCCTTTGTGCTTCTCTGAATGTCCTCTCTATCTGGAGCATAATATGCAGTCTAAGTTCCTCATTTCTACCATATCTCAAGAGCTAAAATTTATTGGTGTTAAATGTCATATTGTTGTCATCTGACCATTTGTATATTTTATTCATGTCCCTCTGCAATGCCTCCACTTCATTTGCATTGCTAATTTTTCTGCTGATCATTGTATCATCCGCAAAGGATGTTACTATACTGTTGCTGTTTACTCCATTGTCTATGTCTGTTAGCATGATAATGAACAGGAGTGGGGCCAGCACTGTACTTTGTGGTGATGAGCGGTGTACTTCTGATTCTGATGATGATGCACCTTGAATTTTGATGACCTATAGACATTCTCTGAAGAAATTGTAGATCCATTTTCCCACTTTGCCTGTTATTTCTGTTTTTCATTTTGTGTGATTATACCATGATTGCATTTGTCAAAAGCTTTAGCAAAATCTGTGTGTATGACATAGTTTTCATTGCCTTCAAGTGCATCTAGGATATTGTTCTAGTGCTCTATAAGTTGTGATAGGCATGATCTTCCTGATTGGAATCCATGCTGATTTTCATTGAATCTATCCAATGTTTCCAAGAAGTCATAGATTTTCTCTGACTATTCTTTCAAATATTTTGGTGAGGTGGGACATCAATGGATATATACAGGATAATCTGTGTTAACCAGTATTTTATTAACTGGAACTCTTGAGAAACTGGCAAAATTGAAAAAAAAAAAACATTACAAGTCACCTCTGGAGTAACCAGCAATTTTCCTTGCAGCAACTGGCACCTGGCTGGTGTCTTTGACAGTTTTCCAAATCACTACCATCAGTCCCTTCCGAGCCGCCATTTGCAGGAGTGTTTTTTTTTTTTTGCTGCATGCTTGGACTATTTTTGGCTATATTTATGAATTTTACAGCACTTTTCCTTGATTTTTCCTTAATTTTATGGTATTTTTCTTCTATACCTCTTAAGTATCCGGCATATTTGATTAACTAGCATGGCCTCAGTCCTGTGAATGCTAGATAACAGAGTTAACTGTGTTGGGGTAGGCAGGAGATAGGGAGTGCTGGAACTCTCATTTCTCCTGTCACTGGCCTCCTTCGCTGATCTTTTTTGGGCTCATCTATCCTGTGAGCAATCCAGCATGCTCTCAAACACGCAGTTCTCCCTCTGTTCCTTACTCAACATACGTGCATCTTACATACTATACAATGTTTCCAAAATTTAAAAAATAATTGACTAAAAGTAACATTTTTTTTGTTTTAGCTTTTTCTTTTCTTTTTATATAGAGGAATTGGGTGCAGACATTTTCCCTTTGGCCCTTCCTTTCTACATAAAAGAAATTAAGGTACCAAAGAAGCCTTGTTGAAATGATGAAAGGCAGAGAGCCTCATTGCAGGAGCTATGTAACAAGTTCTTTAATAACTTTTTCTCATAACATTACAATCAGAAAATTAGGCCAACAAAGTTTATATCTCAAAATATAGATTGTAAGCTAGTCTGTATTACAAAAAGTGTTTAAATTAAAAATTAACATGCTTCAGACAGTAACTGCATGATAAATGATAGATGTCAACTATTTCCAAAGTTTCTGAACTAATAAATCTATTTTTGGAATAAAAATAATTAATGAATAATGGATACAACATACCAAAGATTTGTGATGTTATACTACCAGGTTAATGTACTTTCATTTAATGTTGCTATCAGACATAAATTAATTATGGAACTATCAGTGAGAATTTTTGAGACTATTATGGAAAAACTATACGCACTTACAACATGGTATTGTATGTGATATCTTTATTTCATAATTAAGTATAAATTATTAATTAATTGAATTAAATATCTACAAAATTGCCTCAGGATTGGCGACATAGCCTAATGAAATGATTGCCATACATACATAGAACCCGTATGTAGGCATTGGGCCTACATAACCACGAGAAACATTTATTATTTTGCGTGATCAAAATTTTCCACTGCCAACTCATGAGATTACATCAAGGCAAGGGTCAACAACCTTCGCCAAATCGGCAATTTATACTAAAATGCGAAGATTATATTATATCGGCTCGCTCGGAGCTCTTTGTTACAGTGAATGCTTTAAACAGGGAAGATGTGCTTTTGTCTTCCCTAAAGTTCTGAGTGAATTCCTTATAATATAAAACCTAATAACTATAAAAAGGATAGGCCTATACCTTCAGGTGTTTAATTAATGATTGCCTATATTAGTTACAAAGTGTCAACTCGCAGTGTAGGCTCCATCGTAATGGCCCTACATCGAAGAAGACCACGGCCCTACATCGAAACAAGCGAGGCCCAACGAAATAATAAGCTAAGGCAATTTCTTTCTTTGCCATTGGGTAGTCCAAATCCTGAAAACAATTAAATATAAAGAGGTCCTTTGAAGACCTACATATACATAACTCTCTAACGAAAAAACAAGGGCTTTTGTCGTTAACTCTCCACTGAAATCTGCTGGAAATTTCCAACAGATGAGGGTATCAGGCAATCAACCCATAGCCCAATATAGTTTTTTCAGATGGTGGCCCGTATATGGGGAACTGACCCCTCTAAAATTTACACTGACACACACACTGGCAAAGCTTAGCTCATTAGGCCTAACCCCAATTTCAACCATAACCCCATTATAGTTTTTTCATATGGTAGCCCGTGCAATTGGGAGCCAATCCCTTTTTACCTTTACACTACTGAAAACAAAGCCTTGTTGATTTAACAGGCATAACTCATTTTAGGTCCTATAAAAATAGGCCCACAACATTAAGCCTATTTAATAGGTCCTACTCTTTAACTCAAAACAAAGCCTTGTTGATTTAACAGGCTTAACTCATTTTAGGTCCTATAAAAAATACAAATTTCAACATAAGCCTATTTAGTAGGCCCAACTCACTTTGTCTTACATAATAGGCCTAACACACACACTAAAGGCCTACTTCAAACTACAATTTACAATTAAATATACAAGAAGCCTACCCCAAAAAGTAGGCCCTACTCTTTACACTCAAGGCCTATCCTAACTAAAAACACTAAATTTATAATTCAACCTGTGGTGTAGGTTATAAAATTTATTTCAGCAATTTAATTAACTTATAAGACTCATTAACATCGCAAAATTAAACTCAAAACTCAATTCGGAACTGTAACATCACAAAGACCTAAAGCACAACCTATTTTAAGGCCTAGTTGACGTAGAGGCGCGACCTATTTTAAGGCCTAGTTGACGTAGAGGCGCGACCTATTTTAAGGCCTAGTTGACGTAGAGGCGCGACCTATTTTAAGGCCTAGTTGACGTAGAGGCGCGACCTATTTTAAGGCCTAGTTGACGTAGAGGCGCGACCTATTTTAAGGCCTAGTTGACGTAGAGGCGCGACCTATTTTAAGGCCTATTGACGTAGAGGCGCGACCTATTTTAAGGCCTAGTTGACGTAGAGGCGCGACCTATTTTAAGGCCTAGTTGACGTAGAGGCGCGACCTATTTTAAGGCCTATTTGACGTAGAGGCGCGACCTATTTTAAGGCCTATTGACGTAGAGGCGCGACCTATTTTAAGGCCTAGTTGACGTAGAGGCGCGACCTATTTTAAGGCCTATTTGACGTAGAGGCGCGACCTATTTTAAGGCCTAGTTGACGTAGAGGCGCGACCTATTTTAAGGCCTATTGACGTAGAGGCGCGACCTATTTTAAGGCCTAGTTGACGTAGAGGCGCGACCTATTTTAAGGCCTAGTTGACGTAGAGGCGCGACCTATTTTAAGGCCTAGTTGACGTAGAGGCGCGACCTATTTTAAGGCCTAGTTGACGTAGAGGCGCGACCTATTTTAAGGCCTAGTTGAGTAGAGGCGCGACCTATTTTAAGGCCTAGTTGACGTAGAGGCGCGACCTATTTTAAGGCCTAGTTGACGTAGAGGCGCGACCTATTTTAAGGCCTAGTTGACGTAGAGGCGCGACCTATTTTAAGGCCTAGTTGACGTAGAGGCGCGACCTATTTTAAGGCCTAGTTGACGTAGAGGCGCGACCTATTTTAAGGCCTAGTTGAGCAGAGGCGCGACCTATTTTAAGGCCTAGTTGAGCAGAGGCGCGACCTATTTTAAGGCCTAGTTGACGCAGAGGCGCGACCTATTTTAAGGCCTAGTTGACGCAGAGGCGCGACCTATTTTAAGGCCTAGTTGACGCAGAGGCGCGACCTATTTTAAGGCCTGGTTGACGCAGAGGCGCGACCTATTTTAAGGCCTGTTGACGTAGAGGCGCGACCTATTTTAAGGCCTGGTTGAGGTAGAGGCGCGACCTAATCCAAGGCCTATTTGACGTAGAGGCGCGACCTAATCCAAGGCCTATTGACGTAGAGGCGCGACCTAATCCAAGGCCTATTTGACGTAGAGGCGCGACCTATCCAAGGCCTATTTGACGTAGAGGCGCGACCTAATCCAAGGCCTATTTGACGTAGAGGCGCGACCTAATCCAAGGCCTATTTGACGTAGAGGCGCGACCTAATCCAAGGCCTATTTGACGTAGAGGCGCGACCTAATCCAAGGCCTATTTGACGTAGAGGCGCGACCTAATCCAAGGCCTATTTGACGTAGAGGCGCGACCTAATCCAAGGCCTATTTGACGTAGAGGCGCGACCTAATCCAAGGCCTATTTGACGTAGAGGCGCGACCTAATCCAAGGCCTATTTGACGTAGAGGCGCGACCTAATCCAAGGCCTATTTGACGTAGAGGCGCGACCTAATCCAAGGCCTATTTGACGTAGAGGCGCGACCTAATCCAAGGCCTATTTGACGTAGAGGCGCGACCTAATCCAAGGCCTATTTGACGTAGAGGCGCGACCTAATCCAAGGCCTATTTGACGTAGAGGCGCGACCTAATCCAAGGCCTATTTGACGTAGAGGCGCGACCTAATCCAAGGCCTATTTGACGTAGAGGCGCGACCTAATCCAAGGCCTATTTGACGTAGAGGCGCGACCTAATCCAAGGCCTATTTGACGTAGAGGCGCGACCTAATCCAAGGCCTATTTGACGTAGAGGCGCGACCTAATCCAAGGCCTATTTGACGTAGAGGCGCGACCTAATCCAAGGCCTATTTGACGTAGAGGCGCGACCTAATCCAAGGCCTATTTGACGTAGAGGCGCGACCTAATCCAAGGCCTATTTGACGTAGAGGCGCGACCTAATCCAAGGCCTATTTGACGTAGAGGCGCGACCTAATCCAAGGCCTATTTGACGTAGAGGCGCGACCTAATCCAAGGCCTATTTGACGTAGAGGCGCGACCTAATCCAAGGCCTATTTGACGTAGAGGCGCGACCTAATCCAAGGCCTATTTGACGTAGAGGCGCGACCTAATCCAATGCCTATTTGACGTAGAGGCGGGCGCGACCTAATCCAATGCCTATTTGACGTAGAGGCGGGCGCGACCTAATCCAATGCCTATTTGACGTAGAGGCGGGCGCGACCTAATCCAATGCCTATTTGACGTAGAGGCGGCGCGACCTAATCCAATGCCTATTTGACGTAGAGGCGGGCGCGACCTAATCCAATGCCTATTTGACGTAGAGGCGGGCGCGACCTAATCCAATGCCTATTTGACGTAGAGGCGGGCGCGACCTAATCCAAGGCCTATTTGACGTAGAGGCGGGCGCGACCTAATCCAAGGCCTATTTGACGTAGAGGCGGGCGCGACCTAATCCAATGCCTATTTGACGTAGAGGCGGGCGCGACCTAATCCAAGGCCTATTTGACGTAGAGGCGGGCGCGACCTAATCCAAGGCCTATTTGACGTAGAGGCGGGCGCGACCTAATCCAAGGCCTATTTGACGTAGAGGCGGGCGCGACCTAATCCAAGGCCTATTTGACGTAGAGGCGGGCGCGACCTAATCCAAGGCCTATTTGACGTAGAGGCGGGCGCGACCTAATCCAAGGCCTATTTGACGTAGAGGCGGGCGCGACCTAATCCAAGGCCTATTTGACGTAGAGGCGGGCGCGACCTAATCCAAGGCCTATTTGACGTAGAGGCGCGACCTAATCCAAGGCCTATTTGACGTAGAGGCGCGACCTAATCCAAGGCCTATTTGACGTAGAGGCGCGACCTAATCCAAGGCCTATTTGACGTAGAGGCGCGACCTAATCCAAGGCCTATTTGACGTAGAGGCATAAAACAGACAAGGCTTGATATAAGGGTCTCAAATGCAACATTTGAGGAACTTTACTCAGCCAAATTGGTTAACCTAACACAAAACTCAAAAACAAAACCCTATAACAAAATACACATTTACACACATACGTACGGTACAGTATATAAATACGACTCCAAACATCCAATTCTTCTTTTAAGGAAGAATTACACAACAGATTTCATCAACAGACACACACATTCCTTGCAAACAGATTGGATTCCTTCAAAACCCCAAACCTTTCAGACCTACTTGTAGGATACACATTTACTCAATCATAACTACGGATATTGACTTCAGTGGAGTGGTGAATCCAAGTTTTGAAGACCAACTGGATTCAGATCAGCACACACACACACACACACACTGTACTCTTTCCATGTGTCTCAAACACAACAACCTGTCTGAACATAACCAAGGATCGGAGAGTAAAAGCTTTTCTTGCTGCGCTCTGGTTCTGTGCACATAATTTTGTGCCAAAAATGATATGGTTAGACAGTGGCACATACAAACAAACTACTCTACTCTAAAGGGCTTTTTGGCTACCTTGGCCATAGCTCAACAAATTCATCAAAGGGCTGATAGCCTACCTTGGCCATAGCTCAACAGATCATCAAAGGGCTGATAGCCTACCTTGGCCATAGCTCAACAGATCATCAAAGGGCCTTGGACTACCTTGGCCATAGCCCAACAGATCATCAAATGGCCTTGGCCATAGCCCAACAGATCATCAAATGGCCTTGGCCATAGCCCAACAGATCATCAAATGGCCTTGGCCATAGCCCAACAGATCATCAAAGGGCCTTGGCCATAGCCCAACAAATTCATCAAACGGCTTATGGCCTTCCTTGGCCATAGCCCAACATTCATCAAACGGCTTATGGCCTTGGCCATAGCCCAACAAATTCATCAAACGGCTTATGGCCTTGGCCATAGCCCAACAAATTCAAACGGCTTATGGCCTTACTTGGCCATAGCCCAACAAATTCATCAAACGGCTTATGGCCTTGGCCATAGCCCAACAAATTCATCAAACGGCTTATGGCCTTGGCCATAGCCCAACAAATTCATCAAACGGCTTATGGCCTTGGCCATAGCCCAACAAATTCATCAAACGGCTTATGGCCTTGGCCATAGCCCAACAAATTCATCAAGGGGATGATGTCCTCCCTTGGCCATAGCCCAACATATTCAACAAGGGGCTGATGTCCTCCCTTGGCCATAGCCCAACATATTCAACAAGGGGCTGATGGCCTCCCTTGGCCATAGCCCAACATATTCAACAAGCGGCTGATGGCCTCCCTTGGCTATAGCCCAACATATTCAACAAGGGGCTGATAGCCTCCCTTGGCCATACCCCAACATATTCAACAAGGGGCTGATGGCCTCCCTTGGCCATAGCCCAACATATTCAACAAGGGGCTGATAGCCTCCCTTGGCCATAGCCCAACATATTCAACAAGGGGCTGATGGCCTCCCTTGGCCATAGCCCAACATATTCAACAAGGGGCTGATGGCCTCCCTTGGCCATAGCCCAACATATTCAACAAGGGGATGATGGCCTCCCTTGGCCATAGCCCAACATATTCAACAAGGGGCTGATGGCCTCCCTTGGCCATAGCCCAACATATTCAACAAGGGGCTGATGGCCTCCCTTGGCCATAGCCCAACATATTCAACAAGGGGCTGATGGCCTCCCTTGGCCATAGCCCAACATATTCAACAAGGGGCTGATGGCCTCCCTTGGCCATAGCCCAACATATTCAACAAGGGGCTGATGGCCTCCCTTGGCCATAGCCCAACATATTCAACAAGGGGCTGATGGCCTCCTTTGGCCATAGCCAAACATATTCAACAAGGGGCTGATGGCCTCCTTTGGCCATAGCCAAACATATTCAACAAGGGGCTGATAGCCTCCCTTGGCCATAGCCAAACATATTCAACAAGGGGCTGATGGCCTCTTGGCCATAGGCCAAACAAGGGGCTGATGGCCTCTTGGCCATAGGCCAAACAACGAGGGGCTGATGGCCTCCCTTGGCCAAACAACGAGGGGCTGATGGCCTCCCTTGGCCAAACAACGAGGGGCTGATGGCCTCCCTTGGCCAAACAACGAGGGGCTGATGGCCTCCCTTGGCCAAACAACGAGGGGCTGATGGCCTCCCTTGGCCAAACAACGAGGGGCTGATGGCCTCCCTTGGCCAAACAACGAGGGGCTGATGGCCTCCCTTGGCCAAACAACGAGGGGCTGATGGCCTCCCTTGGCCAAACAACGAGGGGCTGATGGCCTCCCTTGGCCAAACAACGAGGGGCTGATGGCCTCCCTTGGCCAAACAACGAGGGGCTGATGGCCTCCCTTGGCCAAACAACGAGGGGCTGATGGCCTCCCTTGGCCAAACAACGAGGGGCTGATGGCCTCCCTTGGCCAAACAACGAGGGGCTGATGGCCTCCCTTGGCCAAACAACGAGGGGCTGATGGCCTCCCTTGGCCATAGGCCAAACAACACAAAAACAGTGCAGGATTCAAAGACCCAAGCCCTCCAGATCTACCTCTGAAGGAGTAACATTTACTTCACTAAAACTACGGGTATTGACTAGTCTGAAGTGGTAGGAGGTTTGAATACAGTACAAACTCTTTTAACCAAACAACACAACATGGAAGTACAGTACATTTCAATTAACTCACCAGCGTAGAAGTCACTTTAAAACATAAATCGTTAACAAAACGTGACAAAACTCCAAAACCACATCGTAAACCAGCATTTCAAAACTGGTGACATAAAATTTACACAGATAATGAGCAAAGTTAAAATGCTTAATAACTTTACTTAAATTCCATAAATTTCCTATACCTAAGGGGAGTCAAACTAATTGACATAACTTTAAACTTGAGAAGTTAGCCTCTTGAACTTTTATATTTAAATAGGTCTTGAGTAACCTTTCTCTTCCTAAATTGATATTTCATTCTTTTCAATCCATTTCACATGGTTTAAAACAGTTTATAAAAAAATTTGATCTATAACATACAAATTTTTCTCCCCCCCAGTATATGGAAAAACTATACGCGCTTACAACAACATGGTAGCGTATGTGATACCTTTATTTCATAATTAAGTATAAATTATTAATTAATTGAATTAAATATCTACAAAATTGCCTCGGGATTGGCGACATAGCCTAATGGGAATGAAATGATTGCCATACATAAGGGGTTCCAAAAAACCTTAGCCCCCCCCCATTTGCAGCTTACATGTTTACTTATATCGAAATAGTTTTTAGTGATTATAAAAATATATAAAATTCTTTATTTATTGCAGATATTAAAATTACTCTAGCTGATAGTGATAATATAATGGCTTCTCAATTAATTGGTGATTCGGAGAGGCAACGTGTGATAGATCGCATACGAGCAATAACATTTCGGGAAGCTCGTGATGCTGAAGCCACCTTTATAACACGTTCATGGGTTGCCAAAAAGTTGCGAAGAAGTGAGGACTTCGTCAAAAGAAATTGGAATAAAACTTTGAATGAATGTGAAATGGATACAACCAAATCTGGCCGCTCAAATTTGCCACTCTCTCAGGAAACAAAGGACATCATTGAAAGCGGTACGCGTAAGCGGAAAAACAGCTGTGCTAAACTTTCTAGAGAGATCGAAGTGTTGAGAGGAAAGATCGTTAGTGGTGAGATAATTCGACTGTACCGTCATAGGCAAGGTTTAAAGCCTTGGCATGAACTTCCAAAGCCAAGAAAAACTCAACTTAACATCGATGACAGAATGTGGTTTGCCCATTATCTTGAAGATTGGGATGTGGATGATTTCATGCATTTAGCTGTCTCCGATGAATTTTTGTTTACGTAACACGTCGGCCTAACTACCAAAATGATCGAGTGTGGGCCACAACACCAGATGAAATCGATGACAATGAACATTATCGCGAATTATTAAAAAGTCCAGACTGTGATGGTGTGTGTGTTTT
>JAJOZX010001041.1:917500-925000 GCA_023014485.1 Bathynomus jamesi | reverse complement strand
ATTATATACATTCAACTGCAAGAACACGCAGTATAAATAACGTAAAGAACGACGCTTGTATAGGAGATATTCCGCGCAAGACGAGAAAGAGAAAACAACAAATGAAAAAATGAAGTACCACCTGGGAATCGAACCCGGGATCTTCCGATTGCCGGTCAGACGCGATACCACTACACCATGGACTTCACTCTTCCAAATGCCGTAATTCCTCTACATACTCGCAGAAACCAATGCCCCAAGGGGGCACCTCCCGCAACATTATATACATTCAACTGCAAAGAACACGCAGTATAAATAACGTAAAGAACGACGCTTGTATAGGAGATATTCCGCGCAAGACGAGAAAGAGAAAACAACAAATGAAAAAATGAAGTACCACCTGGGAATCGAACCCGGGATCTTCCGATTGCCGGTCAGACGCGATACCACTACACCATGGACTTCACTCTTCCAAATGCCGTAATTCCTCTACATACTCGCAGAAACCAATGCCCCAAGGGGGCACCTCCCGCATGCCGTAACATTATATACATTCAACTGCAAAGAACACGCAGTATAAATAACGTAAAGAACGACGCTTGTATAGGAGATATTCCGCGCAAGACGAGAAAGAGAAAACAACAAATGAAAAAATGAAGTACCACCTGGGAATCGAACCCGGGATCTTCCGATTGCCGGTCAGACGCGATACCACTACACCATGGACTTCACTCTTCCAAATGCCGTAATTCCTCTACATACTCGCAGAAACCAATGCCCCAAGGGGGCACCTCCCGCATGCCGTAACATTATATACATTCAACTGCAAAGAACACGCAGTATAAATAACGTAAAGAACGACGCTTGTATAGGAGATATTCCGCGCAAGACGAGAAAGAGAAAACAACAAATGAAAAAATGAAGTACCACCTGGGAATCGAACCCGGGATCTTCCGATTGCCGGTCAGACGCGATACCACTACACCATGGACTTCACTCTTCCAAATGCCGTAATTCCTCTACATACTCGCAGAAACCAATGCCCCAAGGGGGCACCTCCCGCATGCCGTAACATTATATACATTCAACTGCAAAGAACACGCAGTATAAATAACGTAAAGAACGACGCTTGTATAGGAGATATTCCGCGCAAGACGAGAAAGAGAAAACAACAAATGAAAAAATGAAGTACCACCTGGGAATCGAACCCGGGATCTTCCGATTGCCGGTCAGACGCGATACCACTACACCATGGACTTCACTCTTCCAAATGCCGTAATTCCTCTACATACTCGCAGAAACCAATGCCCCAAGGGGGCACCTCCCGCATGCCGTAACATTATATACATTCAACTGCAAAGAACACGCAGTATAAATAACGTAAAGAACGACGCTTGTATAGGAGATTCCGCGCAAGACGAGAAAGAGAAAACAACAATGAAAAAATGAAGTACCACCTGGGAATCGAACCCGGATCTTCCGATTGCCGGTCAGACGCGATACCACTACACCATGGACTTCACTCTTCCAAATGCCGTAATTCCTCTACATACTCAGAAACCAATGCCCCAAGGGGGCACCTCCCGCATGCCGTAACATTATATACATTCAACTGCAAAGAACACGCAGTATAAATAACGTAAAGAACGACGCTTGTATAGGAGATATTCCGCGCAAGACGAGAAAGAGAAAACAACAAATGAAAAAATGAAGTACCACCTGGGAATCGAACCCGGGATCTTCCGATTGCCGGTCAGACGCGATACCACTACACATGGACTTCACTCTTCCAAATGCCGTAATTCCTCTACATACTCGCAGAAACCAATGCCCAAGGGGGCACCTCCCGCATGCCGTAACATTATATACATTCAACTGCAAGAACCGAAGTATAAATAACGTAAAGAACGACGCTTGTATAGGAGATATTCCGCGCAAGACGAGAAAGAGAAAACAACAAATGAAAAATGAAGTACCACCTGGGAATCGAACCCGGGATCTTCCGATTGCCGGTCAGACGCGATACCACTACACCATGGACTTCACTCTTCCAAATGCCGTAATTCCTCTACATACTCGCAGAAACCAATGCCCCAAGGGGGCACCTCCCGCATGCCGTAACATTATATACATTCAACTGCAAAGAAACACGCAGTATAATAACGTAAGAACGACGCTTGTATAGGAGATATTCCGCGCAAGACGAGAAAGAGAAAACAACAAATGAAAAAATGAAGTACCACCTGGGAATCGAACCCGGGATCTTCCGATTGCCGGTCAGACGCGATACCACTACACCATGGACTTCACTCTTCCAAATGCCGTAATTCCTCTACATACTCGCAGAAACCAATGCCCCAAGGGGGCACCTCCCGCATGCCGTAACATTATATACATTCAACTGCAAAGAACACGCAGTAAATAACGTAAAGAACGACGCTTGTATAGGAGATATTCCGCGCAAGACGAGAAAGAGAAAACAACAAATGAAAAAATGAAGTACCACCTGGGAATCGAACCCGGGATCTTCCGATTGCCGGTCAGACGCGATACCACTACACCATGGACTTCACTCTTCCAAATGCCGTAATTCCTCTACATACTCGCAGAAACCAATGCCCCAAGGGGGCACCTCCCGCATGCCGTAACATTATATACATTCAACTGCAAAGAACACGCAGTATAAATAACGTAAAGAACGACGCTTGTATAGGAGATATTCCGCGCAAGACGAGAAAGAGAAAACAACAAATAAAAAATGAAGTACCACCTGGGAATCGAACCCGGATCTTCCGATTGCCGGTCAGACGCGATACCACTACACCATGGACTTCACTCTTCCAAATGCCGTAATTCCTCTACATACTCGCAGAAACCAATGCCCCAAGGGGGCACCTCCCGCATGCCGTAACATTATATACATTCAACTGCAAAGAACACGCAGTATAAATAACGTAAAGAACGACGCTTTTGGAACGGCATTGGAAGAGTGAAGTCCATGGTGTAGTGGTATCGCGTCTGACCGGCAATCGGAAGATCCCGGGTTCGATTCCCAGGTGGTACTTCATTTTTTCATTTGTTGTTTTCTCTTTCTCGTCTTGCGCGGAATATCTCCTATACAAGCGTCGTTCTTTACGTTATATATATATATATATATATATATATATATATATATATATATATACACTGCGTTCTAAATTATTAAGCAGATTGCATTTTCTCCAATGTTTTCAAAAGTTTTCCACCGATTTCATTGAAATTTATAGCAAAAAATTACTATAAATAGAAGCACTGATGGCATTCACTTCCATAAAATATTTTGATAATTAAAATAATTATCTCATTTTATTGAAAAATATGTAAAATATGATGATCCGAATTATTAAGCAAGTATTCCATTTACAGATCTAGATGGTGAAAATGGGTAAGAAGAAGGATTTAATACCAACTGAGAAGAGAAAAATAGTGAAGTTACTCGCTGAAAATATAAAATCTATTGAAATTGCGAAGCAGTTTGGCGGGGCTTATCGAACTGTAAACAAGTTTGTAGCGGAGGGTACCAAACTGAGGCAGCGAAGTGAAAAATGAGCTATAAGTAAAGTGACAAGGCGGCAGATATCTGTAATCAATCGCAAAGTTGCAAAGCATCCATTGTCTTCAAGTAAAGAGGTTTTTGAGCAGGCTGGCATACATAATGTACCAAGAACATCTCGATGTGGAATCCTCCAAACAATTGGCAAGACGTGTAAACCTACAATTCAACAACCATTAACACCCATGTACAAGAAGCAGCGTGTTGAATGTGGCGTCAGTTCTGAAAACAGGTTTTAATACTGTATTGTTCACCGATGAATGAAAAGCAACCCTTGACGGACTTGATGTTTGGTCAAGAAGATGGATTGCTGAGAGCCAATTTCTACTATCGAGATTAAGACGCCAACAACATGGAGGTGGTGTCATGTTTTGGGCAGGATTGATAGGCAATGAAGTAGCTGTCCCATACAGAGTGCCTGATGGTGTAAAAATGAATGCCCAGTCTTACACAAACTTTCTAAATGAAAACCTCATTCCATGGTAGAGATTGACCCTTAGCAATCCATCTTCTTGACCAACCATCAGATCCCTCAAGGATTGCTCTTCATTCATCGGTTAAATACACTGTTAAAATCTGTTTTCACGTATTGACGCCCCCATTCAACACGCTGCTTTTTGTACCTGGGTGTTAATGGTAACTGAATCGTAGGTTTACACGTCCTGCCAATTGTTTGGAAGATTCCATATCGAGATGTTCTTGGTACATTATGTATGCCAGCCTGTTCAAAAACATCTTTACTTGAAGACAATGGATGCTTTGCAACTTTGCCATTGATTACAGATATCGGCCGCCTTGTCACTTTTCTTATGGCTCATTTATCACTTCGCTGCCTCAGTTTGGTACCCTCCGCTACAAACTTGTTTACAGTTCGATAAGCCCTGCCAAACTGCTTCGCAATTTCAATAGATTTTATATTTTCAGCGAGTAACTTCACTATTTTTCTTTTCTCAGTTGGTGTTAAATCCTTCTTCTTACCCATTTTCACCATTTAGACCTGTAAATAGAATATTTGCTTAATAATTCGGAACATCATATTTTACATATTTTTCAGTAAAAAGAGAGAATTATTTTAATTATCAAAATATTTTATTGAAATGAATACCATCAGTGCTTCTATATATATAGTGATTATTTGCTAAAAATTTCATTGAAATCGGTGGAAAACTTTTGAAAACATTGGAGAAAATGCAATCTGCTTAATAATTTGGAACGCAGTGTATATATAATACACACCCATCTCATGATTGTAAGGTTACTGAAAAATTCACTTAATTTAGAGCTAACATTTTTGGGCTCTTGTGGCATCATTGTTTGGGCACTCTTGTGGCATCATTTTTTTGGGGGCACTGCGCATCCTTCCTACTTGTTTGTTGAATGTGGCACTTACAGGGCGTGGTCTTATAGAGAGCTCTCTTGCAATTCAGTTTGGTTGTTTAGATATAAGATTGTTGCATCGTGCAATGGTGCAGGTTGTGTTGTTGTTGCAAGGTTTAGAAAGAAACCATAAATAGTGCCTCTCTTGTTTTTATCTTAATTTTATGCAACTGAGGCCTAAGGTAGGCCCACATCGAGTCAGCAACCCTGAGGTAGGACCTAATAGGACCTCCAAGTCCGTAAGTTTTTAGTCTAGCTTAACTTGGGCTGTAGGTTGAACTAGCCCTTTAGAGCTTGGCCGTTCACGGCTCAGCTGGGATTCTGAACCCAATAAAATAAAAAATAACAGTGTGTTGTACGTTGAGCTGGTCATCTGGAGTTGATGCCATCCATGATGTACTGCATGAGTCAGTGAGTAATGTCGTGGTCGAGTGGTGAGGTCTGAATCCATGTTGAATAGGCGATAGTGGTATGTGAGAGTTGGTGATCTGTAAGATTAGTATTTCTGTTACTTTGGAAGGTGTGCATAGTAAAGTAATGGGTTTATAGGAAGCTGGTTCTGTTGGATTTTTGTTTGGTTTGAGTAGTGTAATAATTTTACCTTGTTTCCATATGTCAGGAATAATACAGTGTTGGTATGAATATGTGCTGATGTTTGTGAGAGCTAGTATTCCCCTGTGGGCCCCAAGTGTTTTAAGGTGTATTTTAGATATGTTGTTCTTGTCCAGTAGCCTTCGAATTCTTAATGTTTTTGATGATCTTGGTGGTCTGGTCTATATTGAAGGGTATAATGGTCATGTCGAGTCTGTAGGTTTTCTTGTGTCTGGCTTTGTCTGTCTGCTTGTTTCTGGTTGTTGTCTCTGTTTAAGTGACTTATCTTTGCGTAGTGATTAACTAGAATGTTAGCTGCTTGTGTATATGTTGGGATATTATTTTGGTGGATGTGACAGATAGCCGCGTGTGAGGTGTGAATACCGGTGTTAGAGTTGGTAATGCTGTTTATATTCTTGTATAGCCTGGATGTATTTGTGGAGTGGTTTAGTGTTATGAATTCCCTAAATGTTTTTGTTTTTCTTAAAGTTTGTTGTTTATTTCTGTGTTGAGGTGTTGTACCTGCTGTTTTATGGCTTTTGTGTGTTATGTTTGAGGTTGTTACGTTGCCGTATGAGGTGGGCTATTTCTCTAGTGTAATTTGGGTTGTATTTCCTAATGTTGCCCTTGGGTATGTATTTGTTCGCATTATTGATGATTTGATTAAATGTCTTGAGTGTTGTGTTGATGTTTATGATGGGTGTGCTATTTAATGTGGTGAATTGTTCCTCGGTCTATATTTTGAACTGTTCACAATCTTGTAACTTCTGTAAGTATGCCTAAGGCTGTTGGAGCAGAGTGTAGAACGTGTTGTAATGACGATGGGCAGGTGGTCTGATGACAGTTGATTTTCTATTCTCCAGTGTGTATGATTTTAATTTGACTTTGGTTTTAATTATTATGAGTGACGATGTCTGATCGGACTGGTATTTATAACATGAGATGCATAGCAGCATTGCGGCAATCTACCGCCCCACGATCGCGACGCTTCACGAGGTTTATATATATATATATATATATATATATATATATATATATATAGCGAGGAATAGGAGGACGAAAAGATGGTACATGTTTATTAACAGACGTTTCGGAAAAATTCAATTTCCATCATCAGTGCTAAAAATTTTAAAACAAGTAAAAATATAAGTATAATAATAAACGAACAACAAATTAAAATGGCGCAACAATTAGCGAGAATAAAAAACAAGTTACAATGTGTATTAAATTAAATATTAAAAGTTAAATGATATAAAGAATAAAAGTATGGATAATAAGTAAAATATAAAATGGTTTAGGTAGAACAGAATTGTAAATTACTTACAATTAGCGAAAATTAAAAGCAAGTTACAATGTGTATTAAAATTAAAGATTAAAAGTTAAATGATATAGAGTATAAAAGTATGGATGAAAAGTAAAATATAAAATGGTTTAAGTGAAACAGAAATTGTAAAATTTCTTACCAGATTTGTAATGAGACTAATTATACAGAAGGTTGGGAATGGTTGCCTGTTGAAAGAATTCCATTGGGACGATGGAGCCGGGCGGAGTGATAGTGATTTCTTTTGAAAGTTTATTTGGCAATGTTTAAATTGAAAGCGGAACTGTAATCGTTGAGGGTTGGCTGGATACTAAGGATGTAAAGGGACTCAAGTATGCGGAGGTCGATTAGTTGGTTGGCTGAGTTGATAATTTTGAAATTGGAGGAAAGTAACGGGTGGTTGTGGAGGTGGCAGTGATCCTTATTGCAGATTTGGAGGGTTTGTTCAGGGGCTGTGAAGTTCTTGTAGAAATCCCACGATGCTCGTCACTCTTGTTTGATATTGGCGGATGGTACTGCCAATATAGTTCGCTTTGCAGCGAACACAATTAAAAGCGTAGATAGTGGACGAAGCAAGTGGCTGGGGTGTTTTTTTTATGGTTGAGGTAGGATTGATATATTGTGTTGGTAAAAAGCGAAA
>JAJOZX010001041.1:805000-912500 GCA_023014485.1 Bathynomus jamesi | reverse complement strand
CATTCAAACAACACTGGAAAATAGGAAAGGCAGAATGTGTAGTGTTCCCAAATTAAAAGCACGACAAGGGACCTCCTCAACCCTGAAGGAAAATAGCTTGGTTGTCAGGGGGCCAAGACTTTTCAACCAGCTTCCTAAGGACCTCAGAAACGTAACGGGGGTCAAAGTTGAAGTCTTCAAGAAAAGACTGGATGCCTGGCTCAGGACAGTACCAGATGAGCCGGGCGTGCCTGGCTGTGTACGGTGGAGAGCGCAAGAAAGTAACTCGCTCCTCCACCAGGCCAGACCTAGAGGCGGGGCCACCAGCTTGACCTCCGTGTGAAGAGAGACCAACACACGAAACAACATAAGGTAAGGTGTGTGTGTATATATATATGTAGGCTTTATTCAGATTTACGAGGTTTACGAGTCGAAGTGGTTTATAAGTGATGTTTAATTGCAATATATGCTCGATAATGTTCGAATAATAAAATTAAGCTTTTTTATTAACTGTACATACTATTAATTTTATTTTGGAACATTATCGAAGATGTATTGTAATTAAACATCACTTATAAACCATTTCAACTCGTAAATCTGAATAAAGCCTATGGTGCATGACTTCTTAGACACGCTGTGTGTGTGTATATATATATATCTATATATATATATATATATATATATACACGCTGTGTGGTGTGTATATATATATATATATATACACACTGCTTAATTTGTGACGGAACGCTCCGGAACGCCGTTCCGGTACTTTTATTTTAAAACCTAATTAAAAAAAAGTTTTATTTTAATAAAAAGGGCAGCAACGTAATTTTGTAATTTAAAATCCAATGAAATACAGGCAGTAGAAAGCGAAAACTAGTCGATGAAGCAGAAAGAAGTTTGGAGTGTGTGTGGAAATTAATGTGATTATTCTATCAACTTCCTATATATAGCAATAGCATGTAAGTAAAGCAATTTTATTTTGTTTCAAATACATATAATATTTTGTTTCACTTAGATGTTGCAATCACAGTCTAACTTTTTCTTTAAAATAATACTGTATTCGAAGAACTTTCATTTGCATGTTGCGCAGTTTTCGCAGAAAAAGCGCTTAAAATGCGTTGGTTTCCGGGTCCCGCCCGGACCCGCTGGGGGAGCTTACAGCACTCCCAGACGCCCTAACTGTGAGGGCTTCACCTGCGTTCCACTTTTTTCATTTACATATTAAGCACTGTGTGTGTGTGTAATATATATAAATATATATATATATAATATATATGTGTGTGTGTGTGTACTATATATATATATATATATATATATATATATATATATATATATATATATAATGTGTGTGTGTGTGTACGGGAGGTAAAAAAGAACAGCCATCATCCTTCCCCCTAAAAATAGATATTTGTTGAATGGGCCTTACTCGTGTTGGCCATGCTTGGTTACATATTTTCAGATGATTGAAATATTGTGCATTACATACACTTGAAACTTCAGTTTGATTAGCATATAAAAGATTGATGTTCATGCATTTTGGCTTTTATTCCACCGTTTTATTATATATATATATATATATATATATATATATATATATATATATATTATGATGAATAAAACCACGAAGGAAAGGAAACACAAAATGGTGCTCAAGCGCTTTCGTCTAATGACATCCTCAGGAACACTGAAGTACATAAAAGGGTTACAGCCTATATATAGGTTACAGAAAGAAAAAAATTACATAAGTATGACCTGCCACTACCTTCACACACTGTTTTGGAACTTATTAAGCTTTGCATCAAAGACTGTAAATTCACTTTCAATAACGAGTATTATCAACAAGTTTTTGGGATGGCCATGGGCAACCCCTTATCGCCCCTCCTCTCCAATATTTATATGGAGTTTTTCGAAATTACTTACATTCCGAGAATCCTGGGGGTTAGCATCCCTTGGTTGCCGTACGTCGACGATATTTTGTGTGTGTGGCCCATGGATAACTTCCTCCTTCAGTTAAATGATCAAGTCCCCTCCATTAAGTTTACTTTAGAAGTGGAACAAGACAATTCAATCCCATTTTTGGATGTGCGTGTACATAGGGAAAGCCCAGGTTTTAAGTTTAGTATCTATCGGAAAACAACAAACAATTTGTCCTACGTACACTTTTACTCGGGACATGACACCCCCACTAAGAAGGCCATTTTTTCATCAATGTTTCTCCGCGCCCTTAGGATCGCCAGTCCGGAATACATCGATGCCGAATTGGAAAAAATCAACGGTATTGGAAGTGATCTGTGTTATCCATCTGCGTTTATGGAATCTTGTCTCAACAAGGCAAAACGAACTTTCTATCGTGTCAATAATAACACTCGTACTTTGTCAAAAAATATTTTAGTACTTCCTTTTTCCCGGGCTTTTTAGGCATTGCTAATGTACTTAAACTTTTGGATATTAATGTAGTATTTTCATATAACAATATTGTGAAAATATCATAGTAAAAAATAGCCCTACCAATAATTCAGGCATTATCTATAAAATTGGTTGTAAACAATGTGATTCCTTTTACATAGGTCAGACGGGAAAGGATTTGCACACACGTATAAAACAGCATCAATATTCCGTTAGAACAGGACAGTTGTCCAGTGCCCTTTTTGTCCATTTGTCAGAGTTATCCCACTGTATTGATTGGAATAATGCTTGTTTTATTCCACTCTAGCAACATTG
The DNA here is from genome assembly GCA_023014485.1 of Bathynomus jamesi. Taxonomy (NCBI): domain Eukaryota; kingdom Metazoa; phylum Arthropoda; class Malacostraca; order Isopoda; family Cirolanidae; genus Bathynomus; species Bathynomus jamesi. The sequence continues at coordinate 909,797 of JAJOZX010001041.1, read as the reverse complement.
TTAATAGAAATATTCTTGAGTCTGCCATTATCCAACTTTCAAATAACTTCAACATAAGCAAAGGTCTTTTTCAACTCGATCCTGTTGTTTTGAATTCCTTCAAAACAGATTTAGATAAGAAGGGTAGAACGCTAAATCTTTGGTAAACTTGTATGCTACTTTATTAACTTTAATTTTAATTTTATTTTTATATACATCGAAACTTAACCATAAAAGGCAGTGTGTTAAAACCCGGGCAGATTTCCAGTATAAATTTGTATTTTTATAATTCATTTGATCTTGTGCTAAAAATCGATATTTTTTCCTTACAAATCTGTATGCCTCTTGATAATCCTTTAATTTTTAATTTTATTTTTACTTCTCCGTTTATTGCATATATGTATATATATGTATATATATATGTGTGTGTGTGTGTACATATATATATATGTATATATATATATATATATATATATATATGTATGTATATTATTATTTATTTATTTTTTTTTTTTTTTTCTGTAACCTATATATAGGCTGTAACCCTTTTATGTACTTAGTGTTCCTGAGGATGTCATTAGACGAAAGCGCTTGAGCATCATTTTGTGTTTCCTTTCCTTCGTGGTTTTATTCATCATAAATATTTTTCACGTGTTACTTTCGTGAAATAATTTTCATATATATATGTAAAGAACGACGCTTGTGTAGAAGAGCGTTCCGCACAAGATGAGGAGGGAGAACGAACAAATGAAAAATGAGGTACCACCCGGGAATTGAATCCGGATCATCCGATTGCCGGTCAGATATGCCATCCACTACACCATGGACCTCGATCAATCAGAAGTCGTAATTCTCCTACATACAAGCAGAAACCAATGCCCTGAGGGCACATATATATATATATAATGCGTTTTTTGGGGGTTCTTCTTTATTAAAAACCTTTATTTGCCAAAAAAAAAAAACTTTTAGGGGGTTAAAAGTAATTTTATTTATTTAAAATCTAAAATTAAAAGTGATCGTATAATATTAATTATAAAACGCCTTCTTTTGATGTATCTTAGGGTCATATTTACTTCTACTGTTGAAGTTATTGCGCTTTAATTAGGGGGAGTTGTTAATCCTAAATTTTGCTCGGGACAAGCGTAAAATTGGAGACACCATTTCTAAGCATGATTTTTAAATTTTTTTCCGAAACCTCTTACCCCCCTGTAACCCCCCCCCCCCCCCCCCCCGAAGGCATACATACAGGGGTTAGACAAAATAATATGAACACCCGCCGATTTCACGTTATCTTTACGGACTGCTCAGACACAAAGTAAACGGTCAAATGACTGGCAAACCTATTTAAATGTGTAACAGAGAGTGTATTCGTCATGTTATAACCCTCACGTTGTTTTTACAGATCTGAGTGAATTATGAATTAGCAGTTATGAAAGACCTGTCAGACTTCCAAAGAGGGCAAATTGTCGGAGCGCGGATGGCTGGTGCATCGGTGACGAAAACCGCTCAGATGTTCAATGTATCCAGAGGAACTGTCTCTATGGTCATGTCTGCATACCAAAACCATGGAAAGACAAGCACTGACAAATGCAATAGTGGACGCAAGAAGAAGCTGTGTGATCGAGACCGCCGGGTGCTAAAGCTCATTGTGACAAAGAACCATAAGACCACAGCTCCAAAAGTGACTGCAGAGCTTAACCAGCATCTTGCAAGCCGGTATCGACCAGAACTGTACGTCGCGAGCTCCATGGAGCTGGATACCATGGGAGGGCTGCAATTGCCAAACCCTTCCTTTCGCACATCAACATTGAGCGGCGCAGAAAATGGTGTAATGACCATAAGAATTGGTCAATGGACCGGTGGAAGAATGTAGTCTACTCCGACGAATCCTCCTTTACGCTATTTCCATGTTCCGGTCGAGTTTACGTCTGGAGACAGCCTAAAGATGCTTATGACCCCGACTGCCTGACCCCAACCGTTAAGCATGGAGGCGGATCTGTGATGGTTTGGGCAGCAATATCGTGGAATACTCTTGGTCCAGCTGTAGTACTGCATGGTAGGGTTAACGCCCAGGTCTATCTGTCAATATTGGCTGACCAGGTCCATCCCATGGTCGAAACGCTGTTTCCCATGGCGGCGCCGTCTTCCAGGATGATAATGCACCAATCCACACCGCTGGGTCGTAAAAACTGGTTTGAAGAGCATGTTAGTGAAGTAGAACGCTTGGATTGGCCTCCACAATCCCCGGATCTTAACATTATCGAGCATCTGTGGTGTCAGTTGGAGCAGCAGGTCAGAAGCCGATTCCCACCGCCGGCGTCTTTGGAGGAACTGGAGCGGGGTTTGCACGTATACGAGATAAGTTTGAAACCGACGGCACTGTGCAAAACTTACAAAAACAACGTTCTGGAAGACGTCGAACATCTTAGATAAAGTGTCATTTAACCATGGAATTCGTAAATTTTTTGAATTAACTAATAATTAGAATATTTATGCTTCAATATCAACACTAAACATAAGTATCTCAAAACAGTCGGTTAAAATATTAGAAAATATCGCACATGAAGTCTCGAAAATAATAATTATAATTTAAACATCTGTAACTTTTTTGTTCTTCAATTTTTAATAAAAATAATTACATATTTAGATTCAGGAGAAAATTCTTTATTAAAAAACATATAAAAAGTAATATATTTATTATCCTCATAGCTGGTATTATCGAACAAAGTGGGTATACATTTCTTTGGGACACGCTGTATATAAGCTTAAAATTTGCCAGACGCCCGCGGAGGTGTTTATGTTATCGATTTTCGCCCTTGGTACTGAAAAGTTTCCCCACCCCTGCATTATACTATAATTAATTGGGGGTTTGCGACAACACTGAACAAAATTATGCAGTTGACAAGGTATTTGTGAGAACTAATACAGTTAAATCATGAACTTTCAACCCATCCGAGACCACCAAGGACAATAAGGAGAGTGCTAAGTGCACAAAGACCGATTTCAAGATGATTTTCACACATTCTATACACTGCGCCCTCGATATATGCGAGGGATAGGTTCTGCTAAAACCTCGCATAATGCAAATTCGCATATATCGAACTTATAGTTAAATGAAAAAAAATAGGGATGCGTTCCACAACCAGTTTTTATTTTTTGCCCTCCCGGCACCCCCAACAATAAATATGCCACTTTTTATACCAAAAACATTCAACAAGATGATGATAATGCTATATTACATCAATATTGTACAGTATAAATATTAAAGGACATAGTAAGCCTAATAAGACATACGATACCAACGAAAAAGCACTGGAAAAAGCACTCAAAAATAGTGAAAAACACAACACAGTCTAGAGCACAACGCGCGCACACCAACACGCTATAACGGTTTATGCGAGACTCTTGTTGTGGCGGGAATACGTCGGTGCGCTCAGCGGCTCAGCAATATTTCACACTAGGTGGCGCATAAATGCCAATTTTTTCCGCATATACTGAATTCTTGGTAGAAATAGGGTCTTCGCATAACAGCGAATTCGTATATGCTGAAGGCGCATATATCGAGGGCGCATTGTATTTGTATAAATATCATAGTATATTACCATACACGCAGAGCTGGGCAATAAATACATTGAATGTATTTAAATACTAAATACATAGGGGAAATGTATTTAAATACTAAATACATTTTACGAATGTATTTAGATACTAAATACAAAATACATCAATTGTATTTAAATACATTTGTAAATACATTTTAAATACATACAAATTTTAACATATGCATTCACTAATTCGCTAAGCCATGACACGCACACGATAAAGAAATCAACCGCTTTCGACTAAGAGTGGCACACAACTGATTGAACTGACACGTTGAAACATGAACCATGCTGTACTACACTGTCGACGCGTCGTACTGTGCTAGTACAGAACGTGTATTAAACCAGTAAAAGTATTTATATTTTGAGTATTTAAATACATGAAAAACAATGTATTTATAAATAGTTCTAAATACACAAATGTATTTAAATACGTATTTAAATACAAATGTATTTAAATACTGCCCAGCTCTGCATACACGCATATTGTTCATTTCAGTAATGTGTCTACTGCATGGTTAAACTCAATGATTATGACCTGAGCTTTACAGCTGACATTGCTAAGATAAAGCTTCAAATTAGTGACATACGTTGAGAGGGGCAATTTTCTGTAGTCCTTCATTAGACGAAATATATCACTAGTCTTTGGCACAGAAAGAGCGGTATCTCGTGCATATCTGACTTTGATATAAAGACGGTTCAGCTTCTGCGAATCGTCCACATTTGATTCTTCGAGATAATTATTCACTTGCAGAGATGGGCAGTAACGCGTTACATGTAACGAACGTTACAAAAGTAACGAGTAATCGTAACGCCTGAAAGATTTTCAAATGTATCACTGTAACGGTAACGCTTTGCAAATTTTATCAATGTAACGATTTTTCGTTACTCGATATTTGAATTTGATAACATTGCCATCCATTCATGAGGACTATTAAATGCAATTCACTATTCCGTGTTAGTGGCGACAACTAAATTTATATTTTCTATGTCTCTTCATCTTTCCCAAAAATCATTGGGGGTGCAAATTATTATTGTGCAATATATCGTTCTTAAGAGAACAACATTTATATAGCCAATAATACTAGCTATTAGAATTTATGTGGTATGGCTTCCATTTGTAAGTTTATCTGTAGTTTCAAAATACGTGTGAAGGCACACAAACAAATATCAAATGTAACTAGTTACTCGTAACGTCGTTACATGTATCTAGTAACGGTAACGCTTTAAAGATTTTCAAAAGTAACGATGTAATGGTAACGCCGAGTACATTTTCGACATGTAACGAGTAACGGTAACGCCGCCCAATTTAATGTAACGGTGCCCATCACTGTTCACTTGCTCACTAGCCGTGAATGGCCCTCTTAGTCTTTTTAATTCTTCCAGGTCTCTATTTCTCCTGCGGTCTACAGCAACATTCGCAATCTCTTTAGTCTGTAATCCTTGCTTCTGTAATTGTTCTTGTCGTACGCTCCACTCTCATTATTTCTGGAATTTTTGCAGTTCCAATTTTCCTAGAGTCTTTGAAAGACCCTGTTGGTTGTTTTTGAATCAACGCAAGAGATTTAGCTTTGACCTGCGCTGCCGACGCGCAAGTGAGTTGCTTGGTACCTCTTCTGCCGAGTTCATAGTTGATGAACCCTACACTGCGCTCAGAGTCCAAGTTGTGAATTGGCGCCTTGTCCAGTTTTTCACAGTCCATTTTTGAGAGAGCATGTTCCACTGATTCATCAAATTCTCCTAATCCAAAGATATCTATCTCCCTTTTGTTTCTGAAATCCTTCAGCAAGCTTTGGCAATATCATACCCAAAACCTTTGTGACTTCAGTACTCATTTGGAGAGTTGTAGCTTTGATAGCATTGCAAATATCATCGTCATATCGTGTTTGTTGGAATCTTTCAACAGACGCAAACTCAAATGCCGGCATATCCACTTCCAGTAATTTAGCCGGATCAGTAGAAACGAGTCTTGGTATAACTGTTGGAATGCTGGAATTAGCTTTGAATAATTTGTACTGGTCGATATCGTCAGTGAAAGGAACGGCTCCACTAAATGAAGTCCAATGAGAGCTCCAGCCGTGTACACAACTCTTAAGAAGTCCAGATCCAAGAAGCATCGTACAATGCAGGCCAATTGGGTCGTCACATGCTCAGATTTTCCGAGAAATGTTCCCACATCGTCAATGTGATATAAGGTTATGGCACATGTCAACGTCAATCTGTTGAAACGTTCATTTTTTAGACTGACAGATTTATTTCGCTTCAGCGCGATATGAGCTCGAAATCGTTGGCTTTGTTCCACGATTTGTGGTCAAAGTCATGATTTATCAATCTGGTTATACAGTTCAGCGCTTGTTCGGTCACACTCGAGGATGAAGTTGTGGCATTGACGAGAAAGCTGGAATATATTTTATCTCGCCCAATGGCATTTTCTATTTCGGTCCATTGTTTAGTGATCACTCGATTGAACATGAGAGTTGGGTGGACATTGCAAAACAAATGATCCGGGGCATGTTCTGATTCTAGCTTCTCGGCCACCATTTGTTCGACAGAGAGATTATGGGATGTCTGATCAGTGATCACAAAGTCTTATCTTTTCAAACGGTTCGTTCGAACTAACTCCGCTCCCTGCTTCCAGTATGTTCAGCATGGCAACTTTCAGATCCGCCAAGTTCTCTCTACTTTCCGTAGCAATCGAAAATGTCGGGAGAGGTCTATATTTTCCATTTACCGTCATTCCCTGCACCGAGAAAGAACCACCTCCCTTTTTTTTTTTTTTCGAACCATTAACAGAATAGGTAACTACCGACTTTTGATCTGATTGCATGATCTCTTTCGCAATTTCATGCAATGCTAGCGCTTCAATGCTCTTTCCAGCTTGTCGAATATTGCTAGACCGTGGTAGTGTCTAGGTCTACTAAGTCTGGCGATTCGTCATGAAATGTCCATTTCCGACAAAATAGTTTATTGCCAACAACCACTACGGCTCCCGCAGCTTGACTATCTGACACGTGATGAGAACTTTTGAGCTGGTCCATTGCTTCGTAAACCTCGGGCCTTACTTTTCTGACACTTTCTCTTATGTGCTGGTACTTTGGCCGCAACTCATCCTTTTCAATTTTTTTTTGTCTAGGGGACAGTTTACGACGCTTCCGACCCGTAGACGGAAGGTTTATCTGATTATGATGTGCTAATTTGGAAGTCACTATGATTCGGATCATCCTCAGATAGTTCACTGAAGCCGTTTCTTTATTCCTCGCTCTTTCCGTCTCTGCTTCCTCTCTCATTCGCTCCAAACTCTGCAGATATCTCTTCCTGCGTTCCATGGTCTTATTCCATTTTCTGTCGACAAAACTCTGGCAAAACATTTTTCTCTCATGTCTTTGGTCTTCCAGAAAGTCCCATCCTTCTCGTCATTTTCACACCATAAAAATTTTCTAAGCGTTTCCTTACTTCACCGTCCGCGCAGAAGATATCAAAAAGTTCTTTCGCTTTTTCTTTGAAATCTTTGACTTTTTTATAATAGGTGTCGTTTCGGCGGTTTTTTCTGGTCTGAACTAATTTGATGAATCTTTCATACAGTTCCAAAATTTTCAGTTTGATGCGTTTAGTGGTCACTGTATATATATTACAAAAAATCCAGTGTTCTTGAAGGACGTCCGCAAGAATTCTGGCTGTAACTTTCTTTGACCTCTCAGTTTTACCGGCTCTATCCGGTCGAAGTAAGTGCAACATGTTTTCCAAAATGTCCTTTTTCGTTGGAAGCAAGCCATTTGAAAAGTCAGCAGTTTCTATGTAGGTTGTTGAAGTCGAGGTCTTCTGGGTGGAAGAGCGTGTACTTGGCGTCTGAGCGTAGCTCATTGTTCACTCAGGTGTGAAGTCTGAAAATAGAAAAAAAAAAAACAAGTTGCATCAGACTGGAAAACCTTGCGGCATGAAATGGGAGTCTTAGGGAATAAATAAAGGCACATATAACAATGTAATGAAAGCACAGTGAAGAAGCATAATATTTTCGGTCCCTGAAACCAGCATTAGATGTGGTGGTTGGATGTTGGTCCACTAGGTGTCACTTATGTGCTGATGCTAATTAGGCTGACAACTAGACAGTGTGGTATGAAAAGCGATCGTGTCTGTGTTGTATGTGTGCGTTAATACATTCTTTAGTATATATCATAACATTACGGGATGCTGTCATCCATGACAATTTGATGAAAAATTGACATTTTTGGCCGCCATATTAGATTTTCAAAATTCTGAGTACAGATTCGTGTTCTCCGACCCCGTAAATCCTATAAAGGACATATTACAAAGCAAATCTGGCAATAAATATGGATTATATAGCAGAAAAATACAATAATACACGTGTGTATGCTTTCAGGTGGTATGTACATGGGGTCAGAGGAGTCAAAAATCGTTTTTGACCCGAGTTTCACTATTGGTGGTCCATATTTTGAGGGGGTCCTCACTTAGGAATTCCAAACAATTAAAAATAGCAACCCCCCATACTTTAATTAGCCCGTACTACTAAAACAAATTGGTACTTTGCTAATAATAAAAATCTAAGTACGATAATTACCATTGCGTATTGGATGTATGAAGAGTAGAGTGTACGAATAATTTCTGTACAGACATTTTTTAATTGTGTATCAATAAGTTCTTTAATGTAGCTTATGACTAACTTCGATAGGCGCGAGTGCCTTCGTGTTTTCAAAATGAAATGTAATGTACTGGTGTGCTTGAGATTTTGAATGATGAATGTGGAATGATCAGCTGACCGTGTAACGGACGTTTTCGACGTAGCTGACACGATACAGTTATTAAATATCATTCACCAAATACTACGATAGTCGAGTATGAGAATTCACCAACCGAACAAAATAAACAGGACGGGAAATTTGTAGGATATCGGGTAGTATCTATCGAAACAGATCGAACGTAAAGGAAAATTCTCGGGTGATCACGGAACAACTAAATATGCATTACAGTCGGCCCTGCTATAACGCGTACTATACAACGCGGATTTGTATTTACGCGCTAAGTATTTTAAGACCATAAAAATGTTGTTACAGAAAATTTGAAATTACGCTAAAAAAAAAAACGTTAAAAATATGAAGACTGCAAAAACATTCGTTGGCTTATAGTTAGCTAAGTACTGTCAGATTAAACGTAGTCCTAACGTTCTTAATCTTCGCTCACCGAGAGTTTAATTTTAGTGCAGTATATCTACAGGGTGTCCCATAAGTCCGGCATCATAGGAAAAATAATAAAAAAAGGCAAAACATCGTTTTCAATACACAAATTCAGACGTGATACCCAGTCAGCAAGCACACGGTGAATGATGTCAGGAGTAATGGTGTTACGTGCCCCAATAATGCGCTGCCGCAAATGTTCAACACTCCTAATTTTCTCTGCGTATACCAGCGCTTTCAAGTGACCCCAGAGATAAAAATCTAGTGGCGTGAGATCCGGGCTTCTAGCTGGCCATTCCACAGGCCATCGACTTCCTATCAATGACCAGGGAATTGTTGGTACAGGTATTCCCTTACTTGAGTGCTGTAATGTGCAGGAGCGCCGTCTTGCTGGAACCATGTTGGGAAATTTCCTTCTTCGTTCAAGACACTGGGAAATGCTTCTTCCTTGAGCATACGTAGGTAGGTGCCTCCAGTGACATGTTCATCGAAAAAGAGGGGGCCTATGATGCGATCCTTCCAAATGCCACACCATACCATCACCCAAGATGCACCTTGTTCCTTTGAAGAGGTATACCAGTGAGGGTTGTTTTGAGACCAGTAGCGGGTGTTCTGTCGATTTACCTCACCATTTCCATAAAAAACGGCTTCGTCACTGAACAGAATGGTGGACGGGAAATTGGCATCCCGAGCATAAGAAAAATATGAATTATGGTTTGTAGAAATAGAAAAATATGAATTTCTCCTATGATGCCGGACTTATGGGACACCCTGTATTTCGCACGGAACAATACGAAAAATGTAAACGCAACACAATGAAAAATCCCAGATAACGTTCAATGGATAATTCAAAACCTTCGCTCACCGAGATTTTAATTTTACATCTATTTCGAGCAACTTAAAAGAGCTAACGACGAAAAATTTGTCCGAAGCATTTACCTTGGCTGATCACACAGCAAACATTTTTTCCGACAGTGATCCAACCATGAAAAGGAGCAGCACATTTAGCAGAAAATTCGATGAACTTCTAGCAGGCTATAAAGAAATTTATCACAAAAAAAAAAAAAAATCGTGCATGGCAGTTAACACTCGATGCATATTTTAAGAAATCTGACGTTAGTGATCCAGATGTCCCTGACAAAGAAAATGCTAAGGAAGCACGACAGTCAACTTCAAGTGAGGTGTAACGTGTATTTACTGTACTTGGTTGTATTTTTACTGTACTGTACTTGGTAATATTTTTTTTGTTTTGTAACTTTCTTAAATAGAATTTTTTACTGTAATATTTGTTTCTTCATACATTACGCACTAATATATGTTGGTAAAAGCGTTTGAACAAATGCTAAATTGAATTTTAAGGAAAAAATAATTTTGGAAAAAAAAACGCATCCTTGACTATAACATTCCTATGTAAAAACAAGCTTGTCACAGCGCGCGATTGCGTAACGCGCCGTTTTTCCAGAACGCATCCGCGCATCCCGGCCCACGCTATAGCAGGGCCGACTGTATTGAGGAATTAACGAATTTGGACTTCATAAGGATGAAAATAAGAATGAAAAAAGTCTTATCCAGTATACGAGGTTTAAAACCAAACCATTCTCTAAATAAAGTCCAATACCTGAAAGGACTTACGGAAAAACAAAAACACACTTTACGCGTCTCACTGTGAAATACATCCGAAAGACTGCCAAACATACTGTGAAAATAGTTTTGTATGAACGAAGAAGAAATACAAATTAAAAACTATGACACTTCGAGCCGATAAAAGAAAGACAAAAATAAGGTTGTGCTGTTTATAGATATGAAAATCATATGACAAAAATGGTAGTAATTCAAACAATTACGTACGACTGTTAGAGGCAAAAATTTGAGAAAGTAGCTTATATAAACCTTCAAACACTCCAAATGCAAAATTTTCTGATACCATTACCGATATCAGAAACCTGATGAAAGCTTTAAACTCCAGTCCCCACTATACACATTGCATAAATTTCAATTTTCCAGTTAAAATGATGGGAAGAAACTTGTGTATAAATTAAGACAAGGAAGATCAGGCGCAGGCAAAAATGCTGCTGGTTCTTGCGGATGAATTCCTCTTAATACAAGAAATAACGGGGAACACCAGAAAAATAAAAACTGTCTGGATCTAGTACTCTCAAACAACAGGAACTTGATTGAAAACGTAGAAATAACCCCCACCTGTAATATTGAATCACGACATTATTGAAACAACAACGAATATGAGAACAATAGTGAGTGAAAGAACACACGCTATGGAAAGAAATTTTTAATCTAAACTCCGAGGACATAAATTGGGAAGGTTTTACATCCAGCTTGTAGCATAACAATGATAAATTGGAAAACCAGCTTTAATGATATGATAACGTAAGAGATGTTGAGGTAACTCTTGAAGAGAAAACGCTAGAATTTGTGGAAAAATATAAAGAAAAGCTAAGAGGGAAGAAATTTTTGAGACAAAAGCGGACACTCTTCCATAAGTATGAATGTGTTTTCAGTAACCCCCAAAATGATAAAATAATGTATGATGAAAGTGCATTTTGAAGAAGAATTACAAGGAGAAAGTATAACGGACTGACTTTACAGCAAACGACATCACACGAACTATAGGGAAAACTAAAATTGCACTCAACCGCAGCCCCGGACGTGTGGAACACTACACTGATTAAAAACCAAGAATGATATCGCTGAGCCACTACGCTGGATACGGAGAGGATCATTGAACACAGGAGAAATAGCGACCATTGTTCATATATATATATATATATATATATATATGAGGAGGATAGATCTCGGGGCAAAAAAAAAGACTATTGTCGTTGACATCTAATCTCACCAAAATATTCTAAAGAATAGTTAGATAAAAAATCTACCATATTTTGGGGAGATGGGAAATTTTAAATGATAGGTACGATCTTCCTGATCGGAATCCATGTTGGTTATCACAACTGAGACCATTATAACATCATTAATGTATTCGAAAATGGTGATAATTGTGACGTAATATACACACACTCCACCAAAGCCTTCAATAATTGTGATCATGGTATCATAGTACATAGTTGAAACGTGGGAATAGTCGGAAAAGTAGGAGAAATATCATCATCAGAATTGGAGGTACGTAACTCAGTACCAAAAGGAACAGTATTAGTTCCATTATACTTCATAATTATGCTAACTCATTCAAATAATGGAGTTACCAATGATAACATTCTTTGCAGATGACAGAAATTAGTCGAAAAATAAGAAATAAGAAACTAAGATAATATAGAATCTCTACAAACGGACTTGAATAGAATTATACAGATGGTCAGAAGACCAATATAAAATTTAACACTGAGAAAGTAACAACCCATGAAAGATTTGGAAAAATTGAAGCGCTAAAATCCATTCCCCAAATGGACAGCAAATTTGGAAAAAACTCAAGAGTAAGGAGTTACAGTGACCAACGATGTGAAATTTTAGACAAAATTAAGATGGCATTAACCAAATCAAAATAGAAAAACTGGATAGATATTGAACTTTTAAAAGAAGTGATGTCCAGGAATGTATTGGTTCCTTATTGAAATCACTGATCGTACCTGTTGGGAGTATAAAAATGAGAATTTTTATTAATTAATAATAAATTGTAACATAGGATAAACTTTGTTAAAAATTAGAAAACAGTGGCCATTTTGATTAGTAATGCCACGCGTTCCATCTTCATCCGCGCACCTCGCGCTGGATTACGGGGACCCTACTCTGTTCATCGAGCGTCACGTGACGGCGCTGTAGTTCAGTACGCGACACTACTATTATGCTCATGCGCATCACCATCTTATATCATGTAGTTATTCTGCGACCAGTCACACTCCTTCGTCCTGATTGACGTCACGTTTCTTTATAGGGCGCCATTAAGTCTATCAGGTGACGTCATGTATTCTTGAGATAAATGTCATGCACGAAGTTATTGTCACTTAACCCAATGATTCTAATCATAAATATTCATTATTAAAGTAATAGGCTAATTTAGGTAAACTAATAATTCATAACCGGAATAGTTAATTATACATTTCAGAATAGAAAAATGTTTCTCTAGTTACAGTTTAATTGAATGAAAGGCCGGAAAGATAATCTGAATGTGTGCGTCACAACAACTTGAGAAGGATGCTCCAAGAACTACAAAATGCGCAACGAAGAAGGAGAGAAACGTTGATAGAAAGGATTCAGACAATTCAGGTTGATTGAACGCAACATAATGTTTGACATTATGTAACGTAAATATTTAATTTAATGTGAACAAAAAAGTAAATTATAAACTTCGTATTTTTGTTTCATCGATAACTCGTATTTTTATAGTGCGTGTGTGTAAGCCTGCCTGTCTTGGTACTCAGTGAGACCTCTTATAGTTAATTTAATGTGGTACTAAAAGCTAAAGTGACGCTTTATATTTAGTACTCAGCGCTCGGACTATAACTTGGTTCTTAACTGTCAGCCAACACTTCATTCGGATTTTTGTTCATCTTTGGCCACATTACCGTCCGAACACCTTCGTCACTTTCATCTACTCCATCTACTCGTATACACTGCAAACGATTTCAGGAACCCTTCATTCTCAAACTAGAGTATTTCTCGGTCTAAACGCCCCTATATATAAAAAAAAGAAGACTAAGAAAATTGGAACGGATTCAGAGAAATTTCACAACCAAGGCTCCAAGGAACTAAATTACTGGGAAAGATTACATGAATCCATACTCGCTGAAAAGGAGAGAGGTTCAACATAAGTTACACATGGAAAAAATAGAGGGAAATAGGAAAAGCAGAATGTGTAATGTTCACAAACTAACGGCTGGAAGAGGAACACCCTCAAACCTGAAGGAAAATAGCTTTGTCGTCCGAGAGTCAATACTGTTTAACCAATTTCACAAAGAAATTAGAAACCACCGATGTCGATGACTAGACGTCTGGCTCAGTTCAGTCCCTAATGAGCCAGGTATGCCTGGCTATGTGAAATGGAGAGCTCGAGAAAGTGCCTCCTTCCTTCACCAGTGCAGCTCAAGAGGTGGGGTCACCAGCCTGACATAGATCTGTGAAATGATAAATCATACGGAACAACCATTAGGTTGCAAGGTACATATATTTTAGAGAATTCCACCGGAAGGGAAGAAGTTAGGTCTCCTTCAGTATATATATATATATATATATATATATATATATATATATGTGTGTGTGTGTATGTATATATACACAGGGTGAGTCAAAAGTCTCCATACATAGGCAAAATGGTCACTTTATTATGCAATCACTTGTAAGTCACAAAATATGCTCTGTGGGCACCATTACACTGAATGCACGTACGGATGTGTTCCTCCCAGTCATGGCAAACGCGCGTTAACACGTCTGGTGTTATGCGTGCACACGCATCACGAATGCGTTCCTTTAGGTGGTCCTTGGTTTGTATTTTCACCTGGTACACCATGGCCTTCAAGTGCCCCCACAAGTAAAAATCAAGGGGGGGGGTGAGGTCTGGGGACCTCGGAGGCCACTCCACGAGACCACGGGGGCCAATCCAGTGAAAAAAAAAAAAATTATGACCATTTTGGCTATGTATGGAGACTTTTGACTCACCCTATATATATGTGTGTGTGTGTGTACGAGGGTACTTCAATAAGTATCCGCACTTTTATTTTAGTGATAATATAGTGTATATATAATATACTCGTAATAACGAGCCAAACTGAGATTTATAGGCTTATTTAGGCTACTCGTAGCTGTCACATATCGTACGAGTAGTGAGCAATTGAGCATGGCTGCGCCGCTTTCAATTTGTACTCTGGAAGAGATTCGTGGTTCGTGTTTTATGGGTAGGTGTGAAAGGAGCTGAAATTCACACGCGTTTATGTGCTCAGTATGGGAATAATGCGTTACCACGGCGAAGTGTGTACGAGTGGATTCAAATGTTCAAGGAAGGTCGGACATGTGTGACAGATGCTCAGCGCTCAGGACGACCGTCAACATCAACCAGTGGTGACAAGCAGGAAGAAGCTAGAGCCATGATTTTCGATGACAGAATATTAACAATAAAAGAAATTGCATCTTCATTAGACATCAGTCAAGGGTCAGCCTATTCGATAGTTCATGACATTCTTGGCTTTCACAAGGTTTGTTCAAGATGGGTGCCCAAGCACTTGACAGAAGAGCACAAGCGTAATCGTATGGACGTCTGCTCTCGTCTTTTGGCGCGGTATCATAATGAAGGTGAAAACTTTTTGGAGCGCATTATCACTGGAGATGAAACCTGGGTCCATCACTATGAACCAGAAAGCAAACGACAGAGCATGCAATGGAAGCATCCAACTCCCGTTGCAAGGAAGTTCAAAGCGCAGCCGTCAGCAGGTAAAGCTATGCTAACAGTTTTGGGATACACGAGGCCCTATCCTTGAACATTATCTAGAGCTTGGAACTACAGTAACAAGTGCATCGTATTCTGACAAAACGGAGAGGGGATTGTCGGAAGGTGTTCTGTTACACGACAATGCGCGCCCTCATACCGCTGCACAGACTAGAAAATGCCTTCAAGAACTTAAATTTGAAGTTCTCGACCATCCAGCCTACAGTCCAGATCTGGCACCTTCGGATTTTTACCTGTTTGGACCACTAAACGACGCTTCGCGAGGTCAGCGATGATGACCTGAAGGAGGCGGTGCATGACTGGCTACGCACACAGCCAAAAACATTCTTTTGTGATGGCATGAGGAAGCTTGTAGATCGCTGGACTAAGTGTATTGAGAAACAGGGAGACTATGTTGAGAAGTGATGTGTTTATAATCTATCAGATGTGAAAATAGAAAGTGCGGATACTTATTGAATTACCCTCGTATATGTATACTTACTTTTGGTGAGTTTGAATAATGGTTCAGGATCGACCTGCGGTCGACCCTTCTGCAGCATCCCGCCTCATTTGCGGGATTTGATGAAGGAGGGAATTGCTGTCTGATCTCCTGCCTTCGTAGCCAGCCACGCATGGCTGGTCACCGCGTAGGGTGGATCGATTTTACATTTTTTTCGATTTCCATATTCTAATAGAGACAAAAACTTGCGCATGCATGAGAAAATAGCCTCTGCAAAATCTTAGCTTAATAGGTAATCATCTTCTGCCCCCGGCAGAGCGATGAAAATCATATTTTAGTAGTCAAAAACGTATTTTTCTTATAATTTTTAAAATATTTCAATATGCATCAAAATTATTCCTAATAACTATAAAGTCGATGAAAAAGACCTCATATGATCGTTTTTCCAAGCGCGTTGTCCTACGTTAATATCTTTTGCCCCCGGCAACAACGTCAAATGTTGAAAAAATAGGTAATTTATATACATATTTTCAGATCGGCTCTTTGTCTTAAATAATGCATTTATATATTTCCCATAGCATTTATATCGTTGCTTAGCATGAAATAACACACACGCAAAATTTTATGACTCTAGAGTAATATCTTCTGTCCCCGAGAAAAGTCTAAATGTGGATTATAATTACGTTAATGCGATGTTATAAGTACTAAGTACAGCTCCTCGCTTGCTAATTTTATAAAATTAGCAACCCAGAACTCACCACGAGGAGGTGGCTGTACGTCGAGTTCCACCCTATCCAGCCCCAACCACCCTTCTTTGGCTGCATGTCGATTTACATACGGTAATCTTTCTTAGAATCAAATCGTGGAATTTTTGTTCGGGAGTGAAAACGGGAGCGGATGAATCCGTCCCTCTCTTCTATTCCACTTACACTGGCAGAGGCTTCGGTTACTAATTTGACGAGTCTCTCGACCGCTTGAGTATGACAAGGAATAGTGGGATCAGTCCATCAGGCTGGTCTCCCGTCTCAACAAACTCTTTTATTCGGGTATCAGGTATTGTTTTTGTAACGGGGGGTTCGGTCACCTCAGCCGTTTGCCAGTTGATCATTTCGTAATAGTTTTGACTATCGTAGAGCAGCTTCAGGCATGGCGAAGGCTCGAATTTCCCCGCTGGTGATTGTTTTGATCGTGCTTTTAATATTCTTCTCCATCCCAATTCTCTTGTGTTGCTCATAGGCATGTAGCATGGAGATCAAAATATTTTCTGATGAGCAAAGAAAGAATTTCTACGGAGGACTTTGTTGGCGATTGTCTTAGATCTTTGAGGCATGGTCTGAGAGAGACGCATCATTTCGAAAAAATGTTTTGCGCCCTCAGTGAAACGAGTTTTTCTTTATCTTAAACCAAATTGGTGCGTAAACTGTCATAATGAATCGCACAATTTCGTTGAAGGTGCTGGAGGGTTCACTGGTTGAAACATAGAGGTGCAGAAATCTATTTGCTGTTGTCAGCCACCTGGAATGCGCCATCTTACCTGGATTTCGAGCCGCGAGAGCTGAAGAGCAGCTACCGCTCGACACTGCTCTGTAGATGCCTAACAAATATTTTTGGTCAGTGCTCAACTCGGCATCATCTATGTCAATGTCGGGAGATGGAATGGCATCGAATTCTGTAATTGGAAGTTTTTCGCAGTCGTTCAGTTGTTTTCCAACTGGTCCAGTAAAGCCAATTGGCCCAGTTGTTTTGCCGTCCAAGTCTTGAATGAGGTGTCGCAGTGATAATTCATTACCGTGTAATAGGCATATGATCCACTGAACTGGCCTTTGTAGTTTCATTTCAATCATACGAATGGCTCCACCCTTTCGACCCGTGTTCACTGCGGTACCATCACAGCCGATAGCCACAATGTCGTCCGTGCTAATATTGTTAGTCTCTAGAAAGTTGGATACCTGATGTTATTGCAGTGGCAGAACCTGATGCAGGAGTGAAATGCCCCATGTACTGGGATTCTGGTTCTTGAACTAAAACTATATGATCTGAAAATATGTATATAAATTACCTATTTTTTCAACATTTGACGTTGTTGCCGGGGGCAAAAGATATTAACGTAGGACAAACGCGCTTGGAAAAACGATCATATGAGGTCTTTTTCATCGACTTATAGTTATTAGGAATAATTTTGATGCATATTGAAAATATTTTAAAAATTATAAGAAAAATATGTTTTTGACTACTAAAATATGATTTTCATCGCTCTGCCTGGGGGGCAGAAGATGATTACCTATTAAGCTAAGATTTTGCAGAGGCTATTTTCTCATGCATGCGCAAGTTTTTGTCTATTAGAATATGGAAATCGAAAAAAATGTAAAATCGATCCACCCTACAGGCTGAGTGGTCAGGGACTTTGCACAGCAGTATGTCCAGCGCCTTGGTGGTGTAGTGGTTATCGTCGCTGACTACGAATCCATCGGCGCCGGGTTCGAGACCCGACGGCAGCCGGCGCGCAGCAAAACCCAGCTGTTCATCCTTCCACACAAAGAAAGTGGTTGGTAGATAAATGGGTACCCTAGGTGGCCTAGTGGTTAAGACGCTGGGCTGCTGATGGGGCGTGGTTCGGATTCCATGTTAAACTGTAGGTCTAAGGTGGAGTGAAAAGCTTGACCTACGTCAGAATGAACAATTCGGGCGGAAGCTAACCAAAGGTTACCAAAGGCCAAAGCTGGTTCCTGAAGTTATTCAGGTTGGTATGCTGGAGATTCCTCACTTCTTTTGGAATGACATTGAAAAGCTTTGGGCCCCGTATTCTGAGGGTATTTTCCATCCTCGTTTTCATGGCCCTTTGTCCCACAGCAGCTGGGACCGTACAAAATCTGCCTCTTCTCTCACTCCAGTTCGTTTCTATTTCATTTATGAGGTTAGGGACAGAGCTCTCAAGTATTTTCCATATGTATATTATTGTGTACCGCTTGCGCCTTCTTTCAAGAGTAAAGTTCCAGGAATTGTAGTCGAGACCAGTAGTCTTCACCTTCCGTTTCCTCTATCTTAGACGTAAAAGTCCTTTGTATAGCTTCAATATTCGCAATGTCTCCTCTTTCTGTGTGGGCTTGTGAGTACTGAGCAAATATTCAATTATTGGTAGGACTAGACTCTTCATAATTTGAGCATGATGTTTTTTCTGCTACGGAAGCTCCTCCAGATGATTCCCATTATTTTTCTAGTTGTGATTTTGATTTTATAGTGCTCTGAAATCTGCATCCGATGACATTATTACTCCAAGATCCCTGACTTGTAGATTTGGTGTTCTGTTTGGCTTGCATAGTTTTACCCTTTTTTCTGTAGCTCTCTGTTATTACCATATCTAAGAAGTTGGAATTTTTCTTCGTTGAACTTCATATTGTTGTCTTCTGCCCACTGGAGTAATGTTTCAATGTCGTTTTGTAATTTTCTTATCTTCGTTCAATATTTCCTTACATCTTCGTGTCATCTGCGAAGCATGTTACAATACTGTCCTTAATATCTGCAATCATTATTATGAACAGCAAGGGAACTAATACTGTCCCTTGTGGGACAGAGCTCACGACTTCCGAGACTTCCGATTTAACTCCGTTTACCACCACTCTTTGCGTTCTTTGTGAAATTAAAAAGCCACCGTCCTAGATTTCCAGTAATTCCTGTATTCTTAAGTTTGTGTGCTATGATTCCATGGTCACATTTATCGAAGGCTTTAGCAAAGTGTATATATTACATCAATGTTTAGTCTTCGACACGTTTCTAATATTTTCTCCTGGTGGTCTAATAGTTGTGACAGGCATGATCTTCCCGCCCTGAAGCCATGTTGATTTAGGTTGTATAGGTCTTTTTCTTGTAGGTAGTTTTGCCTCTAACTATGCGTTCAAAACACTTTATAAGGTGTGAGTTGAGAGGCACTGGCCGATAATTTTTGGGCATTGCTCTGTTACCACCTTTAAATAGGGGGGTCAATTTCGCGTTCTTTAAGGGGAGTGGAGTTTGTCCTGTGTCGAGTGATTTCCTCCATAGTAAGTATAGCGGTTTTGCAATACTGTACTCTCTCCGCATTTCTTTAGAAATGTGGCACTCCATGTGTCTGGCCCTGGCGCTGAATTGTCTCGCATCTGTGATAAGGCCGTAATTACATCTCCTTCCATGAACTCGAAGTCCATTAATAGGTTTGTGCCAAAATTTGTTCTTGGTTGATCTGTATCTATGTCGAAAAATTCGTCTGGGTTTTCCACTTCCATCTCGGACTTAGGGGTGCTAAACACATTTAAATTGTTCCCTAAGCAGTTCACATAATATTTCTTTCGGGTCATTTGTGTATTCGGCCTCCCCATCTATCAACGGTCCAATACTCTCCTTATACTGTATTTTCCTTTTCGCAAACGTGTAGAAGTATTTTGGGTTATTTTTTATGTTTTCTGCTACCTTGTTTTCCTCCTCGTTTGTCTTGTCTATGAGTGTTTGTTTTAGGTCCATTTCTATTTCGCCAAGTTTCCTCTCTAGTCTGAGTCTCTCTGCATCAGTTCTGCATCTGTGGAGATTATTCAGGCAACGAAGACAAACCGTAAAACGTGTCCTGATTTTCCTCTCGAGCTTGCTACGTTTTCTTTCCTGTCTCTGGAATATGTTTCAGTATTATAGGTTTGGTTTCAGTGTCTGTTATACATAGTATTTCTTGTGGAGTCTTCTCGTGAAGTAGCAATTCCCAATTTACCTCTTTTAAATCTTTATTTACGTTTTCCCAGTTTACTTTTGAATTTATGTTTAAGCCTTCAAATATTCCATCTGCCTCTCTAGGATGCGTTTTCGGACCTCTGGGTGCTAACTTCAGTTGTATATCGATGAGGTTATGGTCGGAGAACTTTGTGTGCGTTACTTTTTTATTTATTATTATCTCGTTGTTATTTGTCCAGATTAAATCCAAAACGTTTTCCTTTCTCGTGGCTTCACCGATTTCCTGGATAAGGGCGTAATGTTCCATAATATCTAATAACATTGTTGCTTGGGTTCTATCATCTTTAGTAATGTTGCCATGAAACTTCTCAACATATATAACTTCGTCATTTTTCTTCTTGATATGAATTGGAAATTAAAATCTCCGAAAATTAGAATATTTGCTGCTGAAGTTTCAAGTAATTTTAATGTTTTCTATTTCACTTGCAGCAAATTGGAATTCACTTTTTGTGGTGTTTGGTGGTCTGTAGATGTTCATAATGATTAGGTTCAGTTCTTTTACTTCTAATATAATAAATTCAACTGTGCTGTTTGATTTGTTTACCTTCACATGTGTGTGTTTTTTTCACGTAGATACAATACCCTCCCCCTCGTCTAGCCACTCTATCTGATTTGTATATGTTGTGGTCCAGCAATGCTGTTTCAGTATTCTCGATGCAATTTTCACAGCCTTTTTCACACTTATGTAAGTGTGTTTCTGTTAGGCATATGCTGTGTGTGTTGGTTTCCGTAGCTAAATTTTGCAAGTATTGTAATTTGCAGTCTGCATGGTCCGTATAAAGGCTTTGTATATTTGTGTATAATACATTTACCGGGTTTCTAATCTTCGTGTTCAATTTTCCTAAATGATGGTCGATGTCGGTTCCTGTTTGGTGTTATTGGTTGGGCCGCTGCATTCGGGAGTATTGGGGTTGCGGCCCGTGATACCACTGTGGTGGTTGTATTATTGGTGGGTGATGTTGAATAGGAGGGTGATGTGCGTAATGTTGTGGTGCATATGTTTGCGGCGTTCTGTCTCTCCTTGTTAGAAGGGCAAGCTGTGCTTTTATTATCCTCATTTCTTCTAAAAATATGTTTCATTACTCTTGTTATTACTTTATTACTTATTTTATGTATGTGTGTGTGTGTATATATATATGTATATATGTAAGAAAGGCGGGAAATTACACTGGGTAACAAAATTTGAAAATTTTCTGTTTATTGTAATTTTTCTGTCGTTTCTTAATGATTTCGGGGCACTGATTCCAAAAATGATATTGGTTTTGCTCTATCATCAACCGTTTCAAAAATATAGGTTATCACACTTTTCACATGGCAAAGTATATAAAGAAGGCAAACATAAATATTTTCTGAAAATAAAAACACCATTGGAAATTAATATTTATTGAGCCAAAATTGTTTGACAAACCGGTGCAAAGGATATAATATATATCATGAGGAGAACCGATAAGAGAATAACAAGCCTCGTTATGCAGTGTGCGTTCCTTAAAAATGCACTGAAGAACGCGACCCGCGTATGAACATTCTTATCCTTTCTGATCAGCGACCATACGTAGTCTCCCATCATGGAAGCATCCCAATGGCTATATATGTAGAAGAGCATCAGCACTAAGAAAAATCGACACATAATGACCCACAGTCTGTAAATACAGAAGGTAAAGTAATGGATATATACATGTTCTGGTGGACGTGGTATTGGAAGACCTTCGCCATGTGGTACAGGAGCTATGGACGACGCTATGCTTGGATACTGAAGAGTCTGCCTTCCTTTAACTTTCCTGTACTTAGAAACATCTACCATGCAGTAGTAGCAATCGTCGTGGTGGCTCTTTGGTTCTCTCCACATTCTGGGTACCGCAAAGGGCATTGTCTTGCGTACTCCCCGCAGCCACCCTTCAAGGGTGGAGCGGCAGCTTCCACAGATCACATGGGGTGCCCAGGGCTTATCTTGGTCACCCATAGGCATACCAAAATAGAGCCGATACGCGATCCAGAACTTGGTGCCTTTCACAATCTTGTGCGATACTTGCTTGGGGCCTATGTAATACCCACAAACGTAGCAGAATATATCCGGCGAGTGTTTACAAGCTCTAGTTGCCATTCTATTTACCAAACTGTACTACATTAATCATAACCTGCAGATATAGAGAGAAGAGTTATTAAATCTGCAACAGATTACAGATTCCAGAAAAAAGATGTATTCACAATGAAATAAAGTTCGCAATAAAAAAGGATCGATAACACTCAAATCGTCAGCACAGAGAGGCACAGAAACACAGTACCTCAGTGTTGGTAACCATCAGACAAACAACCTGCTTTCTTTGTGTGCTCACTTACTGACTTCTCAGACTCTGCACTCTTCTTTATATAGCACAGTGGAAGTTTCGGGCAATTTCTAGAGCAAGAAACTGTCAACGAACCGGATTGTTCTCAACAATTCCTGATTATTCTGATATTGCTGCGCCCATAATATTATACTGGTAAAACATGAAAAATGGATTATCTCTGAAACCATTGATGATACACACAAACCAAGGCCAGATTTGGACTCAGCACCCACAAATGCATATAAAAACAAAAAAATTCTATATAAACAGAATCAGTGTTACACAGTGTTATAGGCCAATCAATTTAACGCCTGTTGTAGGTAAGCTACTGGAATCAATAATTAGGGATCGTATAGTCGAACACTTAGAATTGCACAACTTGGTTAGAAATACGCAGCACGGTTTTAGGCGAAACAAATCTTGCTTAACTAATCTTCAGAATTTTTTCAAAGCATGGTTGAAGTTTACGATAGTCATCGGGCGGTTGATGTAGTGCATTTAGATTTTCAAAAAGCGCTTGACACCGTACCGCACAAAAGACCGTTGAAAAAACTAAGGCTCATGGAATCAGGGGTGTAGTATAGTAATAAATTGGAGAGAAGAGTGGTTGCGAGGTAGGAAACGGAGGGTGGTCGTTGATGGAGCTGAGTCGTGTTGGGCTAATGTAGCGAGCGGCGTTCCTCAGGGTTCTGTATTGAGCCCCTTGCTTTTTCTTATATATATTAAAGATTTAGATGTCGGCCAAGTCAGTACAGTTTCAAAGTTTGCGGATGACACGAAGTTGGGTGGTAGGGCGATTAATGACGAAGATAGAGGTAAAATCCAGAAAGATCTGAATAAAATCGTTGATTGGTCAGTCACATGACAAATGAGATTTAACGTCAATAAGTGCAAAATTTTACATATAGGTTCGCGTAACGGTAATTTTGCGTATGGTATGTCAGGGAAGGAGTTAGCAAGCGTAGAGCAGGAAAAAGATTTAGGAGTTATAGTCACTGATGATTTAAAAGTAGCGAAACAAAGTACAGCAGCGGTCAACAAAGTAAACAAAGTGCTTGGTTTTATAGCTCGGAATTTTGAGTACAAATCGGGCGATATTATTGTTCTTTATAAATCATTAGTTAGACCCCATTTGGAGTACGCGATCCAATTTTGGAATCCGCATATGCGAAAAGATGTAGAGACAATCGAAAGAGTTCAAAGACGAGCAACTAAGATGATTCCGTCGCTTCGGTCGAAGTCGTACGGCGGTACGAGGATAGGCTTAAGGAGTTAAAATTGACTACACTCGAGACTAGGAGGCTAAGGGGTGATCTAATCCAGGTTTTCAAAATTATGAATGGGTTCGATAACGTAGATAGAGATAGCTTTTTCGAAATATCTCAATATAATAGGATTAGAAATAACGGGTGTAAGTTGACAAGTAGAAGGTTCGAGACAGCAGTTGCCAAAAACTTTTTTACGCATAAAATAATAAAGAGCTGGAATAGTTTGCCGGTAGAAGTAATTAGTAGCACGTCTATAAACATGTTTAAAAATCGATTAGACGCATATGTTGATAGATTGGGTATAGTTTAAGGTAGTAAAATTAAGGCTTCGTGGTTCGGAATCCACGTAACATTGTAGGTCCTCGCCGCCACCACGGAGGACATGCACAATACACAATTACGAACACAGGTAGACCAGCCATGAGTGAATCCTAGGGTCTTTGTTGGTCTGAAACATTATAACAAACGCATACATACTACAATTTTTGCTGGAATTATCTTTAGAATAACAGTTAGTTCTCTACCCGGCCTTTTGACCATATTTTGTACATAATACAATTTCATAGAATTATTTGAATCCTATCTGGTTATTTGACCATTCCAATTTTATGAACTTTGACATCAATCCACTTCCTTTAAAAAAAAGATACTTGAGACAATTAAATGAAATGGTATAATGTATAAGGTAATATGATAAGGATGAATTTCAATAATTACAAATTGTTAGCTACTTACCTTACAGTCGTAACCCCATTTGAATGGGATTAATTTCCTGTAATCACATTCGTATACCATAATTACAATGTTTACCTACTTCCTTTTTGACAGTGGTAAATATTCCCTTCAGCGGGGATTAAATCCTCGTAAACAAAATTTAAGACAAGACAACGCATTCATACTATTTAAAGCTAACACAATATACTGTATATATTTTTATATTTTGCGTTTTCTCTCTGTGAACTTTTAAGGAGAGAGTATTTTTAAGTCTTATTTTATTTTAAGCCAACCCGTTCGCTTTTTGGGTAATTTATGCTTAAGTCGATGAACAATGGTACATTATGCCACACACTATTTTTTGGTACGAACTTCAGTTAAGTTCAAAAGGAATTTTAATCTAATTCTGTTTCATTTTAGACGTAGGATCTTTACGGGACCCACTTTATGTAAAGCTTCGAGACACACTAATTCTCTCTTCTAATTTTAAGTAGGGGGGGGGATATTTTGAATTTTTTTTGGAATTCCTAAGTGAGGACACCCTCAAAATATGGACCACCAATAGTGAAACTTGGGTCAAAAACGATTTTTTATTTTTGACCCCTCTGACCCCCATGTACATACCACCTGAAAGTATACACGTGTGTATTATTGTATTTTTCTGCTATATAATCCATATTTATTGCCAGATTTGCTTTGTAATATGTCCTTTATAGGGTTTACGGGGTCGGAGAACACGAATCTGTACAGTACTCAGAATTTTGAAAATCTAATATGCCGGCCAAAAATCTATATTTTTCATCAAATTGTCATGGATGAGGGCATCCCTAATGTTATGATATATACTAAAGAATGTATTAACGCACACATACAACACACACGATCACCTTTCATACCACACTGTCCGGTTGTCAGCCTGATTGGCATCAGCCCATAAGTGACACCTAGTGGACCAACATCCAAACACCACATCTAATGCTGGTTTCAGGGACCGAAAATATTATTATGCTTCACTGTGCTTTCATTACATTGTTGTATGTGCCTTTATTTATTCCCTAAGACTCCCATTTCATGCCGCAAGGTTTTCCAGTCTGATACAACTTGGTTTTTTTTTCTATTTTCAGACTTCACACCTGAGTGAACAATGAGCTACGCTCGGACGCCAAGTACATGCTCGTCCACCCAGAAGACCTTGGGTTCAACAACCTACATAGAAACTGCTGACTTTTCAAATGGCTTGCTTCCAACGAAAAAGGACATTTTGGAAAACATGTACTTAGTTCGACCGGATAGAGCCGGTAAAACTGAGAGGTCAAAGGAAGTTGCAGCCGGAATTCTTGCGGACGTCCTTCAAGAACACTGGATTTTTTGTAATATATATACAGTGACCACTAAACGCATCAAACTGAAAATTTTGGAACTATGAAAGATTCATCAAATTAGTTCAGACCAGAAATAACCGCCGAAACGACAACTATTATAAAAAAAGTCAAAGATTTCAACGAAAAAGCGAAAGAACTTTTTGATATCTTCTGCGCGGACGATGAAGTAAGGAAACGCTTAGAAAATTTTTATGGTGTGAAAATGACTCGAGAAGAATGGGACCTTCTGGAAGATCAAAGACGAGAGAGAAAAATGTTTTGCCAGAGTTTTGTCGACAGAAAATGGAATAAGACCATGGAACGCAGGAAGAGAGATCTGCAGAGTTTGGAGCGAATGAGAGAGGAATAAAGAAATGGCTTCAGCTGAAGGCTTCAGTGAACTATCTGAGGATGATCCGAATCATAGTGACTTCCAAATTAGCACATCAAAATCAGATGAACCTTCCACGTCTACGGGTCGGAAGCGTCGTAAACTGTCCCCTAAACAAAAAAAAAATTGGAAAGGGTGAGTTGCCGCTAAATTACCAGCACATAAGAGAAAGTGTCAGAAAAGTAAGGCCCGAGGTTTACGAAGCAATAGACCAGCTCAAAAGTTACCACATGTCAGACAGTCAAGCTGCGGTAGCCGTAGTGATTGTTGGCAATAAACTATTTTGTCGGAAATAGACCGTTCATGACGAATCGCCAGACTTAGTAGACCTAGACACACTACCACAGTCTAGCAATATTCGGCAAGCTGGAAAGAGCATTGAAGCGCTAGCATTGCATGAAATTGCGAAAGAGATCATGCAGTCAGATCAAAAGTCGGTAGTTACCTATTCTGTTGATGGTTCGAAAAAAAACAGGGTGGTGGTTCTTTCTCGGTGCAGGGAATGACGGTAAATGGAAAATACAGACATTTCCCGATTGCTACGGAAAGTAGAGAGAACTTGGCGGATCTGAAAGTTGCCATGCTGAACATACTGGAAGCAGGGAGCGGAGTTAGTTCGAACGAACAGTTTGCAAAGATAAGACTTTGTGATCACTGATCAGACATCCCATAATCTCTCTGTGGAACAAATAGTGGCCGAGAAGCTAGAATCAGAACATGCCCCGAATCATTTGTTTTGCAATGTCCACCCAACTCTCATGTTCAATCGAGTGATCACTAAACAATGGACCGAAATAGAAAATGCCATTGGGCGAGATAAAATATATTCCAGCTTTCTCGTCAATGCTACAACTTCATCCTCGAGTGTGACAAACAAGCACTGAACTGTATAACCAGACTGATAAATCATGACTTTCACCACAAACCGTGGAACAAAGCCAACGATTTCGACGCTCATATCGCGCTGAAGCGAGATAAGTCTCTCGGTCTAAAAGATGAACGTTTCAACAGATTGACGTTGACATGTGCCATAACCTTATATCACATTGACGATGTGGGAACATTTCTCGGAAAATTTGAGAATGTGACGACCCAATTGGCCTGCATCGTACGATGCTTCCTGGATCTGGACTACTTGAGAGTTGTGTACACGGCTGGAGCTCTCATTGGACTTCATTTAGTGGAGCCGTTCCTTTCACTGACGATATCGACCAGTACAAATTATTCAAAGCTAATTCCAGCATTCCAACAGTTATACCAAGACATCGTTTCTACTGATCCGGCTAAATTACTGGAAGTGGATAAGCCGGCATTTGAGTTTGTCTGGTGAAAGATTCCAACAAACACGATATGACGATGATATTTGCAATGCTATCAAAGCTACAACTCTCCAAATGAGTACTGAAGTCACAAAGGTTTTGGGTATGATATTGCCAAAGCTTGTCAAAGCTTGCTGAAGGATTTCAGAAACAAAAGGGAGATATCTTTGGATTCGGAGAATTTGATGAATCAGTGGAACATGCTCTCTCAAAAATGGACTGTGAAAAACTGGACAAGGCGCCAATTCACAACTTTGAGCGCAGTGTAGGTTTCATCAACTATGAACTCGGCAGAAGAGGCGTCAAGCAACTCGCGTGCGCGTCGGCAGCGCAGGTCAAAGCTAAATCTCTCGCGTTGATTCAAAAACAACCAACAGGGTCTTTCAAAGACTATAGGAAAATTGGAACTGCAAAAATTCCAGAAATAATGAGAGAGTGGAGCGTACGACAAGAACAATTACAGAAGCAAGGATTACAGACTAAAGAGATTGCGAATGTTGCTGTAGACCGCAGGAGAAATAGACCTGGAAGAATTAAGACGACTAGGAGGACCATTCACGGCTAGTGAGCAAGTGAATAATTATCTCGAAGAATCAAATGTGGACGATTCGCAGAAGCTGAACCGTCTTTATCTCAAAGTCAGATATGCACGAGATACCACTCTTTCTGTGCCAAAGACTAGTGACATATTTCATCTAATAAAGGACTACAGAAAATTGCCCCTCTCAACGTATGTCACTAATTTGAAGCTTTATCTCAGCAATGTCAGCTGTAAAGCTCAGGTCATAATCAGTGAGTTTAACCATGCAGTAGACACATTACTGAAATGAACAATATGCGTGTATGGTAATATACTATGATCTTTATACAAATATAGAATGTGTGAAAATCATCTTGAAATCGGTCTTTGTGCACTTAGCACTCTCCTTATTGTCCTTGGTGGTCTCAGATCGGTTGAAAGTTCATGATTTAACTGTATTAGTTCTCACAAATACCTTGTCAACTGCATAATTTTGTTCAGTGTTGTCGCAAACCCCCAATTAAATATAGTATAATGGATGTTTGTAGTATTTCCATCCACATTTCACTCTCAAATGCCCAAAAATTTGTGATTTTGACCGCCACCTTCGATTTCCGCCATAATGATTTTTCAAAGTTCTATTGCGAATGCGTATTCATGTTCTTCGACCTTGAAGAAAACCCTATAAAGAACATATTACAACACATCTGGCAATAAATATTGATTATATAGCAGAAAAACAGAAAATCCCCCCCCCCCCCCCCCCCCCCTATTTTAAGTTCGTTACACTTATGCCCGGACTTTCTTAAAGAAAAAATCGCTTCTCGAGGATATTCCTTGGGCGAAACCAAAGGGTAAACAAAAATACCTTTGAACAATCATTCACCCTTGAGGTATCAACAACCGTTCGTGAGCGTGATTTACCCCCTTCTGCGCTAACCTCTGGTCCACTTCAGTCCTAAGAGTAAAAGTAATTTAATATTCGCATAACATGAAATCGATCTTAAAATTATTTCATTTTTATTTTTTACTCATACATATTCATATCGTTTTTGCATGATCAATTTTTTGTTTAATTTATAACTAGTAGGTAATTAATTAACCTTATTACCATACATAACAATATACAGGGTGTCCATAAATGTTTACCCTGAAAACAGTATGCTCTCATGTTTTAATGACGAATCTTACATCCGTTTTCTTTTTACAGGTGATCTCGTACACGCATAGAGTTTCTGTGCTGGTGTGTTTCGTCTACCGCATTCGCCGCTAGGAGCGCTGTAGTAGATGTTCAGTTGAGATGGCGTCTGTGACAGAGAAGGCACAATGTGTTGTGTGGCTTCCAGAAACAAAATCTCCTGTCAGTGTTTAGCGAAGGTTCAGAACAAAGTATGGAAAGAATCCACCTGATGTGAAGTTAATTAAGTCGTGGATGAAAAAATTCTTGGAAACTGGAAACGTGGAAAAGGGAAAGAGCAGTGGTAGACCATCAGTTTCCGATGGGACGGTGGAAAACATTCAAACTGCTTTCACACGGTCACCAAGGAAATCGGTGAGACAAGCTTCATGCCAACTAAAGATACCGAAGTCTACGGTGCACAAGGTGTTACACAAACGTTTGAAGTTACACGCCTACAAGGTACAAATTGTTCAAGAATTGAAGCCTGATGACCGTCCAAAACATGAACAATTCGCTATTGACATTTTGAACAGCATTGACGAGGATAATGACTTCTTGTTACGTGTCTGCTTTTCAGACGAGGCTACGTTTCATCTTAGTGGTAGAGTCAACAGACAATGTGCGTATTTGGGGATCGGAAAACCCACGTGCCGTAAGGGAGCATATTCGGGGCAGTCCGAAGATAAATGTCTGGTGTGGACTAATGCATGACCAGATAATTGGTCCTTTCTTCTTCGCTGAGAACACTGTTTCCGCAACTGTGTACCTGGATATGCTCACCAATTATGCCATCCCCCAGCTGCAGACAGGCAGCCAACTGTCATCTTCCAACAAGATGGGGGCACCCTCCTCATTGGGCGCATGTTGTTCGTGAAACTCTCGACGCAACATTTCCAAATCGATGGATTGGCAGGGACGGGCCAATCCCATGGCCCCCAAGATCACCAGGCATTACCCCGCTGGATTTCTTTCTCTGGGGTCATGTTAAAGATTTGGTTTTTGCAACAGTTGTTCCAGATATCAGGACATTGCGAGAACGCATTACGGATGCAATTGCAACAGTTAACCCATAAATGTTGGAAAATGTGTGGCGTGAGTGTGAATACCGTTTAGACATTTTACGTGCCACTAAGGGTGCACATGTGGAAGCTTATTAAGTTCATTAACTATGTATCAAAACTTTGTATGTTTATCTACTTATGATTAAAACTGTGTTTGAATACGAGTATTTATTTAAAAGTTATAGCATGCTTTAATCAGGGTAATCATTTATGGACACCCTGTACGATGGGACAGAAAAATAAAAAGATTAACGCATGATTAACGACAGTTGATTAAAGGCAAAAGGTATTTTAACAGGATATTGTCAATTTTATACGTTCCCGCACTGTTATTGAAATTATTTTTGAAATGGATAAATGCACATTCTAGAATATTCCTTTCAATCATAAATGTTTTTAACGAGCGCTTTAGAACTATCTCACTTGATACTATGATTACATCTATACATATGGTTAAACAATGCATTAGAATTATTTGCGGTTCTACGCGCATATTTATGCTATTTTACCTTAATATCTAACGTTTTTCCCGTTTGGCCTTGTATATACAGTATATACTGACTTACATTGTGTACTCACTGTACATCCGATCCGAATACACAGAGCCAACCGCATTATTGTGCTATTCTTTATTAGGCGTGATTTAACAGTATTATTATATTTAAAGATTATGTTGATACCAATTGCTTTAAGTAAAGTAGGAAGATATTGAAAATTAACATGGTAAGGTAGGCTAAGGATATTTTTACATTCAAATTCTTTTATAGTTAGTCAGTTACACTATTATAATAACTATTCTTAGCTTTCCTAAGGCAGTTATCTAGAAATAAAATAGGATAACATAATTTAGCACCAATATTCATGATATTGCATAACTCGGAATCTAAAAATTCCGGGTTGACAGCTCTCAATGCTCTAAGAAACAGCAAGGAAATAGATGATTTTATCGAGGGATGATGATCAGAATAAAAATGCACGTAAGTTATTATTAGTAGGCTTACAAAAACTTCAAATTTCAACTGATTCAAGTATTTTCAAATTTTTAGATCCAGAAAAGATGAAGCTTCCATCATTTTCTTTTTCAACAGTGAACTTAATAGATCTGACTAAATTGTTGAGCCTACCAAGAAATAAGTCAACATCCAAATTGTTAGGCCAAAGGCAAAATATCATCTATATACTGGTACCAAACAGGGTTAAAATTAACAATAGTAGGCAAAATTCTGCTTTCAAAAAATTTCATATATAAATTAGCTAATACCAGTGAGAAGGAATTTCCCATTGCAATCCAAACGACATATCATAAAACTTATTTTCAAGCCGAAATTTACTATCTTTGAGGCAAAGCTTAATTAACTCAGTAAGAGTTCTGAGATGCTTGAATCAGTTCAAATTCAAAGTTTTTGTAAGCCTACTAATAATAACTTTTACAGTATGTGCATTTTTATTCTGATGTCAGTCTGGAATTTTTAGATTCCGAGTTATACAATATCATGAATATTGGTGCTAAATTATGTTATCCTATTTCATTTCTAAGAATAGGTATTATAATAAGTGTAACTGTAAAGGAATTTGAGCGTAAAATTCTTAGCCTACCTTACATGTTAATTTTCAATATCTTCCGACTTTACTTAAAGCAAATGGTATAAACGTAGTCTTTAAGCATAATAATACTGTTAAATCAACCTAATAAGGAATAGCCTGGATAGTGTGGTTCGCTGTGTATTCAATCGGATGTACACAATGTAACTTAGTATACTGTGTATATACAGTATATAGGCCAAACGGAAAAAATGTTAGATATTTAGGGTAAAACAGCATAAATATGCGTGTAGAACTGCAAATAATTCTAATGCATTGTTTAACCATATGTATAGATGTAATCATAGTATCAAGTGGGATAGTTCTAAAGCGCTCGTTAAAAAAGCAATATGATTGAAAAAATACTATGGAATGTGCATTTATCCATTTTAAAAATAATTTCAATAACAGTGCGGAAATGTGTAAAATTGACAATATCCTGTTAAAATACCTTTCTTGCCTCAAATCAACTCTTGTTAATTATGTGCTAATCTTTTTATTTTTCTGTCCCGTTGTACATATGTATATATTTTCGCCTATATATATATATATATATATATATAATTATATATATATATATATGTGTGTGTGTGCGCCTCGATGATGTAGTGATTAGCATCGCTGACTACGAATCCACCCCCGGGTTCGATTACCCCCAGTGACTGCAGTCGGCGCCCAGCAAACCCAGCTGTTCATCCTTCCATACATAAAATACTGGATAAATGGGTACCCTGGGAAACCTAGTGGTGAAGACGTTTGGCTGCTGATCGGGAGGTTGTGAGATCGAGTCGGAGTCAGACTTTGTAATTTCTGACCACCCGTAATGTGTTCTGGGTTCGTTTAGCTTAACCTTCGTCAGAATGAACATTTCGGGCGGAAGCAAAACAAAGGTTAACTCAGGTTAGATATATGAATCCATAGATCGATTTGATACAGGATATGACGCCTCAGCATGAAGTGTGAAATGAACGAGATCAGGCGCTTCCAAACTTTCGCGCGAATATATACCGGGTGTCCGAGAATTATCTGTACAATTTTTGGCTGTTATTAAAAGTCAACCATGAAGTGTAGAAATTCCAGTGTTGTCCCATTTTACAGAGAATCTCATTAACTTTTTTCTGATACCAAGTTTTGACAAGTTTTTTAGAAATTCCAGTGTGTCCGAAAATTATCTGTACAATTTCATCTTTTAATAAAATTCTTGATAACACACGTAAAATTCTTAAACAAGATTATTTAGAATCTGTATTTTCAAAAGTTTCTTTTATTAAAGTAACGTTGTTACAAACATTCGATATGTGCACAATCAGTGATTCGCAAAACATCCAATCGATAATCCAAATGTTGCCATGTACGCTGCAGCATATCCACATCAATTCGCTCAATAGCAGCTGTGATTCTTGCTTTTAAATCATCAATGTCTGTCACCCGCGTATTAGAAAGAAAAAACTTGTCAAAACTTGTTATCAGAAAAAACTTAGTTTCTCTGTAAAATGGGACAACACTGGAATTTCTACACTTCATGGTTGACTTTTAATAGCAGCCAAAAATTGTAGATAATTCTCGGACACCCGGTATATATATATATATATATATATATATATATAATTATATATAGGGTGAACCAAATGTAGGTGGACAGTAAATGATAACGTTTATTTTGAGAATACATATTTTTTTTTTGTATACTATAATACAAAATAAAATTTAAATAAATTTAGTTATAATATTTAATATAATAAAACACAAACACCATAGTTATAATGAACACCATAGTTATAATATAATATAACACAAACCGTATTCAACTACTGTCCACCTACTTTTGGTTCACCGTGTATATATATATATATATATATATATATATATATCAACGTAAAGAACGACGCTTTGTATAGGAGAATATTCCGCGCAAGATGAGAGCGAAAGAACGAAACATGAAAAAATGAGGTAACCACCCGGGAATCGAACCCGGGATCTTCCGATTGCCGGTCAGATATGATAACCATTACACCACGGGCCTCACTCAATCAAATGTCGTAATTCCTCTACATGCGCGCAGAAACCAATGCCCCAATGGGGCACCTCCCGCATGCCGTAACATTATAACTGCAAACACGCAGTATAATTAACGTAAAGAACGACGCTTTGTATAGGAGAATATTCGCGCGCAAGATGAGAGCGAAAGAACGAAACAAATGAAAAATGAGGTATAATGTATTATAATGTTACGGCATGCGGGAGGTGCCCCTTTGGGGCATTGGTTTCTGCGCGCATGTAGAGGAATTACGACATTTGATTGAGTGAGGCCCGTGGTGTAATGGTTATCATATCTGACCGGCAATCGGAAGATCCCGGGTTCGATTCCCGGGTGGTTACCTCATTTTTTCATGTTTCGTTCTTTTGCTCTCACCTTGCGCGGAATATTCTCCTATACAAAGCGTCGTTCTTTACGTTAATTATACTGCGTGTTTGCAGTTATAATGTATATAATGTTACGGCATGCGGGAGGTGCCCCTTTGGGGCATTGGTTTCTACGCGCATGTAGAGGAATTACGACATTTGATTGAGTGAGGCCCGTGGTGTAATGGTTATCATATCTGACCGGCAATAGGAAGATCCCGGGTTCGATTCCCGGGTGGTTACCTCATTTTTTCATTTGTTTCGTTCTTTCGCTCTCATCTTGCGCGGAATATTCTCCTATACAAAGCGTCGTTCTTTACGTTAATTATACTGCGTGTTTGCAGTTATAATGTATATATATATAATAATAATCTATACTATAATAAGAGCTGTCCGTCCGTCCGTCACACTTTCAGAAATTGTGAGAAAAAAATTCAGAAATTGTATTACGGGCGGCAATGTGAAGCTCAAGATTTTCATGACTGTTCTTTTCTGTAGTTTAGCCTGTCTGTTTGTGAAATTTATCCCGGGCAGTAATGGGGGATGGTGGGGTAATGGGGAGGGGGTTAGCCCCCAAGTTGCATGAATGGGGGTGAGGAGGTTTTGGGAGATACCAGATTCAGAAATGTTGACACAATGTGAAGCTCAAAATTTTCACGGCTGCGTTCTTTTCTGTAGTTTAGCCTGTCTAACCGTCAGCGAAGCGACGGGAACTGTACTAGTAATAATAATAATAATATAATCATCATTGGCGTGCGGTGGGTACGTCTACATGTTAAGCGGTATTTGCGTATCACGCGGTATCACGCGGTATCACGCACTATATGTACATATAATTATAGTAGCTAATGATAAACTTCATAACTGGCTCGTGGGTGGTATGTACTGTAGACTATTCTAAAAAATACGGTACTGTCTTTAATATCTAAGATTTTTATTAGGGTAGGCGACGCTTACCTAGCACGCCACTGATATATATATATATATATATATATATATATATATATATATATATAATTTCATGATTTCACTTAATTCGATTGGGCGATTAATGACTTCGTGAAGATTAGGTTAGGTTAGTCATGCGTATTACCTATGTTTAAGGGTCACAGGTATTAACGCGAAATGCCTGAAATTTTTACGCACTGGGTGAAATGACTGGTTTCACACATTAACTGTAGTGTGTGTGTGTGTGTGTGTGTGTGTGAGAATTTGAAATCATATGGATGCATATGGCAGATTAACCTTTAAAAATTGAGAATTGTATGGTGATGTAGAACAAATAGAAACAAAGACCTTTCAAATCACATTTATTTTTGAAAGCATTAAGAAATTTATCAGACAAACCCCCGACTCAGTTTACTAGTTTATTATTTAGTTATTTTAACGTTTTTCATATTTTGTTTGCATGGACTAGGCTACCTCTCATTCAGCATATTTTTAAGATTTCAGGATGAAGCTTAATGATTTATATTATACAAAAATGTATTTCTATTTGCTACTTTTTGTATATATTTATATACAAAAAGGATATAAATATTTTTTTTCTCTCTCCTTGAAGTATACGAGTGTCCTACATTAGTTTGCCTTCGATGAATTTCGTTTTCTTTCAGTTGTAAAAATGGCGTATGTACATTGTCCGCTCAAACCGGCTTAACTTATATAAAAACAGAATAGAAGTAGGCTCCGTCTGTTTGCTGTTGTGTTTGGTGGATCGTGTATGTGCTTATTTTGGTACAAATATTTTATGTATACATTATATTTTTAGTTTATTTTAAGCTTAAAATTTGAATGGTTAAAGTCTTCACGTTTCTTTATCACTGAAACGAACAAGTACCATACTTAGTTATATTGAAGCTTAAACCCATTTGTATAAAATCGTAAGTAAATAGGCTATTCGATTTCGGCTCTTTCCTTTATAAGGGGTCGGGGGTCGCTCGCCCTTGGCCTTTCCTTCCTGCATAATTTTTTTTTTTGTAGGCTCCCATTTCAAAGAAACTCGTGTTTGTAGAAAATTCGGATTATATATTTGAAATGTTGATTTAAAAGACAACTCCGCTTTGAAAATATTAATGACATTTTTAAAAACAAAACTGGATGAATAGGTTACTAACTAGGACAATTTTTTTTTTTTTTTTTTTTCAAAAATACTTCTCTGAAATGAGTTTTCTAATAGGCCATCTTTGGACTGACCTAGGGTAGTCTTGTACTCTTGTTGTTTCTATAGTTTAGTCAGTAGGTTAGACCAGTAAGAGAACAGTTCGAATTTGGTTACTGAAGAATGCAATTAGCCCCTTGTAGGCTAAAAGCAATTATAATAATCATAACAGTACTTTTTAAACATATATATATATATATATTAGAACCCGCATCAACAAGCTATTCATCTTTTTTATCCTAACGTTTTGGGAAATTCTCCACCAATCTTCAGAGAAACTAAATAGTACATAAAAAACAACAACCCTGTTTATTATATTAAAAAATTAAGATACATTCGTTAAAGTTGATAGTTCAAAATTTAACAATATCACTGATGTGTAAAATTAGTTAGGACACTGTGTAATTCGACAGACGACTGTTGTTCTTTTAAAAACGGTCTTAACTTTTGAATATACTGTATAATGATTACAGAATACGCAGTTCCCTCATGGTGGTTGTAATTTTGAAATTTGGGTGGGTCATTAGGGCATATCATACTCTGGGTTCAGGGTTGAAATTTTGGAAAAACAAAGTGGTTAATATGTATTCCTATATAAAAATTAATTCTAAGATGGGTTCATTATTTGCAACTTTTCCGAAAAATCTCATTTTCATGGTCAAAATCGCGATTTTCTGATTTGAAGGCTGCCTAACGCAGCCTCAGGGCACCCAAACCAAAGCGCGCAGCTGTTCTGCATATGATTTAGTCTAAAAGCTGCTTTTCTGATCTCATCCTTGCTTTCTTGCGTGTTTCAACACTTCTGGGTGCTGAAAAAATGTTTAGATTTCACGTAAAATTTAAGAATTTTAAGTTTTTCTTCAAAGAATAGGCGCGGCTCACCAGCTCTACTCTGATCGACTAGCGGGAGACTTGCTACCTCCACGTGTAGGTTTACACGCCTGTTCTTCCTGGATCCCTGAAAAGCGTGGCCTCACAAGATCTTATATTATGATCTTTATGAGGACTTTCAGCTCTTATGAGCATTAACGATGGCTTCAGCTTCATCATCAGCCACTCGAACCTGAAAAGCTCTTAAGTATGTCTTGCTTCAATCTGAACACTGGGAGCATTTCTCGATGGTCTATCCTGGCTCTCGCCCACCCATCTCTCCTCTCGTGACCGTACACAGCTTGGGAAGCAGTTGAGACTTCCTGTACAGCTCTCTCGCAGGACTGAATATGAACAGAGAAAGCGTCCACTTTGAGTGGAGTTTTCCTGAGATCCTCGAGCTCAGTCAAGGTCATCTTGCAGGTGAAAATAGGCTCGTAAATATTCTCTGATTCCCAGTTGATGAGATCCTCAGGTGAAGTGGCTTGCAGATTGACTTTGGGATGTTTATGGGGCCTCACTGTTGTATCACCAAAGTCTCTTCCTTCTCTGATCTTCTCTATCTGGCTCACAGCAAAAGCTCTCTGATGCTCATCCTCACTGCACAGAAATGAAGCCAGGATGTTCTCAGGATGTGCGTGGTAAGCTCCTCTTATCACTGCAGCAGAGATTGTTCCTGACCCCGGTAGTCTTGTTCCTCAGCAGCCTCAGGCTTGAAAAAACGTGTGCAGGACCAAATTTGAGGTGGTGTTTCACTTTGATGTCGTAGTACATTTTGAAGTAGAAGTTAAGGCAGAACTTCATGAGGACCTCGAGCCTCCTCAACACCTCCCCCTTCAGTCCATGCTCCCTCACCCACAACAGCAAGATGGCCTGTGCAGTAGTGAGCCACCTGGATTGGTTCAGAGATCCGCACTTGAGATCAGCCAACTGTGGACTGAGACTTCCAGACTTGATGGCTTTGATCAGAAGATAGCATTTGTGCTGGTCTGTGGAGAGAGATTTGACTATCTCTACTGGCAGCTCTATGATATCTTCAGTTCCTTCCACTGGTTTGAAGTTGAAGTTGACCAAGTTCATTCATTTTCTCGAAGTTTTCCAATAGGCCCACTGAAGCCTGACCTGGGAGTTACAGGGCCGTCCAGCTTGATGATTAAGTGCCTCAGGGGGAGCTCCAGTGGCACTTGCGACCCAGCATCTTCTCCAATAGGGCTATGGCGCCTCCAGACCACCCCGTGTTGGTGTTGGTAGAGTCTCCTCCAATCATTACAAGGCTCTCGTCAGCTCCGTGATCCAGAAGCCACTCATGCAGGCCCTGAGCGATCTTATGAACAGGCTTTTCTCCTTCCTCACGTTCCTCGGGAGTGAAATAGAAGAGGTACTTTCCTTGAGGTTCCCACGTGATAGTGTAATGCTCCTCGATCACTTTGCCAGGATGAAATCTCCCTGTCACTTCGTCATATTTCAACACCTTTGTGTTCCTATTCTGTTTGCCATCAAAGAATATCCCAGAGATCTTCTCCTCCTCTGACCTCTGCGTGAGAGCTTCAACTGATGAGGCCATTACTTCCTCCTTGGCCATCTATTGAGAGAATGTTGAACTTCGCCTTCTCCGTCCAAATGGTTACAAAGATTCAAATGGAGTAGATTTTTTCTTATGTATGTATGTATTAAACCTGTGTAAGAGTTAAGCAAAGTTAATGTGTCTAAATGGCAACAAATTACGACAAAGGGTTAAAAATATGAGGTGTTCAATTGAATATTCGGTATTTCAACATAGAACAGAAAAACGCAATTTTTGGGAAAAGTTGCAGAAAAGAAATCCCTCTTAGAATGAAATTTTACATAAAAATACATACTATATTAGCCAGAGTGAAATTAGGACTCGGGAAAGTATGATATGCCCTAGTGGGTCATTGAGTGGTTGAGTAAGTGACAATGTTCTCCAACAGACGATTTCGTTAGTCTTTGTAATAGGTAATTTCTTCTATAGGATTCGCCTGTACATTCACATTTTCTTATGAATGACTGGTGGCTGGTGCTCTGAGGCACCAATGTAGCAGGCTGAGCATTGTGTGCACGTGAATTTGTCGATGCTTTGTGAACAAAGGCTCGTTGGGAGCTATGCTTTTAACTTTGAAATATGACTTTATGGAATGATGATTATATTATTAGTAAATATTAGTTTCGAATTTACTCGAAATATAATTTATGTTTTTAATTTGGAATAAATTTGGTTATGATTGGACATTTATATAAAGAGTATCTTTCAGCATTGAATACATAATTGTCGTTGGTTTATAAATGTTCGATAGGAATTTATAATTACGTTTCTGTATAAGCGGAGGGGAAAATAATTGTTGATTGGGTGGTTCCTATATGCATAAGAACGACCCAATCAACCAAAATTTGGCGGTCTCACCCCCGCATTTTTTTCCTATTAATATAAAACGTGTACCAAAGAAGTTTTATCAAAATCAATTAATATTTAAGGGTGCCTCATAAGCAACCATCCCTACTAGGCCAAATTTACTATGCTTTCAGTCCTAAAATGTTTAGTTCAATTCAGTTTCTAATTAATCAGTAATCAATGTCTATTTTAGTTTATGCTGTTATTTGCCCTTATGATGGAACGCTAATAAAAAATTTGTGTATTTATGTTTCAATAATTAACTAAATTTGAGTCCTTGTGCGAGACCAATAAGAATATTTATAATTACTTGAGATTTTGCACATTGTTTTTTTTGTCAAATGAAATATAATGAGGGGGTGAGACGGTGAAATTTGCCATTTCGAAAAATAAGGGCCACCCTAATTATATATATATATATATATATATTAGTTAGTGATATGCTAGTCTAGTTTTGACAACTTGCACTACAATGCACAAACCAGTGTTTCCCAACCGGAGTGCTGCAAAACTTGATGAAAATTACAAAATATCTTTGAAATTCAAAAGTGAGTGAAGGTATGAAGTGTCATATGAAACAGAACCTTCGAGATTTATTACGCCCATACAGAAACAGCCTTGATGGCATTGGGGTACCTTGAACGAGAAATTTTGGGAACCACTGGCCTAAACTAATGCTTAGCGCCGTAATTACATACCGTACCTCCAGACCTATCATGCTTTATAAACAATCATTTCAGAAGTAACTTTAAGTACGCGCTACACACACATCTTAGACTAATGACGATAAGGGATTGGAGATTGAATTCTGTTGTACGGTAGGTTACTTTTCCAGTTGTAGCCCCGTAGGCCCTTTTTCAATAAAGATAGATCGTTCATTGACGTATTCTGTTCATTTCGGTGTCACTCTAAAGTGTAGGCCCAAAGTCGGACTTACGGAGACAAAGAAATATTGGGGCTTTGAACCAATAGCATGGTAGGCCTATTCTTCATCATATAATAAGTTTTCTTTCTCCCCCCACCCAAAAAAAGAAAAATGCTTCGAATAGGTAGCGCCATAGTTCGAGCAGTTGTAGGGTCAGGGGTTGGAGGAGAAAGCCTCCTGGCGAAGACATCCCCTGCGGCAGGCATAGAGCTTGCTAAGCGATGGAACAGTGAATTTGAAAAGCACCGTATTCCTGATCGCCTTGCGTACATGCCTGATGCTGAGGACCCCCCCTTCTTTGAGATGGTAGAGTTTTACTTCCACAGAGGATGCCAGGTAAGCTGAAGACCTTCCTTATTTGTTGAGCCAAGTATTCGAACGAGTTATTGCCTATTAGTAGGCCTTACTGAAGCAATTTAGACCCTTTTCAGTTTTAGGTGGGCTGAATTTATAGAGCTTTGGTTACCTTTATCCAACATTAACGTGTAATGTCCATAGGCTTATAGGTATTGATTATGCTGAAACGCGTAAATTTGATAGGTTTTTGGGAAGTCTTATATTCTAAATAACTCGGGATGAAGGAATTTATAGACATTGCCAAGGGTCTTTGTTAATGGAAGCTTCATGATATAGGAAAGAGCTATCAGTATTAATAATTTTAACTGAAGATTGTAGAAGATCAACTCATCGAGGAAATGAAAGACAGAATCTCTCTGGAGGAGAAACGAAAAAAGACGAAGGGTATTTTGAAGATCCTCGAGCCCTGCCACCACGTGCTCGAAGTATGTTTCCCACTGAAGAGGGATGACGGTACTTTCGAAATGATCTCCGGATACAGATCACAACACTCGCTCCACAGAACACCAACCAAGGGAGGTAGGATAACTAGATCGGATTTAACATTAGCATTAGTTCGTTGTAGTTGACCCAATAGGCTTTCGCGCTAGGTTGAATGATTTTTGTTTCGAGTGTACGCTAAAAAAAAAAAGGAAAATATTTCAAAGTTATATGGTATATTTGAAGTTATCTCCATGCAACAGTGCAATAAAAACACGTAGTAGTAAAAATAATAAGTATACAATAAAATCAGAGAAACACTGTTGGCCTCATCTATATATGCATTTATTAACATACTGCAATAATGTAGGCGCGTATATTTAATTGGTTTCTTAAATGACTATAATGTTAAGGAAATCTGTGTAACTAGGGATTTCATGAAATCCCTAAAATGTTCAGGGAT
The DNA here is from genome assembly GCA_023014485.1 of Bathynomus jamesi. Taxonomy (NCBI): domain Eukaryota; kingdom Metazoa; phylum Arthropoda; class Malacostraca; order Isopoda; family Cirolanidae; genus Bathynomus; species Bathynomus jamesi. The sequence goes on along the minus strand of JAJOZX010001041.1, from coordinate 867,699 downwards.
TTCGTGTGAGGTTAAGTCGTGATATTTTCGTTAAACCTACAAAAAATTTATTGGATACCCGGTTAGGTCAACTACACCCTTGACACCCTTGACGATTGGTTAGGTTAAGTCGTGATATTTTCGTTAAAACTAACGAAAATATCACGACTTAACCTTACATGAAATCCCTGCACATTTTAGGGATTTCATGGAATCCCCAGTTACACAGATTCCTTGGAACATGGATACAATGAGACCGTACTTGGTGGGTTGTAATTGTTAGCATGTGGTGTGATAATACTAATAATAATTAAACGATAATTAAATAGGAAAACGAATGCGTGTACTCGTTGCAATTGACCATTTGATACTTTGATACATTTCATAAACCCTCGAATATACTATTGACGGTGGTACATCTGGAGCTGCTAACAGTTGAAGTGGTGGTTACCATCCAGAAATATGACCATGTTAGAATTAGAGTGATCTGAAAAAAAGATTTAGGGGTTAAATACTATGTAACGCATAACGGTTAAGAGATAACGGAAAGCGGTTCGTTACACGAATGACCATCAATGATTAACGGATTAGTGGCAAACGGGATTCAGACCCGTTCTCCTTGGATAAGGCCACAAAGTTATCCAGGCGCCTTTGTCGTATATATGAGGCGTCGCGAATACGAGGGGCGAACTCTCCAAACCATTTTTGAGAGAGACGCGTTTAAACTTTGCGACAATTGTATACGAGGGGCGCACAGCGCAAATACACGCATTGGAAATAACTACATTTTGAGCGTACGATGGAAGTATTTGACTATAACAAGTTGTCTGTGGGGGGGGGGGGGGGGGTTGAATTATTAATTCGTGGAAAAATCGAAAAATTGCCAATGTGGCGCGTGTAAGTGTTTTGGCTACCATAGGAAACCACGACAATATCTGGGATAAACATAGAGCTCATCGCAACATTTGCGGTGTCGCCACAGTTTAAATGTTTTGTTTTTCGTAAATTATTATTAATAAAAAGTCAACTGTGTTTGCGCGCTTAGGCAACTGGGCATAAGTGAGGTCGTGTGTGATAATTCACCGATGTTGTGGGGTAATATTTTGCGAGGTTACACTTTTGGTACCTCGGAACATTTAAAAACAAAACGAGTAGTACTTTGCTTATGTGAAGGTGCGCACACGCGTGTGTGTCATAATTTTTGTATTTACACCAAATTAAAACAGTCTTTTGAAATTGACCTTCACGGTTGCTAATCGAAATAAAAAACTGGGTAAATTTGTTCTCATGTTCATTGTATTTATGTATCATTGGAGGGATATGATAATTTCGTCATCATCATATTGAATTTATTATTGTACTTGCTTGTCATATTTAATTTAAAGGTGGTAAAAATACCCGGCTCAGATTGCCCTGAAGGTGTTTCTTTACGTGAATTTCTCAACATTTATTTAATGTACCGCAATTTTTCTATTAAGTATACACTTAAAAAACTTTAAGTAGGTTTATCGTTTCTTTTTAATTGTTTATTTCGTATTATGTAATATTTTTTACTTTTGTCTGTTGAAGTTAAAAATAGTCGTAACCTGATTGGCTGAGTGGTAGACACACGCCTTCAATGAGAGCCAATCAGGATTGTGAAGAATGCTAATACCATCTTGTGGTATGTTGGTGCTCACTGATATTACTCACATTTTTATTTATTTTTTAGTTTGCTTATCTTTCCCAAACTATATTTTTTATATTAAGTAAATTACTTTTTTTTTTTTTTTTTTTTACTTGAATTCATTACCTTGAAATACTCGGAACTTTGTGTAGTATTTTGCCTGATACAAGTAAAGTTTAATTAGAAGCTAAAAAGTTTATTTCAACCTTCATCAGGAACCATGGGGTCGAAACATTGAAAGAGACGATATTATTCATTAAAAGTTCTTAAATATCAAATACAATGTTTCATTCGTGTGATTTGTTTCATTACAGACTTTTTGTACCACCATTTTGTAAGATTTTAGGTCTGGGGTTCCTGACCAGGGTTAAATGTTAAAAGTACTTCTTTCGAATGATAGACACAGACAAATGATAAAGTTCAGTTACCATGTTACGAGACTAGTTTTAACTTATCTTTAAACTCAAGGTCACTCGCACACTTATGAAGCAAGTTTGTCTCCGGCAGTAACGTAGATAATAAAATTATGTACGATTATTGTAAGCAGTATATTTGTTAATGCATATGTGCATTTATTAGGTATAAAATTTATGTCGCTCTTAATTTCTTAAATAGACAAACGAGCTTTTATCGTCACCGCGTGTTCAGATTTGAAGAGGAAAAGTAGGCCCCAAATGTTCTGAAAAATGGAGAAAAAGCATCTTATATAATATTGAATCGAAAGATTTACTTTGATACGTTGTACCTCTTCAGTTTGAATGATTTTAGCACCGTTTTGGGGGATTAAGTACCGAATGAAATAAGAGTTATTGAATGACATTGTCCTTATTTCTTGACGTTTTTAACGATGTCTTGATTCAAAATAGTTTATTCTCAAGTTATTATACACTTATACGTATTAATTAAATTTAATAATTATCATTCATTACAACGCCATCGAAGGTCGTACGTAAAGTGGCGTATATGTCATCTCGTAGACAGAGCTTCATTTTTTCTCGTGGATCTAAACCAAATTAATGAGGAAGTTGATATTCAAATTATCCGTAGGCTTGTTTCATTTAAAATATAAAACAATTTTTACATTAAGAAATAGACGAAAAATGTAATTCTAGATATAAACTGTATTTCACTAGACTGACGTTTATCTTTCGACTTTGTTTGCGCAAACAAGTAGGCCCCGTAGAATACCCTTCATCAGAATGTCACTGATGAGAGTAAATTTATCGCGTTGGGAGTCCTTTAAAATAGTCTTCAATCTTTTACATTTCGTAAACTGTTTTTACTTATTATTTGGTACTATGATTCGCAATTATAATAAACAATAAACGGTAATTAAAATTTCATTTCATTTTAAGCTCTAAGTGTGCGCTTCGAATTGTCAATTCTGAAACCTTTTTACGTTGTTTGATTGGCGAAAGGCCAAGTCATACGAATTCATTCCACCTTAACGAAATAAGTGTGAATACGCAATTTGTTTGTATGGGACACGAGGCACACTCGTTGCTATTGAGGGAAATTGAATATTAATGATCCGTAAATAATTGCCATCTGATCAAATTTTATTTCGCGAACGATAACAAGTAATAAATGTGATTGATTAATTGACAGTATATTAGAAAGTTGCTTCCTAAAAGTTTATTCTTATTTCACAGTCAATGAAGCCATTGTCTCGATGTCTGCACGCGTGTGTAAGTAACTGGGTATGTGAGGTCGAGTGTGTATGAATTCACCGATGTAACATGGTAATTTTTTTTACGAAATAACGCTATTTGATATCTCGGAACATTAAAAAGCTTCAAGAAAAATATCTAAAAAAAATTAATTTGGGGAAAAAAGATATCTTGGTCGCGATTAGGTTAGATTAGCCTGTACTTCACTATTTAATGGCAACAGAAAACACTGTTCGAGTCCTCAGTTGCGTCCAAAACACTTGTTACGCCCTCGTTAGTTTGGTGGCACTAAGTCTAGGTTAGGTTAAATTTGGCTTGTTTAATTAAGTTTTTAGATAGATGGATTTAAAAAAGTTGGTACCTCGCTTATGCGAAGAGCGTAAAGCACCTAATATATCAACACGTATCATATATGAGGGTTCGCGCGTCTTAAGGTACCTAAGCGCCACCACAGGTGAAAACGTGTTTTTGATGGATATCACTATTTTCACCCTTCCTCTATCGTGTGGTTTGGGTTATAATGACTTTACGACACTAGAAATATGGTTGAAAACCTTATGAGGCGAACTACTTTTTTCACCTCTATCGCCAGCCAAAAGTTCACCCAAAGTTCGGCATAATAAGAAAATCAAAAAATTAAAAATATATATATATAAAATATGAAAATCTATTCCAAAAACTCATCAACATCTTCATTAGCATACTTAGAACTCTAATTTAGCCAAAAATGAACGTTCTAGCTCAATTAATAACAGAGATACTATTGCCAGAATATTGCTGAACTTTGGAGGCGATTTCTGACGAATTTTAATTTTGGCGCTTAGGTACCTTAAGACGCGGGACCCCTTATTTATTTATACTGTATATATATATATATGTTAAACACAGACCGTGCATGGCACAAGGAACTCTTCTGGGAAAATTAAATCCACTATAGTCCGAATAAGTAATGGTAAATGACAAATACCATAGTTTTTTTCTTTTTCATGATTTTAGCCCGACGTGGGCAACGGGTCTCTCGCAAGAGATCCCATAAATATAGCTTCCCTCACCAGCTATCTGCAAAGCAGATAGCTGGTGAGGGAAGCTATATTTATGGGATCTCTTTGCGAGAGACCCGTTGCCCACGTCGGGCTAAAATCATGAAAAAGAAAAAAACTATGGTATTTGTCATTTACCATTACTTATTCGGACTATAGTGGATTTAATTTTCCCAGAAGAGTTCCTTGTGCCATGCACGGTCTGTGTTTAACATATAATGTTCTCAGGGAACCATTCTGAGTTTGTGTATATATATATATATATTTTTTTTTTTTTTTTTTTTTTTTTTTTTTAGGAAGAACCGATTCGCCTCTATTTAAAGGGCATATCTCAGCGGAAAAACAAAGAAAAAGTGAGAGGAAAGACAGAGGAAAAAGAAAGGGTGGAGGGGACAGTCGAAGTGGAAAAAGACCAAGGACTGCAGGGTCGAGCCCCATCATCCTTGGGTGCTAGGGCCGGGAGGGCGCACGTGAAACCTCCAGGAACAAGCACGTACAAACGAGCACAAAGAGCACTCAAGAGCACGAGCTTAGAACCCCCTTGCGGGATATATATATAATATATATATATATATATATATATAATAGATGTCCCCGCAAGGGGGTTCTAAGCTCGTGCTCTTGAGTGCTCTTTGTGCTCGTTTGTACGTGCTTGTTCCTGGAGGTTTCACGTGCGCCCTCCCGGCCCTAGCACCCAAGGATGATGGGGCTCGACCCTGCAGTCCTTGTCATCCTTGGTCTTTTTCCACTTCGACTGTCCCCTCCACCCTTTCTTTTTCCTCTGTCTTTCCTCTCACTTTTTCTTTGTTTTTCCGCTGAGATATGCCCTTTAAATAGAGGCGAATCGGTTCTTCCTGAACTAAAAAAAATAAAAATATATATATAGGGTGGTGTATCGGGGCCAAAAAAAGTAATGCGATACGATACTAGATACATTGGCAAAAATGTATCTCATTACGATACTAGATATATGAATAATATATGTATCACGATACATATATATATATATATATATATATATATCCCTCGATTAGGTACTCCGGCTTGCCGGGCCGAGGGGGCTCGTACACCTCGTAGGTTGTTGAGGTTTCCTCAACTCCTCGCGGGGTGTGGGCGAAGAGTTACCTAGTTGCGTTTTTTTTTTTTTTTTTTTCCCCTCTTCCTTTTCTTTCCCCCCCCCCCCTTTCTTTTCTTTTTGCTCCCCCTTTTTTTTCGTCTCTCCCGGAATTTCTTTTGTCTTGACTCGGTCCTGTGCCTCTGTCAATCGTAGTATCTCCCCCCTCTGTTTGTATTTGCAGTCTTGGGGTCATCGGTGCACCCGCCGGGGGGCATCGCTCCGTGGCTGAGCCGTGCTCCGGGGATGGTACGGGCGCCCGGACCGCTGCTGCGTCTGGATTGGTCTTTGCTTGGCCCTTCACGGACAAATCTCCATAGTGCCAATCTGCTGTTTTAAAAACGATAGTCGGGTTGGGGGGCGGGCTACCCGGGACGTTGGGCCTGCGCCTTGAAGGATACAGCGGCGGATGGTGCATCGCCTTGGGTCCGAGGCTGCCCTTTTTGTAAAGCTATTGTTTATGGGTTCTATTTCTAAACTTCACTCCCCTCCTGTTGACGACTCTGGCCCGCCCTTGGATTTGGATAAGACTACTACTTCTGGTCGTTCAGCGGCCTCTGCCTCCGCTGGATTGACCTTCAAGCCGTATGGCCCCCTCTCGTCCTCTGCGGCGTCTGGCTCTCGTGGCCGGACTCGTGGTGGCCGTAGGGCGGGGTCTTCGCGGCCCTTGTTCTCTCGCCCACTCTTGGTTACCGTTACACATGGACCTGTCTCTGCTGTCAATTTCTGTCCGGTGGACAGGTTCCTTGTTCTCCGCCCTTCCGCTGGCTCCCTTCCGGGCAACTCGGAACGGGTGTTTCAGCGCCTTAAGACGATAGGGGTTCCCTGTCGTTATGATATCCGCCCTCTGAAGGATGGGTCTCTTCTTTTGAATTCCCGTTCTTCGGGGGTGACTGGGTCCCTTCTACAGTTGCAGGATGTCTTGGATTGCAGAGTTTCTGTGACTCCCCATCCGCAATTGAATAGCTGTCGGCACCATTTTCGCTTCCCGTCTGCTGTCAATCCCGGTTGGCGAGTTGCAGGAGGATCTTGCCCCCCAGGGGGTAACGATGGTCTTCCGCTTTTCGTCGCGCCGGGATGGTGCTCTTACCCCGTCCGCTCGTCTGCTCCTGACCTTTGACTCCCTTGTGCCTCCGGCCCAGGTGTTCTGGGGCATGGGTGATCGCCGGTCGTGAGAGTTTTCGGTGCGACCATATGTGCCTGACCCGGCTCGCTGCTTTGGCTGCAACCGGTTCGGCCATGTTAGCTCTGCGTGCCGCCGTGAGGGTAAGCTATGTGTCCGCTGCGGTGGGCCTGCGCACCCTACCCCGTGCACGAAGCCCCCGCGGTGCTCGAACTGCTCGGGGGCCCACCTTTCCTCCTCCTCGGGACTGCCCCGTTTTCAAGTTTGAATTCGAGGTGCGGTCCTTAAGGACTACCGAATTCCTTAGTGCGCGATAGGGTCCGTGACCGGGAGCCGCGGCGGGGGTTGTCCTACGCTGCGGCTCTTGGCCCTGGCGGGTCCTCGGGCCCCTCCCGTGCTACCCCGGCGTCTACCGGAGTGGTGCCCCCCCTGGAAGTTCCGGGGGTTGGTGGTCCTCCTGGCGCCGCGGGTCCTTCTTCTTCCTCGGCCTCACTTTGACATCCCATCTGATTTCTTGCCTTCAAGTGCCCCTTCTCCCTCTCCGGCCTTGGGGTCTGGATCCTTGCCTACTCGTCTCTCGGGTGGGGAGGTGATGCCCCGAAGGGGGAGGAAGCGTCGCCGTGGTCGGAGTCGGAGTCCTTCCGACCCGATCCTGACTGCTGCTCGCCTGCTTCCCCTTCTTCACCGGAGGGGAAGCGGCGCGCTGCCCTGATCCGCTCGGGACTCCCCCCTATACGGAGGGCTGGTGAGGCGTCACCTCCCGGTGCCCCGACCAGTGTCCGGGTGTCGGTCGAGGTACACCGCCCATGACACCCTCGATTACTGACTCTGTTCCCATGATAGACCCGGTCGAGAGGAGCCTGGCCCTCCTTCATGGAGTCTCTCTCCCTTCGGCTCCTGCTGAGAGTGGTCGGGTCTCTCTCCTGGATCTACCTCTCCCACCTGTGGTCGACCTTTCCTCCCCCCCGTCAGTGCTTGTCTGGTTTGACGAGCCCTCGAACAGCTGGTTCCCCCGTCCCCCTCTGGTGGGGAGTTGGGGGTTTCGGCTGGGCCCGTCTCGTCGTCTCTCCCCCGCCAGGCCCCCCTGACCTCCCTGTTCTACTCTCCACTTCTCGTTCTACTACGGGTGAGCAGCTGCGGGTCGGTGGCCCCTACCCCCCCAGTTCGGGTGAGTCGGGGAAGCCGATTCCGTCCCTGGTTACGGACCGTTGAGTTTGCTGCTCAGCTTGGTCCGTGGCTATTTCGCTGTTTTCTCTGCCTCTTATAATGCCGCTTCCCCTTACAGTTCCATTTGCATTGGAACTGTAGGGGGCTTTTAGCTAACTGGGAGAACCTTGCCTCCCTGCTGGAGAGCGAGCGGCCTTCCTGTGTTTGTCTCCAGGAGACTATCCTGGCTGCGCGGGGACTCCCTCGTCTCTCTGGCTATGTTGGTTTCCCTTGCACCCCGGATGAGCACACGCACACGCCGGCGGGGTGCGGCGATTTACGTGCATCATTCGTTACCATCGCGAGGTGTGCCTCTTCGCACTTCCTTGCAGGCTGTGGCTGTGCGGCTCTTTTTAGATCGCCAGTACACTGCCTGCTCGATTTATATTCCTCCTCATGACCCTCCTTCTCGCGACGCGGTTCGCGAGTTGGTGTGCAACTGCCTCGACCGTTTCTCCTCCTCGGGGACTTTAACAGTCGCGACCCGGCTTGGGGAGATGTCGGTCGACTAATGTTGCTGGTATGTTGCTCTCCTTAATGGAGGAACTTTCCTTTGCGTGCCTCAATTCCGGTGAACCTACTACTTCCACGAACCCACGGGTTCATTACCTGTATTGATCTCTCCTTGGTGTCCCTCGATGCCTTACTCGATTTTTCGTGGAAGGTGTTGGGGGACTCTTATGGCAGTGATCATTACCCAGTCTGTCTTGAGCCGGTCGGACCGCAGCCGGGCGTCTCGTCTCGACCGAGGTGGTGCCTTGCGCGGGCTGACTGGCCATCTTTCAGAGCTCGTTCCGTCATTGTCCGTTCGGTATTGAGCTTTGGCTCTGTGGATGAGAGCTTGGAGTTCTTCGAGCGGGTGGTGATGGGCGTCGCGGAGGACTGTATTCCTCGATCTTCCGGTAACCCGCGGACTCGTAGCGTCCCGTGGTGGACTCCAGCATGTCACCAGGCGGTGTGCGAGAGGAAGAGGGCAACGCGCCGCTTCCACCGCACCCGGCGCGCGGACCACTTGATTGAGATGCGGCGGGCGAAGGCTTTCGCCCGCCGGACTCTCAAGTTGGCCCGTCGGGCCTCTTGGCGTGCTTTTGTGTCCGGCATCTCCTCATCTACCCCTTCTGCTGCTGTGTGGCGGAAGGTACGTAGTATCGAGGGGAAGCCGGTCCCTGCTAGTCGCCCTGTCCTTCGGGACGGGGACGGCTTCCTTTCGGATCCTGCTGCTGTGGCTGATCGGCTGGCCGGTGCTTTTGCTGCGGTTTCCCGTTCGCCTTCAGCTGCGGATCGCCCTTTATCGGAGGTCACGTTCCCGCCCCCTGGGAACGAGCCCTATAACCATCTCTTTACGATGCGGGAACTTCGGGCTGCCTTGGCAACCCGTCGTTCTTCCGCCCCTGGCCCTGATGACATTCCGTATGACTTTCTTTGGAATCTGCACCCGATGGCCCTGCACTTCTTGCTGGATCTTTTCAACCGGGTGTGGGTTGAGGGGTCGTTCCCTTCCCGTTGGAGGGAGGCGATTGTGGTCCCGATACCTAAGCCGGGGAAGGATCCGGCGGAGGTGGCGAGCTATCGGCCTATTGCTTGACGAGCTGCTTATGCAAGCTCCTTGAAAAGATGGTGGCCGTCCGACTTTCCTTTACACTGGAGTCGCTTGGGTTATACCCCCCGACCCAGTATGGCTTTCGTCGATTTCGGGGTACTCTGGACCCCCTTCTCCTCCTTGGCCATGATGTACGGGAGGCATTTTCCCGCCGGAATCTTGTTCTGGCCGTCTTTTTCGACGTCCAAAAGGCCTATGACACGACCCGTCGGGGAGTTGTCATGGACCGTTTGAAGTCTCTTGGTTTTGTGGGCTTTTTGCCCACGTTTCTTCGCAACTTCCTCTGCCGTCGCACTTTCCGCGTCCGTAATGGGGCGGCCCTATCTGACCTGTATGTTCAGGAGGAGGGGGTGCCCCAGGGGTGTGTTTAAGCGTCTCCTGCTTCAACCTGGTTATGTCTGCGCTACCGGGAGCTCTTCCGCCCTCGGTGCGCTGTTCCATCTACGCAGATGATCTGGCTGTCTATGCCGCGGGGACGAGTCCCCCCCTCGTGGAGAGGCAAGTCCAACTCGCGGTCAATCGGGTTGAACGCTGGGCGTCGTCGGTGGGCCTTACGTTGTCTTCCCCGAAGACTTCGTGTGTGGCCTTCCTTCCGTCGAGGAGACGGGGATCCGGCGCCATCCCGGCCTTTAACCTTACACTCGGGGGTCAGCCTCTGGCCCTCGTTCCATCAGTACTCTTCTTGGGTATGGTTTTCGACAGCCGTTTGAGCTGGGTTCCCCACCTTCGCCGGCTGCGCGAGTCCGCGAGACGTACCCTGGATTTGCTGGGGCATCTGTCGCATACTACATGGGGCGCGGATAGGCGGACGCTCCTCCGTTTGTACGTGTCCCTGGTACAGTCCAAATTAGACTATGGGAGTGTGGTGTATGGCTCCGCCTCCCGCACGGCCCTTCGGATACTGGATCCGGTCCTCTCTAGAGGACTGCGCATGTCATCTGGCGCCTTCCGCTCCTCTCCGGTTGATAGTCTGCAGGTTGAGTGCGACATCCCTCCCTTGGAGGATCGGAGGTCGTTCCTCATTGCTAAGCACTATCTCCGGATCCTCCGTCTTCCCACCTCTCCTCTGTTCCAGGTGGTTGAGAGGGCGTTCTGCCGGGATGGGGGTTGGTATTTCACCGACACGGTGACCTCCCTCCTCGATGGTATGGGCACTCCTCCTCCATCCGTTATACCGGTCTCTTTCAGGGTGTTGCACCTTGGGAGAGCACCCCTGTTGCGTGCTGTAGGGCGTTGCGCCCCGTTCGCAGGGCCGATTCTGACTCTGCCTTGCTTCGGTCTCTGTTCCTTCAGCATGCAGCGTGTCACTCTGCATGTGTTGCGGTCTTCACAGATGGCTCGAGGTCGTCGGGGGGCGTTGGGCCGCGGCTGTTCCCCAGTCGTTTGCCCTTGCTCCCCGATGTACCCGTCTCCCTGATGAGGCTTCCGTTTTCACGGCGGAGCTCTATGCCATTCTGAGCGCTCTGGAGGTGGTGCGGGAGCATCCGGATGGGTCGTTTGTCATCTATTCGGATTCCCGCAGTGCCCTGGATGGCCTGGAGTGTTTTGACCCTGTCCACCCACTGGTCCGACGAATCCAGCTACTGTACCATACTCTTGTCGCTTTCGGTGGCAAGGAGGTGGTATTTTGCTGGGTCCCAGCACATGTTAACGTGGCTGGAAATGAGGCTGCCGATCGAGCTGCCCGTTCCGCGTGCCGACTGCAGGTTTCACCTGTCCCTCCCTTTTTCCGATTATATCCCTGGCTTCCGTAGGTTTTTGCGCTCCCGGTGGCAGAGTCGCTGGGATGGCGCTACGGATAACAAACTTTGCAAGATTAAACCCAAGTTGGGATGTTGGGCCTCTTCCTTCCATCGGTCGCGCCATAAGGAGGTGGCTCTGGCCCGCCTCCGTATTGGCCACACCCACCTGACCCATGGCTATTTGATGGCCGGGGATCGGGTGCCCCGATGTCCCAATTGTGACGTCCTACTTACAGTTGCCCACCTCCTGGTGGAGTGTCCGCTTTACTCTGCGCTGCGCGCAGAGTATTTTCCCTTTTTGGAGAGCGTCGGGCCTTGTGATAGGCTTGGCGCTCTTCTGTCTGAAGGTCCCTACTTTTCGATAACCGGGTTGTTCTCCTTCCTCTTTCGCTCCCGACTTCTTTACCGGCTGTGACTCCGCTATGATCTTTTGCTTTTCCCCCACCTCCTCCTCCTCCCGTCTATTGTTCATTTCCATTAGTTGTTCCATACTCTTCGTCTGTGTTCGCTCTGCTATCCACCTTTCTTTTGGTGGCCATGAGCGGTCATACTTTGAAACAAAAAAAAAATATATATATATATTTTTTTTTTTTAAGTTCGGGAAGAACCGATTCGCCTCTATTTAAAAGGGCATATCTCGCGGAAAAAACAAAGAAAAAGTGAGAGAAAAGACAGAGGAAAAAGAAAGGGTGGAGGGGACAGTTGAAGTGTAAAAAGACCAAGGACTGCAGGTCGAGCCCCATCATCCTTGGGTGCTAGGGCCGGAGGGCGCACGTGAAACCTCCAGGAACAAGCACGTACAAACGAGCACAAAGAGCATTCAAGAGCACGCGCTTAGAACCCCTTGCGGGGATATATATATATATATATTATATATATATATATATAATATATATATACAGGGTGAGTCAAAAGTAGCGCCCGATTTCTGTCAGTTGATTGTTTGTTGCCATTTGTATTACAGGTGTACAGAAGGTAGAAATAAATGAATGACATGTTTATCTAACCATTTATTCGGGGAAAATTATTACGGAACTGTACCAAGCTGTTTTACTTGCAATTTTCAAAGTGCCCTCCCTCGTGATCGATGCACAATTGCAGCCGAAAAAACAGAAATCGGGCGCTACTTTTGACTCACCCTGTATATATATACCGGGTGTCCGAGAATTATCTGTACAATTTTTGGCTGTTATTAAAAGTCAACCATGAAGTGTAGAAATTCCAGTGTTGTCACATTTTACAGAGAAACTCATTGAGTTTTTGCTGATAACAAGTTTTGACAAGTTTTTCTTTTTTGTACGCGGGTGACAGACATTGATGATTTAAAAGCAAGAATCACAGCTGCTATTGAGCGAATTGATGTGGATATGCTGCAGCGTACATGGCAACATTTGGATTATCGATTGGATGTTTTGCGAATCACTGATGGTGCACATATCGAATGTTTGTAACAACGTTACTTTAATAAAAGAAACTTTTGAAAATACAGATTCTAAATAATCTTGTTTAAGAATTTTACGTGTGTTATCAAGAATTTTATTAAAGGATGAAATTGTACAGAATGTTCGGAGACACTGGAATTTCTAAAAAACTTGTCAAAACTTGGTATGAGAAAAAACTTAATGAGATTCTCTGTAAAATGAGACAAAACTGGAATTTCTACACTTCATGGTTGACTTTTAATAACAGCCAAAAATTGTACAGATAATTCTCGGACACCCTGTATATAAGCACACCGGACAAAAAATTAGTCACCCCTCTCAGAATGTACCTAATAACGTGTGACGGCGCCTCTGGCCTTGATAACCGCACGAATCCGGCGAGTTTAGTATGCGGAGGTACGCCTGCTGGTTCAAATTCATCGTCACTGGAACGAGAGGGCCCATTTCGTGGTACGAAAAACATCCCCAGAACATCACGGAACCACCTCCAGCCTGAACAACACCTTCGACGCATTCAGGATTAAAGGCTTCATTGGACCTGCGATGTACTCGTCGCCTCCCATCATTGGAGAACAAACAAAAACGGGACTCATCGGACCAAATTACACGTTTCCAATCTGCCGGTCCAGTTTTTGTGCCTCTGAGCCCATTTATAACGTGCCAATTTGTGACTTGCTGTTAACAGCGGCCTCTTCCGTGGTACCCTGTTCCAGATGTCCATCGCATGCAGTTCTCGTCGCAATGTCCGTTCGGAAATTGGTCGCTGGAGAACCTCATTGGTTTCTTGGAGCAATTGTTCTCTGGTTTGAAAACGATTTGCAGTTACTAGACGAGAAACATGGCGGCGGCCCCTATTGTCGAGAATTGTTTTCCGGCCACAGTTACGCCGTCGATTGTCAGTTGATTGCGAACTACACCACTCTTTGTAAACTCGCTGGACAGTACGCGTTGACACACCAACAAATTGGGCTACTTCAGACATTTTGTGTCCGTGGGCTCTGCCAAACACGATGGCTCCTTTTTGCCACTGAGTAACGTCTGCCTCACGACCCATTTTGCAGACTATATCCAACACACACTTTGTTCTTCACCACCTCACGAAACAGATCTGATCCTGTGTGCTACGTCACCGCTACTTGTCACTTACCAATGCTACATCAGCGCCCTCTGTGTGACCTTGAACTTCCTACTATCGGTGCTATTAGGGGTGACTAATTTTTTGTCCGGTGTGCTTATATATATGTATATATATAGGGTGTCCCATAAGTCTGGCATCATAGGAGAAATTCATATTTTTCTCTTTCTACAGGCCATAATGTCTGTGACCAAGGAAGAACGAATCCAGATAATTCTACTCATAGGAAATCGGAGTCAAAGAGAGGCCGCTGCTGAATTTAACAGACTGCATCCAGACCGCGAGCCAATAACACAGAGTTGTGTTAGCAGACTTGTTGCAAAGTTTAAAGAAACAGGATCCATAGAAGATAAACCACGCAGTGGACCTTACCTCCACCGACGATGATACAGCGACTGCTAGCCTGGCTCATTTTAACAGAAGTCCCAATAAGTCTCTTCGGCGATTGTCCGCCGAGACAGGAGTGTCGAAAAGTAGCATCCATCGCATTCTTCAGGCTCACAAATGGCATCCATATAAACTTCAGATCCTACAGAAATTAAGCGATGATGATCCCGACCGGCGGATGGAATTTTGTGAATGGGCTACGGAACAATATGCTCGGATGCCAATTTCCTGTCCACCATTCTGTTCAGTGGCGAGGCTGTTTTTTTATGGAAATGGTGAGGTAAATCGACAGAACACCCGTTACTGGTCTCAAGACAACCCTCACTGGTATACCTCTTCAAAGGAACAAGGTGCATCTCGGGTGATGGTATGGTGTGGCATTTGGAAGGATCGCATCATTCATAGGCCCCCTCATTTTCGATGAACATGTCACTGGAGGCACCTACCTACGTATGCTCAAGGAAGAAGCATTTCCCAGTGTCTTGAACGAAGAAGGAAATTTCCCAACATGGTTCCAGCAAGACGGCGCTCCTGCACATTACAGCACCCAAGTAAGGGAATACCTGTACCCAGTGATGGGCATCGATACATGAAAATCGCTAAAGCGATACCGATACATCGATACATGAAGAACGTCTTAGGCGATACCGATACGCCGATACTTTCTAGATGTCTTAAGCGATACCGATACGATACCGATACATGCATCGCCGGTACATTTTTATAATTATTCATTTAATATGTAGGTATTAGATAATTGTTTATACTAGTAATTTGTACGCACTGTAAGTAAAATCAACGACATTTTAATGGGTTTTATAGATGTAAATAAAAACAATTGCTTTATTTAGTGAAAGTATGTTTTAATTTTGTAGGATACATGAATGACTGAAAATATTACACTAACAATTAAAAGTAATTACTATTACCCTTCAAAAATACCAGCTGCAGCTAAACATCTGGTCAGACAGTCTATTCCTTTTTGGAGCGTGAATGTGACCAGCCAAACTAAACAACCGTTCTACAGGAGCAGAGGATGGTAGTGGTGTGTTATACTTCAGGAAGACCCGTAGAATTCCTGGGTACTGCCTCAGAGATTGGAGAGAATGACTTCCGTCACCCAGATACTGTAAAACTTCCATCTCAGTGGAATCTTGGGTTGCGGAGACATTAGTGGAAGCAGACTCATAACAGAAGAAATCATCTGCACTTCCGTCAGATGCAGCATCACTTAGTTGTTGCTGGGGGTCTGCTCGCTGAGGCTCTTAACAGCATTAACCAACATTTCTTGAACCCTCTTTTTGACAATGTTAGTATTAAATTTGCCTTTTATTGTCATCCACTTTAAAAATTCTTATTAATGTATCGAAGTATCGATTTTTTTCGATACATTTAAGAAAATTGACCTTAGCGATACCGATAAATCGATACTTTTGTCAAGTAGCTAAAGCGATACCGATACAAAAGTATCGATCGATACGTATCGGCGATACATGTATCTAGATACTGCCCATCACTGCCTGTACCAACAATTCCCTGGTCATTGGATAGGACGTCGAGGGCCTGTGGAATGGCCAGCTAGAAGCCCGGATCTCACGCCACTAGATTTTTATCCCTGGGGCCGCTTGAAAGCGCTGGTATACGCTAGTGGTACACCGATTAATCGGTATCGGCACCTGGCATGCCGATAGAAGACCGCAACCTGATGGGGTTGACCCGCCTGTGGAAGCGGAACGCTTGCACTCTCTTTTTCCGTTGCCGACCCCAGTCCGTCCCTCGACTATGCCCTTGGACCTACACACTGGAGCAGGGGTCTCGTCCCAGCCCACCTCAGCCACCTTCGGGCAAGTCAAGTTCCACCGAGGACTTGCCCCCACAACCCGTGTTCTTCCTCTCCCCATATGCCCCCCCTCACCCGCCGTCAGCCCACTCCCCACGGAGAGAGCCCCGCGGCGGACGGGGAGCCGGCATTCACGGCCGTCCTATCGACCGTTGAATATCCCAGTCCACTTCGACTCTACAGCCTCCCTCTCCCTTCCAAGTATCCACAAATTCCTGGTGATTCGGCCTACATCTGGGTCCCTCACGACCAACTTAGAACGGACGTTCCAGGCGATCCGAACCCGCAGCAACTCCAGCCGCTACGACGTACGCCCACAGAGGGATGGCTCCCTCCTCGTAAAATCACGCTCAGACGCAGAGACAAAAGCCCTACTCTCCGTCACTGAGGTCCTTGGATGCTCGGTGTCCGTTTCCCCACACCCTCGCCTGAACCAGAGTCAGGGCACTATTTACGCCACCCGCCTATTGCCGATCGCAGTGAACGAGCTCCTGGAGGACCTCGCACCCCACGGAGTCACTAAGATTTATCGCTTCACATCCCGACAGGGAGGCACCCCCTCCCCCACCCCACGTCTGCTCCTTACTTTCAATACCTTAATCCTCCCCGACCGCATTGTATCGGGTATGGGAGACCGCGCGTCATGTGAGTTTTCTATCCGCCCATACATCCCGGACCCGACCCGTTGCTTTAAATGCAATAAGTTTGGACACGTTAGCTCCGTTTGTCGACAGCCGCATCAACTGTGTGTTCACTGTGGGCAACTCGCTCACCCTGACAGGTGCCCCAATACACCCAAATGCTCCAATTGTAAAGGCGCACACCCCTCTTCATCCCGCGAATGCCTTTCCTTCAAGTTCGAGAAGGAGGTCCGAGGCCTACAAGTAACGGACGTCCTTAGCCCCGTGAGGCACGAGACAGGGTGCGGAGTCGGGAGGTGAGGCCGGGGGTGTCTTATGCCGCTGCTCTCGGCTTTATCATGTCGGCACGCCGCCCTGGCCTGCCGCCGAACCCCCCCCCCCCCAGCCACTGCTCCCGGTCCCCCCCAAAGAAAATCCTCGCAGGACCCGACGGTCTCCTGTCCCCCCACCATCCCTCCCCTTCCCGCACCTCACCTGCCACGAACCCCCTAGGAGTCTGGGACCAGGACACCCAGGTCCCATCCACCTCAAACCCTGCCTTCCCAGTACTCTCTGCACACGCCCGGAGCAAGCCATCGAGGCGGAGACCCCGGAGCGTGTCGCCAGACCCTCCAGCCTTCCAACGTCTCTCTCCCTCTTCCCCAAGAACCAAGAAGACGGCTCGGACCCTCATACCGCCTACTACGTCTACTATATCCATCTCTCCCCCACCGCAGAAGTCCCACCACTCTACCCCCACAGACTCTGACAATAGTAGCTGAAATCCATGACCCGCCCCATACGACGAGACCCAATCTGAACAATATCCTCTCCCTCGAGGATCCAGTGGATGCGGTCCTGGCGCAGCTACACGGTGTGACCGAGGGGAGCTCGGCCGCTCCCACGAGTCTCTTGGGTCTGCCCTTGCCTCCTGGTACCATCTTCTCCACCCTTCTACGAGACCACTTTGGTTCACCCCCTTCCACCCCCATAGTACCTACCCCCCAACATCCCCGGCCCCCTCCTTGTCAGCCACCCTGAGTACGCCCACCCTCCCGGTCCTTCTGGTACCACCTGTCGCCACCTAGGGTCAGCCGTGAGACCCCGGACAGGCGGGGTGGCGCCACTTTCGGGGTTAATGTGCCCCCTCCTGGCCCGACCACAGAAGCCCGTCAAAACACTTCTGACCCTCTCAGCCCACGACGTTCCTCTGTCTGCCGTGATCCATGCCTCCGGTCTCGCTCGGCCGACTCGACCCCGCAACCTCCGCGGGGTTCGAAAGGCCGACCGATTCCTTCCCTGGTGAACGGTAGATAGCCAGCCATGCTCCCGACCCATCCTTCAATTTCGCGAACTCCAGATCTCCCTTCACACTCCAACCTCCTCTCTGCCAGCTCTTTCGTCATTTATTCAGATTCCAAAGCGCACTTCTCTCCCTAGAAAGATTTAACTCTCCTCACCCGCTCGTCTGTACCATCCAGCAAACCTTCCACTTTTTAACGACCCTCCAACACAAGACAGCCGCCTTCTGCTGGGTCCCGGCTCATGTCGGCATCCAGGGTAACGAAGAGGCGGACCGCACGGCAAAGACGTCCTGCTCACTGCCGGCCTCCCCCCGACCCCTCCCCTTCTCCGACTTTTCCCGACTTTCCGCTTCCGCTCCCACTTCCGCTCCATATGGCAGCGGGAATGGGACCAGGCCACACAAAATAAACTCCACATGATCAAGCCACAAATAGGATACTGGGCCTCCTCATTCCACCGGTCCCGCCATAAAGAAGTAATCCTAGCCCGTCTCCGCCTAGGCCACACCCGCATCACCCACGGACACCTTATGGCGAAATTGCCAGCCCCGCTTTGCCCTACCTGCCATACACCTATCACTGTCATACACCTCCTAGTGGAATGCCCAAAGTTGTCCGCTCTTCGTCGCAGGTGTTTCCCTCTCTCGGCCGAAAATCCCATACCCGACCGTCTACGATCCGTACTCGCCGAAGGCCCCCCACTTTTCAACGGAAGCGATTTTCTTCTTCCTTACTCACTCCCATCTGCTCCATCGCATCTGAAACCATACCCCTCCTACCCACTATCCAGCAATTGACCCTTACTCACTCCCCTAGTCTACCACCCCCAGCACAGTAACACCACCCACCCAATGCCTCGCCGAGATATGTACGAATCGGCGGTAAATTAGAGAGAGATAAAAAAATATATATATATATATATATTATGAAACAACTGAATTACTTTCTATTTTTATTGAATTTTACAAATTGGCTTCTCAAACAATTCATCAGACATTCTGTTTCTCTTTGAAGGAAAGAGAGTATCGCGTTACTGACACTTATTTGTATCGTATCTTTCGATACGATACAAATAACAATAAAATATATCGCGCTACGATACAAGATAGAGAAAATGTATCGCGATACTACGCCACCCTGTGTGTATATAGTCCCCCCGATTTACGAATGAGTTACGTTCCTGAAAACCTGTTCGTAAATCGAACCCTATTTTCCGATTGACTCCCATTATAAAAGTTGAGATAAAAAGTTCCTACGAACAAAAATCACTTCCCCAGAACGTCTTAAAATGCTACAAAAACATGTTTTTGCCCACAGTGTTTGCTGTAAACAATGTTTTTAGATCTCTACAATAATAGATGTATATGAAATATGAATAATAAATGCAGTTAAGTAAAATGGGATGTTGGGTATGGTGGTAGTGAAGGTCACGGAAGTATGACTGAAAATGATGATAGTGATGAATAACAATTCTGTGCATTGTCTCCTTAGGATTAAGTATACTGTAGAATAACGAGTGTACAGCATTATTGTACTGTAATGATTAATGTTGCTTCCAACCATTAATGACAAGAGACCATTCACAACAGTAAAGACAAAATATTTTGTCTTTACTGTAGTGAGTATGGTTCAGTAATGAAGGTCTTAAATACATTTAAAACATTTTATAATTTAATTTTATTTTTTCATAATATTTACTACTACCAAAAATATTGCAGTCACCTTCACACATCTGCTGATGCTACGAAAAAATTCAGAATTTAACGAACAATTTTTCATAACTTCGAGTTTTTCGTTCGTAAATCAAGCCTTCGGACAAATTTTTTTGTTCGTTACTTCGAAAATTCGTACAGTGAGCGTTCGTAAATCGGGGGAGTGTGTGTGTATATATATATATATATATATATATATATATATATATATATTATATATCTTTTTGTCAAGTCTTTCCTTAAAGTGAATCAAATATTTTTTTGACCCCGACTTGCACTTCGCGGACGGCTTTTCCGAGGGCTATAACTTTTATTCAGAAGAACCTACTTGCACTTTACACCAAAAGATAGAGGACGTCGTCGCGAATAATTTGGTGTAAACACTGAACAAATTCGTTCATTAGAAAAAAGTTTACAGTAAAGTTTATTTGGCTAAAAAGTTGTTCAGCTGAGTAATCTTTGTCCGCGTGACGCTCGGCGAAATTTATTCGTCGAGAGTTCTAAGCTCCGCCCAGCGTCACGCTATTGTTGGCAGCACGCAAAAACAAAATTTAGGCTATTTTACAATGTGTTGTATATTTTTTTGTGCAAATTTTGTTAGATCAAAAGGTGTTGCCTACAAAAATCATGAACCAGTCTGAAAATGCGTCCTTGGAAAAGGCAAATCTTTTTTATATGCATAATAATAAACCTTAAAATCACGTAGACCCATACCCAGAGGTAGATATTCTTCCAAGGAGTAAAAATTTTCGTTCGGAAGTCCTAAAATTCTTCCCCTCGGTCGCGGCATTTTCTACAGAGAAATTTCAGAAGTTTTTTTTTTCTTACGCTCATCAATTTGGAATATAGACAGTCTTATTGAGGAGATCCTCGATGAAAGACTGAAGGATAAAGCGGAGTATATTCGAAGGAGTAATATTAAACGTCTTGACAAGCTTGTCTTTGCGACAACAACAACTATAACTATTTCCATTCCTAATTTCGGTTCGAGAGAATATTTTTCTTCTCGGCTCCCAGTCGATGTTTAGCTTAAGTAAAAGTATATAAATTATCCATTTATCGATTCGGATTCATTTTTGGTCACCATCAAATTACCAATTGGCTCTTTTTTTTTGTTTTTCT
Organism: Bathynomus jamesi; assembly: GCA_023014485.1. Classification (NCBI taxonomy): domain Eukaryota; kingdom Metazoa; phylum Arthropoda; class Malacostraca; order Isopoda; family Cirolanidae; genus Bathynomus; species Bathynomus jamesi. Next base: position 846,997 of record JAJOZX010001041.1, on the reverse strand, counting down.
AAACTTTACATACGTTGGTTATATTCATTCTTTTACCCTTCCCTAACCTCTATAGAGGTACGATTCCTGCACCGCTAGGAGTGACACAGTGGCCCATAAGCAAAGAAAAGTTGGTTACATATTTGTTTCAAACCATAATTTTATTTATAATTTTTCCCATCGGAGTACTTTGCTCGCATTACGCAATCATGATCGAGGTTTTTGTTTTGGAAAGAATTTATAAATCTGGTTCTAAAATAGTTTCCCTCCGGCAGGAATCCGTTACTCTCTTGACGTATGCGCCGACGAAGTGAAGGCTTTGTCCGCCTTGATGACTTTCAAGTGCGCGTGCGTAGATGTGCCGTTTGGGGGTGCAAAGGCTGGTCTCAAAATCAACCCCAAAAGCTACAGCATCAATGAGCTGGAAAAGATCACCAGAAGATTCACTCTGGAACTCGCCAAGAAAGGATTTATTGGTCAGTGGTGCAGTTTTCCTTTTACCGATTCAAACGAGTTAGATTCATTAAGAAAAGAACTCTTATTGAAGATTCATTACTAAAATAATCAGTCTCACTCGTAGTCCAAAGATATAAAATAGTTTGCCTCGTGTTTCTCAGTTAATCGAGTCTTTTGTTAAAAAAAGTATTGAATAGCGTCCCATTTAATCAACGTTTTAAGCAATTTCAGATGCCGTATTTACTTTGTGGCAGTACAAAGAGGTTAGAGATGTCACAGTCATCCATCTTAGGTCCTATACGCCATATATATTTTTCAGAAAGCGATTATTTCCACACTTTAATATCGCTTTTCAAACACCGTGGCTAAAAAATATTTAAGTTAATGCGTATAGGTTTTACTCAAATATGACGTGATTTTTACCTCTTTGTACCTTCCCTTCGTTCAAGTGTTAATTAGTGGTACTAACCTCTTAATCGGTACCATTATATAACACTTTTGTTTTTGGTACTGGTCGATATTTAGGGCCAGGCATCGACGTACCAGCGCCAGACATGGGTACGGGAGAGAGAGAAATGTCGTGGATCGCTGATACGTACGGTAAAACCATTGGTAAGATCCCGAGAAGAACGTAGTTCTACAAACCCTTTTCATTGATACTTGACATTCGGCTAATTTCTCTTTAATGTGAGGAAACTTGAAGCGGTTTTGTTGCTTGTATAATATTCCTTCAGTCACTCTTACTCGTTGTGACTCTAAGGCTGGCAGCACACAGGGTCGTCTTACGACTGACGACTCTAGTCGCGTGTGATTTTACATTGACAGCGATCAATGTGCGGGGTTCCCATTCTGTCAATGTAAAATCACGCACGACCCGAGTCGTCAGTCGTAAGACGATCCTGTTTTGCGGCTGGCCTAAATCTCCACCTTGATTTGCCGGGGATTTTCTCGTTCTTTTTACGTTAATGCTTCCTGAAATGGATTTAGTTCAATGCCTCAGCTCTCTTGATGGATTTTGAAAAGGGGTGAAGGAAGAAATATTCCTTTCTATTCTCCGTAATCCACAATTTATATTCCTTTAAGATTTTAATATTAGATTTAAATTTAGTCCAACTTCATTGAAAAATGGTGGTGTTTCTGATGTGACATTGTAGCATTCCAGAATTGACTCGTGTGTAATATCGTGACCGGAAAATTCGCCGTAAACATTTTCGCCGTAGGAAAATTCGCCGTAAACATTTTCGCCGTAAACATTTTCGCCGTAAGACAAATTCGCCGTAAGGACATTTCGCCGTAAATAAAATAAAATTAAAATTAAAAAAAAAGTTTAACTGAACCCTTATAATAGCCGGTGCTGGTTAAGTGTGCGGTCTACCTAGCTTCGAGCAGTCTACCACAATTAAAATTCTTTATACTGTACGGCATTGACGATTGGTTAGGTTAAGTCGTGATAGTTTGGTTAAATAAATTTCTTAAATAATCATCCATTGATTATTTTTAAAAAATTTTACGGCGAAATGTCCTTACGGCGAATTTGTCTTACGGCGAAAATGTTTACGGCGAATTTTCCTACGGCGAAAATGTTTGCGGCGAAATTTCCTAGAACCGTGTAATATAAGTGTTTTAATTAAATTTTTACTTCTTTTTTCAATTTCAAAACAAACATTTCTGAAATTGTAAATCTGTACAATGGAATTTTAATAATTTTTTAAGAATATTTAAGTTTCTCTTCTCACCATTTAAAAACTAAAATAAATGTTTGAGTTTTTAAGTCTGAAGATTCAAGTAGACAGAGACGTTAGTAATATACCTATCGCTCCACAGGGATAGAAAGATCATCATTGCTTCACATTATTGTTCGCAATCCTCGTTTTAAGGATTTTAACTTTTCTCTTTCGTCTTTGGCTGAAAACGGATTTAAGAAAGTGGTTTTAAGGAGAATATGTCCGAAATTATTAAAGATATGTAGTAACGGCCGTTAAGAGTTGTCTGAGGCATTCCGCAATTGCATTATATGTGGTATCATTTTAAAAGACAAATGAAAGTCAATTTTACACTGACATAGGCTCTAACACGCACATGGTCTTACATTTAGAACTGTCCTCTCATTTTCATTTCAAATGAACTACTAAATGCATCCAAACAATGGTGTTATTGTGTAAATTTTTGACACCTTTTAATCTTCTCTATATGCACACGAAATATTTGCGTATGCACACTTTCAGGGCTTAAACTCTTTCTTGTTTCTTCGCTTCCAAACAATGATACGTTTGAGATAGATACACTCGGGAGTATCATCATCATCATCATCATATTTACATAGACACGAAAGTCCCCCCTATCGCGCGAACACACACACACACACACACACACACGGCTCCATAACGGAGAAAATACAATTTCAAGGCAAAAACTAGGCTAAAAACTGGTATTACACGTTTCACGTACGAGTTTTGAAGGGACTCTTCTCTCATTTATTTCGCATTATTTAAAATTGTTGGGTGCAATTTCAGGCCCGGGTATCGATGTGCCAGCCCCAGATATGGGGACGGGTGAACGAGAGATGTCGTGGATAGCAGATACGTATGCCAATACAGTTGGTACGTTTTGTATTTTATCACATTGATTTTATTTTATTATTAAATATTCGGAATTTTAATTTTAACGTTATTTTAACATGGCAAAACTTTAACTTTTCAGTATAAATTTTAGAAGTTTTAAACTTTACTTAAATTGCAGTTGCTGTTAATTTGTTTTAATTACAAATTTTTCCGTTCTTGAAATGTAACAAATCGAGAGAACCAAAACTCCATTTTAAATCTTAATTGTGCAAAAACCACTTTGAAGTGTTTACATTTCGGATTTCCTATCAACAAACTCCTTTCCCGTACAAAAAGGGAAAAAGCGCGTTACTCGTTAGCACCTATTACGATTTGTAACCCAGAAAAGGGACTCTCGCATCTCACCCGAGATTAACTGCCCGGAGGATCCCTGACCAATTATCAAACTCTCTCTCATATTTTTAGGCTGTTTATGCAAGGGGAATTTTTTGTTTTTCTTTATTTCCTCTTTTTCCTTAAAAGCGCTTTGAACAATCTCCGCCCGAATGAGATAATGATGATAAAGTTTCCATCAATGCTATTAGTATTCTTATCCTCATTCCCGTCACCGTTGGCGACATTAAACATTAAAGAACGAGCTTATTTGTACGATTACTTGAACAATTTTATTGTGAAGGTACCTGCTCAGTCTCCAACCCCTGCAGAAATTCGTATCGAGTCTATCAGTACGGTAACTATTTCCGACAAGCATTTTCTGTTGTATTTTAGATTAGATTTGCTCCTTAGATTTGCAGGTAGCAATTTTTTTTTTATGCAGGAAGGAGGGGCCAAGAGCGAATCACGCAAAAGCGTTCCTCCTCCCATAGAAGAAGAAGAAGAGAGCCAAAATCATGGTCCAGGGTTTTCGAGATGCATAGATACTCTGTGTTTGAAAGATTGGAGGTCATAGACAAGGGGAAAGATGAAATGAGGACGATTGTTCCCGAGTTGACCGGTCGAGTAGATGAAAGATTGAAAATACCGATTAACCCTTGCATTAAAGAGTTGGGTTAAACGAAGAAGCATGCAGTTAGAGAATTCGGAAGAGCAGTACCATCGAGACCGTATGCCTTCCTGGAAAGAACATATTTGGAAGAGATTCTAATTTCTGACATAAAGTCAGAGGGAGGAGGGGATGGAGGAACAGCACCGAAATCGTCCATAGTTGAGTTGGAAGCGAAAGTTTGAGCGAAGAATTCGGCTTTGTCAGGAGAAGAGACGGCAATTGAGCCGTCGGAATGTAAAAGAGGAGAGAAAGAAGAGGAAGTAAAGTTGTTGTTGAGGTTCTTAACTAGATGCCAGAAAGAAAGAGAAGAATTAGAATTGGATAGGTTTTCACATTTTTGTCTGATGTAGGAATTTTTGGCGAGTCGAAGAACAGATTTTGCACGATTCCGGGCAGAAATATAAGCTGTGAGAGTCAGGAGTTGGATGGCGACGGTACCTTCTGAAAGACTCCTCTCTGTTGCGGATAGCATTAGAACAAATAAAGTTAAACCGAAGTTGTTTTTTTTTCATTAGTAGTAAGAATAGAATATGGAATGTACGCCTCCACCACAAGAGAATCACCTCCGTGATGAGCTGATGAGCTCAGCACACTCGGAAGGGCCCCGGCCACGGAAGCAGTAATCATTCCATGGGAAATCACAGAAGTACTGCCTAAGGGCCTCCCAATCAGCGGCGCCAGAGTGCCAAAGGCCGGATTGGAGCGATAGGATAGGAAACAGATATAAGTTTGTGGTCGGAGGAGCCCAACGGAGAAAAAGTTTCACAGAGTAAGAAGAATAACCTAACTTAGCTTATATTTCTGCCTGGAATCGTGCAAAATCTGTCCTTCGACTCCGCAAAAATGTGAAAACCTATCCAACTCTAATTATTCTTGCTCTTTTTGGTACCAAGCCAAGAACCTCTCCAACAACTTCATTTCTTCTTTCCCTCCTCTTTTCCATTCCGACATCTCAGTTGCCCTCTCTTCTCCTGATAAAGCTGTACTCTTTGCTCGCACTTTCGCCTCCAACTCGACCCTGGACGATCACAGTGCTGTTCCTCCATCTCCTCCTCCCTCTGACGTAATTATGTCTGAAATTAGAATTTCTTCCAAAGATGTTCTTTCTGCCCTATCTGGGCTCAGCTTGAGGAATTCGTACCCTCCTGATGGTGTCCCTTTTGTTGTTCTCAAGAACTGTGCTTCTGTGCTGACACCTTGCATCGTCAAACTCTTTCGTATTTGTTTTTCATCAGGTACTTTTCCTTCCTGCTGGAAGTTCGCTTTCAGTCAGCTTGTCCCAAAGAAGGGTGACTACTCTCAACCCTCCAACTATCGTCCAGTTGTTTTGACTTCTTGCTTTTCTGACAATCTTCTGACTCTCCTCTCACAATCTTCTTTCAGATCGTCAATATGGGTTCCACAAAGGACGCTCAGCTTGCATCTCTCTCTGACTCTTTGGTCATCCTCCTTTCGGGATTTCAGTGAAACATTTTCTATTGCGCTAGACATATCAAAATCTTTTGATGGAGTCTGGCACAAATTCTTAATTTCGAAATTGCCCTCCTTTCTGTCTGTACCTTAATCTCTGATTTCCTTTCCGGCCGATCTATAGCTGCGGTTGTAGATGGCCACTATTCTTCTAAAGCGATTAATAGTGGTGTTCCTCAGGGTTCTATCCTGTCACTACTCTTTTTCCCTTTATTTATCAATGATTTATTAAGTCGCACTCTCTGTCCTATCCACTCTTCTGCCGATGAATCCACTCTTCACTTCACCTGCTTCTCAAAGCGTCCCTCTCAACAGTCACTCCATGACTCGCGTAGTACGGCTATGGAGCACCTGACCTCTGATCTTTCTGCTATCTCTGGTTGGGACAGAGGCCTCAAAAACTTGGTTCCTCCATCTGTCTACTCGTCACAATCTTCCACACGACTCTCCCCTTATCTTTAACAATGCACAACTCAATCCTTCCTCTTCTCTTAACATTCTTGGCAACATGACGGCGAAGAGAGAGGGACTGAAGACAGTAAGAGGCGAGTTGAGTATCAGGTTAAGCATATGAAGGTTAGATGTGCTGTACTGTCTCCACAGTTTCTTCACCCCTACTCAGTTGCTCTCTCTGTACAAGGGTGTTGTCCGCCCCTGTAGGGAGTAGGTTCTCGTGTGTTGGGTGGCTCAACCCACACTGCTCTACTTGACCGGGTGACTTTTCGTCTCATCAATTCTCCGCCTCTTACTGTCTTCAGTCCCTCTCTCTTCGCCGTCATGTCGCCTCACTCTCTCCTTACTATCGCTATTATAACGGACACTACTGTTTTGAACTTTCTAACTGCATGCCTCCTTTAAGAAGAAGACGCAGTACCAGACTTTCGACACATTTTGATCCCTTTTCTCTAATGAATGTGGGTTTTTCAATTTTTCACCTACTCATCCGGTCAACTCTGGAACAATCTTCCTCATTTCGTCTTTCCCCTTGTCTATGACCTCCAATCTTTCAAACGCGGGTAATGATGAGGTTGTTTCACCACCACCGCAATATCCAAGATCATATGACTGAAGGGACCTACAGCTTTGCGTGGAATCCGAACCACGGGTCGCTACATAGTCAGGACGCGGAGGACGGTCTCCCATCCAACTGCCATCCGACCCAATGTCGCTTAACTTCGCTTCCCGTTGATTATCGGTGTTAGACATTAGCTTCGACGTAGCCGAGTGTCCGGGCATCTCGAAAAGCTTGAGCCTTGATTTGGCTCTTCTTTGGGGGTGGGGCGTTTTTGTGGACATTCGCCCTTGGCCCCTCTTTCTCGCATAAAAAGAAGCGAGTTAAATTAATGATCATAATGGGCTGTTAAATAGTTAGCTTTAAAATAATGTTAATTTAAATGGAAATGACCCGTAAAAAAAAAATCTTATTAAACGCATTTCCCTTCACTTTTATGCATATTTCCCTTTACTTGAGGTGAGACCACTGTCGTTATACAAATATACGAGTCTCGTAAAACATCCACTTCGATACTACCTTATACAATAATAATTAATCAATGAAGAGAGAGAGAAAGTGGCACACCGCTTAGGCCAGACAAATGTGTCCTATTGCTCGACACTCTGATTACTCTTACCAGCACCATTGAAAGTCAAACCTCCAAACCTCAGTGTCTTCGTTTCGTTTATCGGGAAACGGTTTTTACCCACTGATATACGGGTGCTGGCATCTACCCATACATAGCTTTCCAGATAGCTAATTTTAATATACCGGACTGAATCGTAAAAGAATAAAGGAAATAATTGCAGTATCCGATTGAGAGCTATACAAACTTCACCCAGTCAAGAATTAAGTTCGCATTGCTCATTTTACAGTCGTTTGCTGTCGTAATTCCCGTTAAGTCGACTTATCGTTTTTAAATCAACTTTTATAGTTTTTAAATAAACTCGACCTTGCTAAAATGCTTTTACCTTTTAGCTTAATTTTTTCGAGAATTTACCTTCATGAAAACTTGAATATTTCGTTTATCTACGCATAAGTCATAGAACTTTGTTAATGATAATTTGTTAAATATTAGAATATTAGAAAATTCTCTCGTTTTTAATTGCAATTGTTATAATTTTACCGAATTGTGTGGGGGCACCTTGAATTTTTGTCTATCATCTTTTTGAGTAGTTATAAAAGGTGGTTAAGAAATGTTGGCCGCCATAATGTACGTGTTATACGTGTATGGTATCGCACAAATACACTGTTATCCCATATAAGGTAAAGTTACCAATGGTCGCGCATCTGTCCTAATGTAGCGCATTTGACTCGGGGGGGGGGGGGACTCCCCACACGTACTGTTACAGTGAAGGAAATAAAATTGATGCGAAACATTACTTTTAGTAACGAAGACTAGAAGTAATGTTTCGCATCAATTTTATTTCCTTCACTGTAACATTATTTTGTGGGGATTTTTTTTAAGTCAAATGCGCGACATTAGGACAGATGCGCGACCATTGGCAACTTTACCCTACCCTACTCTACTCTTCATACTAAAATTTATCTTAGTAAACTGTCAAATTATTATTCTTTGACATTTTTTTTCTATTTTCGCAACAAGAAAACTTCAAGAATTTTGTAAATTATATTCAACTTTTTTTGTTTGCTTCGCTTACCTTCACATTACGCCTTTAGACGCCTGTTTAGAGACACGAGACATTATTAAACTATGCGAAAGTAATAAATTTAATATCACTGATCACTCGCTACACCATGCCATTCCACACTGAAAGGAATGGAACTGTGCTTATACAGAGTCTTTGGCAGTTATTTAATAGACTCGAGGACAAGTTCGGTAATCTCCGCCTTGAAATTGAATTTGTGCTTCACTCCCTTTTTGTTTACAAATTCATACCCATTCCCCTCCCCCCTACCTAGTTTCAAACAGTCGGATAATTATGCCAACCATCTTGGCGGGTAAAAAAGGCCCCCGAAGTACTCGTGTACCCTGCTCATAACAGTATCATAAAATAGTAGTTGGTTGGAAATGAATTGCATTCATTTAAGTTTCACTCATTGGTCATTTACTGCCATGACGCGCATATTCTTATCTTTGCTTGTTTCATCTTAAAACATTATAAGTATTCACTTTGCATCTGGTTACTCGCAACTGAATCGAGGCATTTTAATCATGGTGGGAATTTAAATTTTATTGAAAGTCTAATTTTGTGCTGGCTTTTTTTTTACTGCCCTATTTGCTAACTTTGCTCCTTACGCACTCCTGACGCCGATTAGATATTAGATATAGAATAGTATGATTGCATCTTTGAATTTTAGCCCTAATACAGTAACCTTTAACAAAATGTATTAACAGCTTTTGAAGTTTGAACTTTATATTTTTTCATATAGAATTGGCAATATTGACAAATAGGCAATTGAACATAAGAGAATTGTTCTAGTCTTGGAAGTTACTTTTAAAAATACTGAATAATTTTTTTTGCTTTAGATTTAGCTTTAAGAGTGAATAAAATAAAATTTACGTTGTTAATGACGTGATTGATTAATGGTTAACGTTTCGGTCTAAGGACACAATGACATCAACTCTCACGCCTGTGTTACCGGAAAGCCAATCAACCAGGGCGGGATTCACGGAAGAACTTCGGCTACCGGTAGAGGCGTTTTCCACGGTCTCGAAAACTTCATCAACGAAGCCTCTTACATGTCCATGATTGGCATTACCCCTGGATGCGGGGGAAAGACCTTCATCGTCCAGGTTGGGAAGACATTCTAGGGACTGTGGCGCTGACCACAAACAAAGAAAAAAAAGGCCAGCAATATTGAGATTAGATGTGTAGCTAAATGGTGGTCATTGAACTTATAAGTGTCATGCTATCCTTTGCATTTATGTTTACGGAATTACTATGCACTGGATTTGATTTTTGTCGATGTTATGGTTTATAATTCGATCGGTTAATTCGGCTTTGAATATACTGTAGAAGATAATTCTTGCTTTAATTTTCCCATGATATTTGGTGTTTGTTCATCCGTAATCATTGCTATTTGTTCTACCAGGGTTTCGGTAACGTAGGTCTTCACTCGATGCGTTACCTGCACAGGGCAGGAGCCACCTGCATCGGTATAAAGGAAATCGATGGCGAGATTTACAACCCCAACGGAATTGACCCCAAGGTACGTATATTTTAAATTTGTTTCGCATTTACAAGTGCGTATTTTTTTATTCGAACGCACTCAGCCTATGATCATGTTGAAGAAAAACGTAGAGTTTCCATTTTTCGAGTGTTTTATGTATCAGTAGGAAGGATATCAGTTCAGGGATGTTTTAGTGTGTTATGAAATTATACCAGTGCAGTAATTTAGGTGGAAAAGTTGCTCTCAGTATTTCATAGTTCATAAGCTTCGGAAAAAAATTAAACTAAACTGCAGTTCACAGCTCAAATATTGAAGGTACTATTCATACATATATACTGTACATACGATGGACTGGGATGAGAAGGTAGAGACTAAAGAGCACACATCCGTTCACACACTCACCCTGGTGCACCAGCCTCCCCCGCTCTCCCAAACATGGCTAAATTCTACACCAAAGTGGCCCTTCATACGCCATGCGTGGTGACGCTTCCAGGATTTGTCAAATATTAAAGGCACTATCGCTGCATGATTTTACTCGTACAAATGTGTACGTTGTAGGAACGAATTTAATTACTTTAACTTACTTTTAATTATTTTGTAACATCCATGCCCCTTACCCCCCAAGGAAATGAGGGGTAGGGGCCCGAGCCTAGGCCGCCGCTTCGTCGTGACGTAAGACACAGAAAAGAGAATCGCCTAGCTCTAGGTAATACTAGGGTCCGAACCCACGACTCGGTGGAGTCTCACCACTGCCAGGCCCTACAAACTAATTAATTGGTTTATTAAATTTAATTGAGAACCCAGTATCTGTGGTTTGGAACTTTACATCATAAATTTTATTCATTTGATGATTTGAATCCGCCACAGTAGTAGCCTGGTGATATCGTGCCAGGCTGTTAATCCGAAGGTCTTTGATTTGAGTTTCGTCTCAGAGAGATTTCGGCAATTAAGATACTACTATGGGTCGTCCCTAGTTCGAATTCCCGTAAAGCACGTAGGTTCCCACCATCACGTGACCTTTTACGTTACGAAGGAGAAACAACCCCAAGAATTATTATTATTGATGTTCATGAATTGAATTTTTAGTATTTTTGTGTATTTTCTGTACTTTTTTATACTTTATAATATTGATTTGGATAAATCTCATGATGCCGTGTTGAAAAACATCCGCACATGAGGAAATTCAAAGCGATTAGGCTCTAAAACGGCCGTCATTCATTGTAGTAAAGGCGTTAAATTTTGCGTTTCTTCCCGCAGGAACTTGAGAATTGGCACATCGAAAAAGGAACCGTAATGGGATTCCCTAACGCCCAGACCTACGAAGGAGAGAACCTGCTGTACGAACAATGCGACATTCTGATCCCGGCTGCCATTGAGAAGATCATCCACAAGAATAATGCGAACAAAATTAAGGCTAAGGCGAGTTTGCTGACCGTAGATTCCCTTCGACGGAGGAACGGAAGTTCGATCTGATTTTGAGCTACGTTGTGGCCACGTCACAATGCCGCTTCCCGTTAGATCAGCGAGATTGTGACGTGGAATTTTAGCAGTTAGATGGGTGACCGTCATCCGCGTTAAGATTCCACGTAAAGCTGTAGGTCCCCTTCCGTCACGCGATCTTTATCCTCAAACATTATTAATGTAGTAATGCAAATTGGTCGAGTGGATGAGTACTTGAATCGGGGCGTGGGGCGGATTAATGAGGGGGGATCACTCGTTGCAGTTGGCACCAATGAGGAAATTCACTGAAAGTGAACAGCAGGCTAATCCTGATGAGGGAATTCGCAGAAAGTGATTGTTCATTTATTACTGATGCAAGCACGGAATAATTCTTCCGAGTTTATTATTAGTTATCAATCAAATAATGCTTAAAGGTTAGTAGTAATTGTGCTTGGGTCTATTATTATATAACCCGCCTTCTGTGTCCTTCCCAGACCGACCTTTCAACCTGACTGCCTGTCAGAGAACCTCTGATATCCTTTCTCAGACCCGCTTATATAATCCATCCTTGGGGGAACTCCCAGAGGGGTTTGGGGAAAGGATAACCTGTTTGTAAGCCCTCCTTGTGAAGAATGCGCGTATACAGGGCCATTCAAAAAAGACGCAACAGTTTAAATTGCTTATATTTCGTAATATTGTTAACGTACAGGAATGATTTTTGTATTAGTTTACAGCGTACACCCGGGAGTTTTGTTAGCGCTTAGGCCTAGTAGCCTAAGGCGCTAGGCGAACGACTCTTGTAGCCTAAGGTGTAGTAGCGCGTCATTAGTCAGTGTTTAGGAAGATGTACACTTTACAACAACGTGTGTTTATAGCTACAAGAGTCGTTCCCCTAGCGCCTTACGCTACTAGGCCTAAGCGGTATCAAAACTCCCAGGTGTGCGCTGTAAACTAATACAAAAATCATTCCTGTACGTTAACAATATTACGAAATATAAGCAATTTAAACTGTTGCGTCTTTTTTTAATGGCCCTGTACATTTTATAACATTAGTAGTGATCTGATTTCGTGGCTTCTCTTGGCTTTTGAAACTTCAAAGTAGAGTAACGTAAAACATACAAATTTTCACGTAATTGTGCATTATAGTTAGATTACAATGGTAACTGAAGTCCTTTGCTTTTTTGCTTAGGTAGTTGCGGTATCGGTTCAACTCGATTGTATTTCTAAATAGAGAATGGAGTCGGGTAACTTCACAGGTTTTGATATGACTTATTCCGAAATTTCAGATCATCGCAGAGGCTGCTAATGGTCCTACGACCCCTGCTGCGGACATAATTTTGCAGGAAAGGAACATCCTCGTCATTCCTGACCTTTTCATCAACGCCGGTGGTGTGACTGTCTCCTACTTCGAATGGCTGAAGAACTTGAACCACGTTTCCTATGGCAGATTGACCTTTAAGTACGAGAGAGAATCCAATTATCATTTGCTCGGTAAGTTTCTCTTTTACGTATTATAAATTTGTATTGGCAGTAAGTGTCTGCGATTATAGTAATTCTGGTACGGATCAAGTGATTGAAAAGTTTTTTTCTTTTTTTGATGATATTGGCTTGATCACGATTATTAATGGAAATTTTCAGTTGCTTTTTTGCATTATTTCATTACTCGTTAGATGTCTTTGTGGCTGAGTTAACATAAGGTCACTCATCATACTAAGAGACATTAGAGGCTGACCCCATTTCTTGCTTTTTTCATAATGAATTTATACTTTGATTTAATCCTCGCATTAAAGATGCGAGAAAACCCCATTAGGGAATATCTTTACAGAACAGTATAGGTGGTAGCGCGTTTGGCCATTAACCTTCCATTGATAAAAAGGAAAAAAATGTTGGAGGAGAATGAACAGAGAAAATAAAAACTTAAATTGCTTTTTGTTTCTGCAGAATCCGTTCAGGAGTCTTTGGAGAGACGTTTCGGTCGCGTTGGAGGAAAAATTCCAATCACCCCTTCAGAGGCCTTCCAAACCCGAATCTCTGTAAGTCATTCCTTTCTACTCATTCACTCGTTTATTTTCATTTTTAGAGGTTCACATGCTCGCATTTTTCTTTCTTTACAATGGTTTATATGGTTACTATTTCAACTTTAGATCTTGGTTATCAGAAGTTAAGATAAGATGGATTTTTGACGTGCAAAAACTTAACACTAGTTTGAAATGTATGTGCAAAAAAATAAGTTCACTCTAATTTATTTTTATATTTCATTGATTTCAATGAACGATACACATGAATCAATGATTTTGATTGAAACTCCTGTTTTAACGTAACTTCACTTATTTGTGATTTGTATAACAGTATCGAAATGGTTAATTTCGTGCTTTAACTCGTTGACCCTTCTATCCTTAGGGTGCCTCTGAAAAAGACATTGTACATTCTGGTTTGGACTACTCCATGGAACGCTCTGCTAGGGTAAGGCATTTATTTAGCTTTGGTCAGTTTGAATCTAAGTATTGAAATATGAAATGCATTTGACTGGTGATTCGTTTTGAACCCCATTCCTTTAGTAATAAAACTAGTTAGCGTTGCGTTCTAGAGTAGTTTCTTGCCCAAATCATACATGACTTCGAGTAGTCGGTAGTCGTACCCTTAGTTGTGATTGCATTCGACATAAGCTTTTTGTTCACCCGTATTAGGAAAATTGAATGGCATAAATCATCATCCGAATGGGATAGAACTACCAAGGAATTATTATTCTTGAATTGTCAAGAAAATGACAGGAATTTTCTATTTGGAAAAAATTTCTTTAACGAAATAGTTTTAAAAGGATTGTTGCAGCTTCTTATTTATCGTGCTGAAGATTTAGCTATTTTGTCTTCCTTATTATTGTAAATAATCCTGTATGACTAGACTATAGACCGTAATGCTAGCAGTCTCTTTCTGAAGCACATTGTACATTGATATTAGATTTTCATACTCTTAAACAGTTGGCGTTTAACACTTTGTGGAAGATTCCGAGTGAAAAGGAAGTATGCGTAGATGAATGTTGTTCAGTATTTGTTGTAAGAGTCTAGGGAACACTATTTCCTCTCGAAGAACATCGTGAAATTCTCAAAAAAGAAGTCCGTACACAACCTAACTTAGTCAATACCTATCGTTACCCTTTTCATTAAAGAAAGATGACTGAGATCCACCCTCAGTGATTCATCAGATGAGACATAAGCTCTTTTTTCGTATTTTAATACTCGTTCGATACGTTTCTTAGGCTATTATGAGGACCGCTATCAAGTACAACCTCGGAATTGACTTGAGAACAGCCGCCTACGCCAACGCGATTGAAAAGATCTTCAACACTTACAAAGAAGCTGGTCTTACATTCACTTAAGGAAAGCTCTATTTCTATGTATTGTTTTCACCTTTTTTTTCTTTTTTTTTTTAAATTTTTTCTTTACATTTCTTTACATGGGGCAAAGAACAACGTTTAGTCCAATTTTGTGAGAAGTTTAATTAAGAAAATATTAGGCATAGGGAAAGATTTTTTTTTTTTTTTTAAATATGTATGAAATATCATCTTTATTAGTACTGCCCAACTATTGTACTATTGATAATTTTGCTATTAGATCTTTCCACCTCTAACTACCTTTTATTTAGATCTAAAATATTAAAAAATAGCAATACCGACAAAATTTACATCAAAAGAAACGTCTATTCCGCAGTTTAACATAAAAGACATAATATATGTATCGCTTTATAAACAATTATTGTTGCTGTACAGTAAATAGATTTTTTTACTTGTCTGTATAAAAATGTTAAAAGTGTATTACTGATATTGTTGAAGTTAATTCGCAGTTACGCACTTAAAATAAAGCTGTTAACTTGATTTTAGAAGAGGTTTGCCCGAAATTTCTTTCCACATTTGTTTGAGGAATATTTTATAAAATAAACCTTTTAGAATAGCAGGCGAGATGCTTTACCTCTCTTCAGTTATATATATATATATATATATATATAATATATATATATATATATATATATATATCAACGTAAAGAACGACGCTTGTATAGGAGATATCCCGCGCAAGATGAGAGACAGAGAACGAAACAAATGAAAAAATGAGGTAACTACCCGGGAATCGAACCCGGGATCTTCCGATTGCCGGTCAGATATGATAACCATTACATATAATTAACGTAAAGAACGACGCTTGTATAGGAGATATTCCGCGCAAGATGAGAGAGAGAGAACGAAACAAATGAAAAAATGAGGTAACCGCCCGGGAATCGAACCCGGGATCTTCCGATTGCCGGTCAGATATGATAACCATTACACAATGGGCCTCACTCATTCAAATGCCGTAATTCTTCTACATACGCGCAGAAACCAATGCCCCAAGGGGGCACCTCCCGCATGCCGTAACATTATATACATTTAACTGCAAACACGCAGTATAATTAACGTAAAGAACGACGCTTGTATAGGAGATATTCCGCGCAAGATGAGAGAGAGAGAACGAAACAAATGAAAAAATGAGGTAACCACCTGGGAATCGAACCCGGGATCTTCCGATTGCCGGTCAGATATGATAACCATTACACCATGGGCCTCACTCATTCAAATGCCGTAATTCTACATGCGCGTATGTAGAAGAATTACGGCATTTGAATGAGTGAGGCCCATGGTGTAATGGTTATCATATCTGACCGGCAATCGGAAGATCCCGGGTTCGATTCCCGGGTGGTTACCTCATTTTTTCATTTGTTTCGTTCTCTCTCATCTTGCGCGGAATATCTCCTATACAAGCGTCGTTCTTTACGTTAATTATACTGCGTGTTTGCAGTTATATATATATATATATACAGGGCGTCCCAAAAAAATGTGTATACACACTTTAACAGCTGATAGCTCAATTGATGTTTCTTTCTTTCCAAGTTAAACCCATTAGAATTAATAATGGCAGTCAGACTAAGCTTTGAACAAAGGAAATTCATTCTAAAATGCTACTGGAAGTGTGAAAACGCAGTTCAAGTGCAAGACAGTTTAGGAGGGAGTTTCAAACAGATCCACCAACGCGACTTACCATCACTCGAATTAGAGATAAGTTTGAAGCCGATGGAACTGTTCAGAATGTCCACAAGAAGCGTTCCGGAAGACCACGGACATCGACAAGCCCCACAAAGCAAGAAGAGTACTGGAAACGTATCACCAAAGTCCAAGAAAATCTGTGCGGCAAGCGAGTCGTGAGGTAGGAATTCAGAATCGTCTGTCCAACGCATTTTGAAGCGCTGTCAATGGAAAAGTTACATTCCAAGATTAGTCCATGCTATTAATGAAGATGATGATCCGGACCGAAGAGTGGAGTATTGCGAGTGGTACTTGGCACGATGTGGATGTGGATTGGACGAAGGGGTTTCGTAGAATACCCTCCGCGTTCACCAGACCTCACACCACTAGCTTTTTTTATGGGGATACTTAAAAGACAAAGTCTACGCTATAAAACCTGCAACAGTCGCTGAATTGAGAGCAGCCATTGAACGAGAATGCACACAAATACCAAACGAAATGTTTCGTGATGTTTGCGATTCCATTGCTTCGCGTTATCAGCAGTGCCTGGACCAGAACGGACGTCAGTTTGAAACAGCGTTGACAAAACAATTAAATAAAGTCTGTAGATTCTATTACATTTTGAAAATGAAATGTATTTTAATAAACACTGCCTTTATAAGTATTTAAAGTGTGTATACATTTTTTTGGGACGCCCTGTGTATATATATATATATATATATATATATATATATTATATATGAAAAGAAGGATCAACACAACGGCAAACATTTTCATTTATTTGTACATCAGACGTTTCGACAAATCTTTGTCATCATCAGTGAGTTAAGTCTTAAAACCTTAAAACAAAATTGAAAAGTGAAAGTTACATCAATACAATATTAAGACCATTAAATTAAAACCTTAAAGCAAAATGAAAATTGCATCAATACAAAATTAAAAACATTTAAATTTCATCACTATAAAAACTAAAATTAAATTAAATTTCATCACTATAAAAACTAAAATTAAATTACCTCAATAGGTAAATACACAATGTTTACATCCACCTCCATACTTGGCAAAGTCTAAGAGAACACTAGGTGGTCAGAGGATTAGAAAGGGTATATCTGTGAAACACGGTGGTTGTCAAAAGAGTCGTAATTTGTAGGATGAGCTATTATTATTAAGGGAGGGTTTTGTTTCTATAGATGTACAAAGATTCTAAAATTCGGAGTTCTGTAAGGTTATTGGATCTCAGTTAAAATTTCAAAACTGAGTTTTGTGAAGGGGATGGTCGTTTTCATTACTGTGTTTCTAATTGCGGATTGTGAGGGCTACTGAGGGACGGTTGGTACGGACTGACAAGCCCAATGTTGAGAAAGGAGACCTCCAATGGAGTTGAGTGCGCCAATGTATCACTTGGCTGTCGCACGTGTCCGTACCAACCGTCCCCTCAGTAGCCCTCCACAATCCGCAATTAGAAACCACAGTAATGAAAACGACCATCCCCTTCACAAAACTCAGTTTGAAATTTTAACTAGATCCAATAACCTTACAGAACTCCGAATTTTAGAATCTTTGTACATCTATAGAAACAAACCCTCCCTTAATAATAATAGCTCATCCTACAAATTACGACTCTTTTGACAACCAACCGTGTTTCACAGATATACCCTTTCTAATCCTCTGACCACCTAGTGTTCTCTTAGACTTTGCCAAGTATGGAGGTGGATGTAAACATTGTGTATTTACCTATTGAGGTAATTTAATTTTAGTTTTTATAGTGATGAAATTTAATTTAATTTTAGTTTTTATAGTGATGAAATTTAAATGTTTTTAATTTTGTATTGATGCAATTTTCATTTTGCTTTAAGGTTTTAATTTTAATGGTCTTAATATTGTATTGATGTAACTTTCACTTTTCAATTTTGTTTTAAGGTTTTAAGACTTAACTCACTGATGATGACAAAAGATTTGTCGAAACGTCTGATGTACAAATAAATGAAAATGTTTGCCGTTGTGTTGATCCTTCTTTTCATCTGTAAGCTCCGGTTCCCTAAGGAGAAGTCAATAGCTTTGATAATATATATATATATATATATATATATATATATATATATATATAAAAGAGTTTACCCTCGTAGTTTGTGTCTGATGAACGTTATTGTCACTTAAATAATAATATTGGAGTCTTTGTGTGCCCTCCTGAAATGAAGAGTGAAGTTTCTTCACGTCTACCTGAAGTCTGCGCCATCCTCACAGAATAAATGAATTAAGAACGTGGTGAAATAAAGGCTGGACTTGGAAAAAAAGTGGTCTTATTTTCTGGTTGAAAACTTGAGAAAGTGAACAATACAAAAAAGAAAATTTTAATCCGCCGATGCAATCAATGTTGAAGTCCGAACCATTGTAGTTTAAGCGAAGAAAACTAATCCGTTGATGGTACAAGGTAGGCAGATCATTATATATATATATATTCAGGTCATCCCATAAGTAATGTCGTTTTTAAGATCGGAATTTGAAGGAGGACAAAAAAACCAACAAACTTTTTAATCTAGTATATATTTTCCATCGGAATCAATGACACTGCCAACGTCCTACAAGCTTTTCAATGCCATGTTTATAAAATTCAGGCGGTTTTGAGGCAAAAAACGTACAAAGACTGGTGTGCAGGTCATCTAAAGAAGTATACTTTCTCGTCAAGATAGTTTTGCAGACTCCTGAAGAGATGATAATCTGAAGGCGCAAGGTCTGGAGGATGTGGAAGTTTTTCCCACCCAAGCTCCTCAATTTTTGAAGAAGTAATCCGAGCGGTATGAGGACGTGCGTTGTCGTGGTGGAACACGATTCCTTTCCGATTAACCAAAGAAGGTCTCTCTCTCTTTTAGTGCAGTGTTTAATCGATCCAGTTGTTGACAGTAGACTTGAGCGGTGATTGTTTGGTTGTGTGGTAAGGTTTCAAAGTGTGTTACACCACCTTTATCCCACCAAACACTAAGCAACACCTTCCGAGGGTGAAGATTTGGTTTTGGCTGTGGTATCGCTGGTTCTCCGGCACAAACCCACTTAGTCCAGGCAATTTGTAGTTAGACCTGGGCAAAATTGCTTCAGAAGCTTTCTAAACTGTTTCCAGCTCAGGAACCATTGCCGAATAACATATCCAAAATCCGACAAAATTGGACCCCGGGAACACCCCCAAAAATGAAATTCAAAATGGCGGACTGGATGTTTCCTACGAAAAAAAAAAATATATAATTTACGCTTTTATTTATAGAGATACATTTGATGCTTTTTCTTTCAGTTGTAATGTTTTAAATAATTCAATAATATACAACACAACCAGTTATTACGCAAATATAATGTTATATAGCTTTTTACAGATTTTTATAATCAATAATACAACAATTATTTTTTTCCCAGTTTCAAGTTATGTTCATTACAGAAGAAGTGATACCTGGTCACAAACATACAGAAATTAATCCTCTTCATCACTATCATCGGATAGATTACCGGTACTTGGGTTGTTATCGCAACCACTGATTTGGCACTCGCCACAAGCGGCTGAACAGGGCATTCCATTACGCTTGCATCCACATCTTGAAGTAGCACATTTCGTCTTGCAGGAGCAGCGGATCATGTTGAGTAGATAATTTGGAGCTGGTGGCTTGTCGCAGGCTGTAGGGTAGTAGGAATTATTCTTTACATACCAACCCCACTGTTCTGCATCGATCTTCTCTTCTGTAGACTTCCAGATTAGTATTTGAAAGTATGTGCGAAAGCTGTGGTACTTTGTGGACGCATCGGTAGGTGGCAAACGTTCGGGTGTAACAAAAGATTTAGCTGTAGCTACCTTTTCAACTAACATTCGATGACGTAGTGCGTTAGTGGATTCAAGTGTTTTGCAGCCATACAACAGAAGCATTGCCTTTCTTCCAGCGGCTTCAATGTCAGAGTGTTGGCAACAATCAGAACAGAATGTATTTGCAACTGAACGGAGTTCAGCCACCTTCATCAGTGTGTCGAATGCTTTGGCTTTACCGATCGAAAAAATTCTGGATGTGCTATCACAGCCCGTGAAAGCATGCACAAACAGGAGATACTTGCAGATGTCATTGCCTAACAATGATTGAATGCTGAGAATATCATACACAGGATTAGGAGATGGTCCCCGTCTTATATCGCTGCGATAGTACAACTTGAAACCACTGTCCTTGGCATGGTACAGAAGGAGAATCAGCAAGTCGGTGTCTTCCCCTATTACTGTTGTAGTTGCATTTTCTGATGAGGAAACTGCTGCACGAACGATGTCCACATCAGCATCCCCATTGCGTTGTGAACAGTACACCCGTGCTTCTTCAACATCTCACCTACGAGGGAAATAAATGCTTGCTTGCTTGTTTTCATTAGCCAAGAAGTGTTCCTTCTGGCCAACAAACTTCATGCTTGGACTGAGATTCACATTTCTGCTTGTCTTGGTGCTGCGTCTTCTGTGGGTCATGTCCTTGATCGTAGGAGAGCTGCTGTAGCCATCAAAAACAATGATTGCTTTTCCATATGTTTTCAGAGTGAAATCGGCATATGAGTTGGCGATGCTGTCATATGTTTCATCTTGACGCCAGGAAACACGATGTAGTAGAGATCCACCATCCAATACGTACTGGTCTGTGCACTGAATTTCTTGAACTTCTTCCATGCGTAAAGTGTCAGTGTATTTGATTATTGCATGAGCTAGCTGAGACTTATCGGGTTTCCTCAAGATACTTCGTGATTCGAACAATGCAGGAGGATATGCACACAGTTCGTAACACATGACATCTTCAAGATTCATGTCTCCGCCAGTGGCAACAGTCATCATTCTCTGAAACAGTAGTGCAGGATCTACTTCTATATCTGAAGCATCAGTGATCACAACGGCAGAAGCAGATCCTAGTGTTTTCACTTTGTCAGATCTTTTGGCAGAATATGTAAAGGCTTGTTTCCCAATCATTTTTACGACAATGTTCGTACCGATTGAATGCAATTGATGAACGTTAACTCCAGGATCAGCAGTTAGCCCTGTTACAATGTTGCAGAGACCCGAGGTAGAATGGAATGGGGATAAGGATTCCAGACGTTCAAGTACTTTCTTCATGTCATTACTGTCCCTGATTTGTCTACTTCCCCTCATTTCCTTGTGCTGTTCACTACTTTCCAACAAAACTCTGGTGTATTCCTGCATTGCTAAGTTATAAGTGGAACACAGAGGCATAGAAAAGAGCCACGTTGTCCTTTGGATGTCTGTAAATCCACTTCCGCGTGTCAGTCCGCCTCTGCTTTTCAGGGAACGCATTAGTACTTGTTCTATCACCAGGTCTGTGCCGAGTCCGGCCCATAATCTGTCGCTTCTTCTTACCACAAACTTACCTTCCTGGAACATTTTGTTAACGGCTGGATTTTCAGAAGGCAAACTTAACATTTTCTGCAGGTACAGGTATATCGATTTCAGGTAATTGTGATGTCCGGCTGCTGCAATTATGGGGATGGTCTCCAGCATAGCTTGCAAGTGCAAATCCCACGAGCCGGTTCTGTCTGCTGTTATCAAGGAACGTGCAATGTTGATCATTCGCTGATATTCCAACCAGAGTTGACTTGTTTGCGAAGTAGATTGTAGGTCATTTTCTTCGCATCCAAAGTGGTAGCAATCTGAGACAATGCATTCGAAGATTCCACATCCTCAACTGATTGTTTGGCGGTCATAACATCGTCGAGCAGGTCACAAGCTTCCTTATGGAGGTCATGAGGAGTTCCATCTTCATTACGAGGGAAAACGTCTGCGACTAGTAAGGTACTAAGAGCTGCATCTACTATCATATGACCACGTATCGCTCTTGAAACAGCTTTTCCAGACATCATGTGTTGCACGGCATTTGGTCCGTCGTATTTCTTGAAGTACTTCAGACAATCCTGAACCATTCATAAGAGTACCGACTGCTCCCAAAAGATTCATCAGAGTGTGAAATGATCCCAGCATTAAAACAATGTCCTGCAGGTCTCTCTGTTCATTGATGATTTGGGAAGCTTTCCAGAACAAAGGCTGATCAAAGGTAATAATGCATGGGACTTTTTGATCGCGTGCTATCTTGCTCAAATATAGTAATGTCGAAAATATGCAGGTCATGTCAGTTGGCGACATATCTATGATGGGAAGGAATGTGATCGACGCCACACCTGGATGTGAGACACAAATTAATAAACTGTGTTGCAGTATTTAAAAGGAGTACATAATAACAGTTTTAAAGAAAATGACAAGCACAAATACGCAGATTTGATAGTGGGTAGTAGGAATTAGAGTTATATATAATATAAGTTTATAAAGATGTAGCAATGTCCATTCTCACATACACTCCATACAGTATATTTTATTTACATTACGTGACGTCATAGTTTAATACTAGCCGCCTAATACAATTTTTAGTGTCATATAGGTTAATTTAGAAACGAAAATGTGTTTTAAAACATTTTACTGATCAAGAAAAACGTCATAACTCTCTCTACAAAGCCATTTTGAATTTCATTTTTGGGGGTGTTCCCGGGTCCAATTTTGTCGGATTTTGGATATGTTATTCTGCAATGGTTCCTGAGCTGGAAACAGTTTAGAAAGCTTCTGAAGCAATTTTGCCCAGGTTGAAGCTATTTTTGCTCTAGATTGCCTGGACTAACTGTCGACGGCGCTTAACATTCTGGTACAGTATCCACTTTTCATCACCAGTCACTAAACGGTACAAAAACGGATCTTGGAGTTCACGGGAATGAAGAGCTGTGCTAATGTTTACCCGCACCCTCAGATTGTCGACCGACAATTCATGTGGCACCCATTTTCCAAACTTAGGCACTTTCCGAGATGTTGCAAATGTCGATGGATGGTGGACGGGGATGAATTGAGTTTCTGGGCCAATTCTTCGACAGTTGTTGAACAGTCTTCTTCAAGTGCGGCTAACAGCAGGTCATCATCAAACTCAGCAGGGCGTCCAGAGCGTGCTGCATCTGTCAAACAGCAGTCACCATTCTAAACTTTTGAAACCATCTTTGACATTTGCTCGCATGCAGAATATCGTTGCCATAAACGTCCTGAATGTTTCGCGTTGCTTCAGTAGCACTATTCCCTTTTTTGAACTCGTAAAGCATTATATGCCTCATATGCTCTTCCGATACCGCCATGTTTATGAGAGGTTCACATAAAGCAAAACACACGTCTTCACTGGTCAAGGTCTGTAAAGTATGTAGCGAAACACGATACATCTCCTCTTAGATATAACCTTCGGAAAATCTATGCTTAAACCGAGTAAGACTAGTTTAAACTTAATCTATCGTAAAAAACGACACTACTTATGGGATGACCTGATATATATATATATATATATATATATAAAGCAGATTAGGATCCAGCTTTGGGACAGGATCTAGGGTTTAAAGCAGCCTAGCCCCGCTACATCATGAAATGGACATGTTATGTGCTTTGAAAAGTGGACGCTCAATTCTGCCAGTTGAGGTTTTGGTTTTTGGCTGAAAATATAATAGTTACCCCTTTTTCTTTGATGTATTCAATCCGACGTGAATGCAACGAGTCTTTTGCTTATATTGAGGTTCTAAATGTAACGGGGCTAGGCTGCTTTTAACCCTAGATCCTGTCCCAAAGCTGGATCCTATCTGCTTTGCAGATAGCTGGTGAGGGAAGCTATATTTTTGGACCTTTTTGCGAGAGACCCGTTGCCCACGTCGGGCTAATATCATGAAAAAGAAAAACTATAGTGTTTGTCATTTACCATTACTTATTCGAACTACAGTATAGTGGATTTAATTTTCCCAGAAGAGTTCCTTGTTCCATGCACGGTCTATATGTATCACAAGCTTGACCTTCGTCAGAATGAACAATTCAGGCGGAAGCTAAAGCAAAAATATATTATATATATATTATATATATATATATATATATATATATATATATATACTCGCAGGACCCGACGGTTTCCTGTCGCCCTCACCATCCCTTCCATTCACGCACCACACCTGCCACAAATCCCCCAAGAGTCTGGGACCAGGACACCCAGGCCCATATATAATAAAAGGACGTCCGTCCGTCCGTTCGTCTGTCTGTCCCAGCCATAACTCCAAAAAGGAAGCAGTTACAAGCATGAAACTTCACACACACACATTGATTAGGTCCCCAGCTTCACATTGTGTCAAGATTTCTGAATCTTAAGATTTTCATAACTAATTATTTGGTCAATAAAACTATAGAAAAGAACAGTCATGAAAATCTTGAGCTTCTCACAATTAAAACTAGCAGAGCGACCCGGCGTTGCAGGATGGATGTTAAACGATATATATATATATATATATTAGGGTGTCTCTTATTTTCGAAGTGTTGATTTCTTTAGGTTGCGCCCCCTCAACCAGTTCCATTGGTTGAAAAAATATCAGATATAAAAAATCTTTTGGATTGAACAATTTGTAGAGGTCGCCCCCCGCTTATTAAAGTTCATAAAATATAGCTATTATTTATGCAATTAATATTTGAAATTACTAGCAGTTGTCAAGTACACTAAACATATGTTTTTAATTAATTAATCATCATATTTATGATGAATTCAATTAAATGAATATATTAGAGATAATTGTCAAGTTTGTAGCTGAAAATATTGCTTGATAAGACAAGATCAACCTGTTTAAACATGTTTCATCAAGAATGCTCCAGATTATGTTGCAGTTGTTTATTTGTCATCATTCAGTGTTCTGCTGTCATAAGTAAAAGGTGTGTAACTGTGTATCACTATACTTCTTAAGGAGCATTTCCATGAGAATGTTCTATGACAGTCCACTGGGATGGCAAGATGATGGAGGACCTCACCTCGCACAAGCACATTGATCGTCTCCCAGTACTTGTGTCAGGACCTGGTGTTGAACAGCTGCTTGGTGTCCCCAAAATCCCAAACTCAACTGGAGAAGCACAAGCTGAAGCCGTCTTTAACTGCCTGAATGAATGGGGAATTACAGAGAGAGTAAAAGCAATTTGTTTCGATACAACAGCTTCAAACACGGGTCAATATAGTGGAGCCTGTGCTCTCATCGAAGCAAAATTGGGACATGATGTTTTGTACTTGCCTTGTAGACACCATGTTTTAGATTTATTGTTGGGAGCTGCATTTGAAGCAACATTGGGATCTACATCAACTGGTCCAGAGATATTGATCTTTAAGCGTTTTCGTGACAATTGGACTTCTGTTGATCAAAGCCAGTTCCAAACAGGTGAGACAGACACGATTACTAAAGAAGCAATTATCCAGTCTAAAACTGAACTAATTCAGCTTGCTAGATCCCAGGCACCTATGCTACGGGATGACTATCAAGAACTTTTGGATCTGTCCATCATCTTTCTTGGAGGTGTCCCCAATAAAGGCATCAAGTTTCGTGCACCAGGTGCCATGCATCGAGCTCGCTGGATGTCCAAAGCGCTCTATTCTATCAGATGTGGCTTTTTCGAAACCAGTTCAAGATGACTAAGACTGAAGAACGAGGAATTCGAGATCTTTCCCTTTTTTCTGTTCTCATCTATATGAAGGCTTGGACAACATCCTCACTCCCTATTGAAACCCCATTTAATGACTGGCTCCTTATGAGGTCATTGATTAATTATCCTAACAAAAAGATTTCTGATGCAACTAAAAAAAAGCTCTCTAACCACTTATGGTACCTGTCTGAAGAAGCAGTTGGTCTTGCTTTCTTTGATGAGCGAATTACTACAGATGTAAAGAAACGCATGGTAAAGGCATTAGAAGATGAGTCCACTGATAGACCACCCAAGCGTCCTCGGATTCCTGAATCGACCTTCTGCTCTGGTGAAGGACTACACCAACTTGTTACAAGAAATACTAGAGAATTCTTTACTAAGCTGAATTTGCCAGAAGGATTTCTGAACAAGGCACCCAGCACTTGGACATCCAACTGTGAATATTTAAGGGCCAGAGCTATTGTTGCAGCTCTATCTGTTGTAAATGACTGGGCAGAACGTGCAGTAGCTTTAGTTCAAGAGCTGAATAAGAAATTGACAGTGGGGGAAGAGCAGCTCCAGTTCCTGCTCCAAATTGTTGCAAACACCACCAGAGTCACCCAGTTCCATCAAAAACTGTTCTTCTCAAAAAATAACCATCAATGAGGTCGCACCTTAAAATACACCATATTGTATCATTGTATATTAAATAAATGTTGTATAAGGAAATAATGCTAATTAAAGTAATTAAAGTATGTAAATAGCACTGGCATTTTGAATTTATCTCTATATAATAAACTAATGGTTTTTTTTTGTAGCAATGCTTCATTGCTGATTGTATATAAAAAAAGAGCCAGGAAGGATTTTGGATAGGAGAAAAAGGATTGGGATAAAGAAGGATTGAGGACCAAAGGATGGATTATAACAACATCAAGGATAGGTTAGAAAAGGATCAATGATAAATAAGAAGGCCTATACTTATAAAAACGAATCAAACTAAAAAAGAAGGAAGGAATTATGTGTATAATGAGCATAATCATAAGTTATGTCAGGAGCTATTATGCCATGGTCACCATATTTATTAGCCGGGGGCGACCCCTAAATATGAGCCATTTGTGTCAAACTTTCAAGTTTTAGTTTTTATGCTAAATGGAACTATTTTAGGGGGCGCAGATAAAATAATTCAACATTTCAATTTTTGACTACCCAATAAGAGACACCCTAATATATATATATATATATATATATATATATATATATATATATATATATCCCCCCCTCCCCGCGGGCGGTCTTTCTGGGGTGGATCGCCCGCGGGCTCCTGCCTCCATGTGGCGAGGGGGTCAGCCGCGGCTGGGGGCCCTGCCGGGTCCCCCGCCCGGTTGCGAAGTGGACTTTTAGCATACCCTGCTATCCTACAGCCCCCTCTTTCCTGTCTTCCCCTCTTTACCCTCTTCCTTGCCCCTCTGTTTTTTCTGCTTTCTCTGTTCACTTCGCGCGCCCCGTGGGCTGCCGGGGCTGGTCGCTGGGGGTCTCGCTCCCATGGCCGGGGCCGGACTAAGTTGGCTGGTAGGGTGCCCAGGCCTGGGACCCTGGGGGGCCTTGGTCTTTGCTGCCGGCGGGGGAGAACTTTCGACGCTGCAAGGGCCCCTTTTGAAACGGGGGTACCTACATGGGACGAGGCACCCATCCCCCGCCGGCGTGCGCTTGGTCCCCTTGGGCCCCGGGTAATCGGTTCCCCGCGGCCCCGGCGCGAAACAACAATAAAAATTTTCTTTATGGAAACACTTACAAATCTAAAGGACCTCGTTGACGACCCGGTTTGTGCATCTGACCTCCTCTGACTACCTCTTTGGACCTTGGGTCTGGTAAGGGCAGTCGGCAGCCCTCGCCCACCCCGTCTGCTCTTCTTGCCGACACCTCCTCTCCCTCTCTTCCCCAGGCTCGTGGCGCCGCTGCCCGACCCCCGCCAGTGGCGGATTGACCTGCAGTGGACCCCCCGACCCCTGGATCCCCCCATATTCCACGTCCCGATAGGGGCCCACCTGCTTTTTCGCCCTCAGGTGGGGAGCCCGCGGCCCCGGTCGCCTCCCACTCCGGTCGGGCCTCATCGCCCCCGGCCCCCTCGGCCCCTGGGGACGTGGGACCCGACGTCGCCGTCCGCCTTTCTCGTCTCCCCGTCCCCTCGAAGTACCGGTGGTGTTTGGCCCGACGTCTTCGCTCGGCCTTAGGACGGTGGACAAGTTCCTCGTCCTCCGCCCCTCCTCCTCCAAGCCCCTCCCCACTAACCATGAACGCCTCTTTCGAGCGATCCATGGGTGACGGGGACGGCTCGTTTTGACCTTCGGCCTCAGAGGGATGGCTCCATTCTGATAAGATCGCGTTCCTCTGTCGAAACCTCCTCTCTGCTCGCTATCCCCAATGTCCTGGGCTGCGGGATTACGGTGTCCCCCCACCCCCGCCTCAATCAGTGCCAGGGCACAATTTACGCTGCTCGTCTTCTACCCATCCCGGTGGAAGACCTCCAGATTGACCTCGCCTCCCAGGGTGTTGTGAGGGTGTACCGCTTTCCCGACAGATCGCGATCCCCAACCGCCCCTTCTCCTCGCCTGCTCCTCACTTTCGACTCACTGGTGCCCCCCGTTTCGGTATTCTGGGACTTTGGTGAGAGACGATCGTGTGAATTCTCAGTACGACCATACGTGCCAGATCCTACGCGCTGTTTTCAGTGCAATAGGTTTGGCCACGTGAGCAGCTCCTGCCGTCAGCCGGCCCCGTTGTGTGTCCGCTGCGGCGGCGCTCCCCACCCCTTGCCCTGTACTGCTCCGCCTTCCTGCACCAACTGCCATGGACCACACCCTGCTTCATCCCGCTCTTGCCCGTCCTTCCTCTTTGAAAGGGAGGTTCGGGCCCTCTGTTCATCAGAGTTTCTCAGCGCTCGGGAGGCGCGGGACCGGTTGCGTGGCTGCGAGGCCCGGCGTGGTGCCTCGTACGCCGAGGCTCTCGGTTCCCGGACCCCGTCCTCACCGGCGGTTCCCAACGCGCCTCCACCCACCGTGTCCGCTACTCCCAGTCCATCCTCTGCCGCCCAGCGGACTCCTACCGCGGCTCCCCGTACTACCAGCGCGTCCCCACCTGCTCCCTCCGCGAACGCCGATGCTTCGTCGGCAACCCCCCCTGCCCCTTCTACGCCCTCTCCACCGGCGCCTTCGGCCACCCCCATTCCGGATCGTGACCCGCCGTCACCCATGCGGGCCGCACGACGGAGGGGTAGGGGCCGCAAGCGCCGCGCCAGTGGTGACCCCGAAAGTTTCGAAGCCATAAGCCTCGCATCACCTTCCTCTCCCAAACACAAACGCCCCCTTCGCCCTACCGCCCCGGTGTCCTCACCATCCCCACTGCGCAACCGTTATGCACGCTCCCCCCTGGGGTCCCCGACGGCCCTCGTGGTGGGGGCTGAGATACACCCCTCTCCGGCCCGGTCGATGGACCACTGGATGGGGGAACTCGCCCGCCTGGTCGGCGTGGGTGGGACGTGCACGCCCCCGCGCTTGACCCGCCCCATCTCTCTCCTCGACCTGCCAATGCCTCTGGGTGAGGTATTATTTTCCACTCCCCCTCGTAGTCCTGCCTCCCCCGCACCTCCGGTGAAGGGAGGGGCATTCTGATACCTCTCACATCCCTTCTCTGCATCGCTCTCCCGGACGTCCGGGAGACTCCTCTTCTGGAGGACTTGCTGGCGTCTGGTTCCACATCGCCCCCTCGTCGGGGTGACCCTCGCCTTCGCCCTCGTTCGGCGTCCCTCGCTGAACTCCGGGGCTTTCCGATTCCCTCTTTAATCTCGGGCCGCCCGATCGGCCCACCCACCCCATAACCATCCTTTACGCTGACTTTCCTACCCTCTCTATACCTCGCTCCTGCTGGAACATCCGCGGGCTCCTGGTAGGCCTCGAGAGTCTCTCCTCTCTCCTGGCCTCCAGGTGTCCGGCGTGTTTCTGCCTTCAGGAGACGATTCTGGGATCCCGTTCCCTCCCTCGAGTGTCTGGTTACTGCGGGCTCCCTTCCCCGCCTCTCGATGGGGCGGGGAGGGGGCGCCGCGGTCTTCGTGCACCGCTCCGTCCCTTTCCGCCCCCTCCCGCTCCGTACAGTCCTGCAAGCTGTGGCCGTGCGCCTTTCCTTGGGCGCCAGCTCACGGTCTGCTCTCTTTACCTCTCCCCTAACGTACGCCCTCCACCCGATTCTCTCCGTGACCTAATTCTTCAGCTTCCCCGCCCTTTCCTGATTCTCGGGGACTTCAACAGTTGGGACCCGGCCTGGGGGGACGTTTGCTCCACCTTTCTCTCCGGGACCCTTCTCTCCCTTATGGACGAGCTCGAGTTCACCTTTCTGAACGATGGCTCCCCAACCTGCCTTCACTCGGCCCACGACAGTTTCACCTGTATCGACCTTTCCCTGGTTTCCCTCGAAATCGTGACGGAGTTCACCTGGGAGTCCTGCCGGATTCTTCCGGCAGTGACCATTTCCCAGTGTGTCTTACCCCGACCCGTCTCCTCCCCCCCACCTCTGTCCGCCCGCGCTGGCTGTTCGCCCGCAACTGGCCTCATACGCGAGGGGCACGGCGATCTCGCCATCAATTCCTGCCTTTCCCTCCGTCAGTGAGGCCCTCGCCTTCCTCGAGAGTAAGATCCTCTCGGCTGCCGCCAGTTGCATCCCCCTACCTCTGGCTCCCCCAGGCCGCGAAGCGTCCCATGGTGGACCCCAGAGTGCTCCATGCCGTTCAGGAGCGGCGCCGTGCCGGCCGCCGCTTCTACCGGACCCGCCAGCTGGAGCACAAGATAGAGTTTCAGCGCCTGAAGGCAGTGGCCCGTCGGGTCCTGAAACTGGCCCGGCGTACCTCCTGGCGGAGTTACGTGTCCGGTATCTCCTCCTCGACTGCCCCCTCGACTGTTTGGCGCAAGGTGCGTAGCTTTGAGGGGACCCGTGCCCCCCTCGACCCCCGGTGCTTCGGGTCGGGGACGACGAGTTCGTCTCCGATCCGGAGGCCGTCGCGAACGCACTCGCGGCGCACTTCGCAGCCATCTCCAGTTCCGATTCCCCTATTCCCGCCGCGACCCACCGGATTTTCCACCTCATAGGTGACCCCTATAATCACCTCTTCCGCATGACGGAGCTTCGGGAGGCCCTCCGCCCCCGACGCTCCTCCGCACCCGCCCCGATAATATCCCCTATGACTTGTTACGGCACCTCCACCCCTCTGCTCTCAGCTTTGTACTGGACCTCTATAACCGGATTTGGTTGGAGGGTTCATTCCCGGACCGGTGGCGTGAGTCCATCGTCGTCCCCATCCCGAAGCCCGATAAAGACCCCTCACTCCCGTCGAACTATCGCCCCATTTCCCTGACATGCTGCGCCTGCAAGGTTATGGAGGCGATGGTCGCCTCGCGGCTGTCCCTTACTCTGAAGGCGAGTGACCAATACCCTGCTACCCAGGCTGGTTTCCGGCGCTTCCGGTCTACCACCGACCCCCCTCCTCCTCCTTAGCCACGACGTGCAGGAGGCTTTCTCCCGGCGTCACTTTGTACTCGCCGTCTTTTTCGACCTCCAGAAGGCCTACGATACTACTCGGCGGAGCGCAGTCTTTGACTGCTTACGCTCCCTGGGTTTCGTATGCTTTCTCCCCTCCTTTATTTATAACTTCTTGTCCCCCGTTCTTTCCGCGTCCGCATCGGTTCTACCCTCTCTGACCGCTTTCCGTTGGAGGAGGGTGTCCTCAGGGTAGTGTCCTTAGCGTCCTGTGTTTCTCACTAGTGATGAACACAGTCGCTACGGTCCTGCCTACTTCCGTTCGTAGCTCCCTCTATGCCGATGACCTGGCTATCTATTGCTCTGGCCGCCTCCCGTCTTGGCTGAACGTCGACTCCAGCTAGCCATCAACGCGGTGGTTCGCTGGGCGTCCTCGGTTGGCTATGCTTTCTCACCCTCTGAGTCTTCCAGTATGCTTTTCCGTCCTCGGCGCCTCCGTCTGTCGCATACCTTCGCCCTTACCCTTGCGGCACTCTTCCCCTCGTCCCATCCGTTCGATTCCTGGGTATGACCCTCGACGAATTTTTCGTTGGGTTCCACACTTAGGCGGTTGCGGCAATCATCTCGCCGCCCCTCTCCCTTTTGAGTCACCTGTCCCACATGACCTGGGGGGCGGGCAGGCGTACTCTGCTGCGCCTGTACACCTCCCTGGTGCAATCCCGCATCGACTACGGCTGTGTGGTCTACAGCTCCGCCTCCTCTCCGGCACTCTGTATGCTGGATCCTCTTCTCCACCGTGGCCTTCGCCTGGCGTCGGGTGCCTTCCGCTCGTCCCCTGTCGCTAGTCTTCAGGGGACTGCGGACACCCCCCTGCCCCTTCGGCCGCGGGCCTTCCATGGCGAAGTGTTACCTTCGCATCTGCCGCCTCCCGAGGTCCCTACTCTTCTCCGCGATCTCCCAGGCGCTACCCCGGCCTGACAGGTGGCATTTCACTGCCTCCCTGGCCGACGTTTTTTCGTCCCTGGGGATCCCCCCACCCTCTATTCTGCCGTTCTCCTTCGACCTGTCGCCCCCTGGCTGACCACCCCTATCTGCCGCTGCCAGGCGCTCCGTGGCCTGCGTAAGGAGTCTCCTCCTACCGTCCTCGGTCTTCTTTTCTGGCCCATCTTCCATACACTCGGACGATTTCCCGTCTACACCGACGGCTCGCGCTCCCTGCAGGTGTCGCGGCCGCCGTCTTCTCTCCGTCGCTGTCACCTACCTCCCGGGGTATCCCCTGCCGGTTCAGGCCTCCATCTTTCCGCGGAGCTCTTTGCCCTTCTGGAAGCCTCCGTCTGGTATCGGGTTTTTCGCGGTCTTCCTGTACCATCTTTTCGGACTCGCTGAGCGCCCTTCAAGCGCTCGAGCGCTATGATTCCCGGACCCCCTCGTACGCATTATTCAACAGGAGTACCATGTCCTGCACACCGTTCACCGGATCGGGTCACTTCTGTTGGGTTCCTGCCCATGTCGGTGTTCCGGTAATGAGGCGGCTGACCGCACAGCCCGTCCGCCGCCTCGATGCCTCCCCTCCCCCGCCCGCTCCCTTCTCTGACTATGTGCAGGTCTTTCGTTCATTCTACGACCGCGTATGGCAACAGTCCTGGGACGATGCCACCGGAAATAAACTCTGGTCCATACGCCCCCGCCTGTCATATGGGCGTCCTCTTTCCACCGCTCCCGACACAAAGAGGTCGTCCTTGCGCGGCTTCGCATCGGCCATACGCGCCTCACGCACGGCTATCTTATGTCCCGGTCAGGAGGCTCCTTGTTGCGCCTCCTGCCAGTCGCCCCTCACCGTCTTTCACATCCTTGTGGAATGCCCCACCCTGTCGTCAGTACGTCGTCGCGCCTTCCCGTTCCTCTCTGATTTCCCCCTCCCCGATCGTTTACGTCTTCTGCGCTGAGAGCCCTCTCTTCTCGCTTGACCGTCTTTCCTTTTCCTCTCCCAATCTCGCCTCCTCTCTGAGCTTTAGGTGACTTCTCACCCGTCGTCCGCGGTCCTCCCACTTCTAGTGCCTTTCCCCCGTCTCCGTTTCTTTCTCATATTCTGCTTCGCCATGATATCCGCTAGCGTATAGCGGAAATGGCGGTAACGCCCAATACAAAAAAAATAAATAAATAAATAAAAAATATATATATATATATATATATATATTATATATATATATATACGCGGTTAGGTCAGGTCAACTGAATGCCCGATTAGGTTAATTGTACGCCCTTGACGATTCGATTGGTCAGGTTAGGTCGTGATATTTTTGTTAGCTTATAGTGTTCAACATCAACGCCGGGTCGCTCCGCTATATATATATATATATATATATATATATATATATATAATATATATATTAGTAAAACCGCTCGGTAACGAAATATAAAAGTCAAATTGCTGTCGTTGTTCGTTATACAGGTTTTCCTTTGCAGATATTGTAGTGAATATTTTAATTATCTATTTAAACCTCATTTACGAGTATAAAGGGTGTCAGGAAATGATTGCCCCCCCCCCCTGTACAGAAGAAACTGAAAGGAATAGAAAAAAACACAAAATCACGCGAAAGAGCGTTTAATTTTGAATAAAAAACACTTGTTTTAATATCGGGTGTTGCCCCCCATTTGCAGCTCTGACGGCCATTAATCGACGGGGTATGATCCCAGAAGTGTCTCAAAGAGATCGGTATCATGACTCATTTCTTCAAGGACTTCGTTGATCTTTGCAGTCATAATTTCTGTTGAATACCGATTCTGAATGGGTTGTTCCAGCATTAAGGACTCCACCCGATCCTTCATGATGGATCGACATGTTCACAGACATTAAGATCGGGAGAATTGCCAGGCCATTCATTATTTCCGAAAAAATCAATGTTATTGTCCTTAAGCAGTTGTTGAGTCGCAAGTGCTTTCATACAGGGGGCTTTGTCGTGAAGAAAGGTTGCCTGTTCAACATCCAAAACACACTCGGGGTCTTTCAAAAACGGAATTACATGTTGGGCTAAAATTACATTTCGAAAATAAGGCCCATCCCAACTGGTTCCTCTTGGTTTGATAACCCAGATGAGCTTCCGAATAGAGAACATAATGAAAACACCCACACATGCTGGATTTTTTACTATTTCTCGATACTTCTGGTCGTCTGGGACTTCATCAGGAGTTGTTGCCCAAACCCGATCATTCTGAAAATTTGGTTTTCTGGAGACATAAACGAAGAATTCATCGCTGACAACCAAGTGAAGGAAATCGTCTTCCGTCCATTCCTCAGGATAATCACAAAACCATAGCCGATCTTCAATATTAAGATCACTCTTCCGTGGCTTAGCTATTTCATGCCAAGCACTCAAGCCTTGGCGAACTCGAAATTGATGCACAAGTTGCCGATTGAGTATCTTACCACGACGGATAAGTATCTCTTTCGCTACCTCAGAGCAGCTCTTCTTTCGGCGCCGTGATGCAGCAAGCACAATGTCTTTCGATTCTTGAGATAATTTCTCCGGTCTTCCTCCTCGAAATTCTGTTTCACAATCTTCAGGATTCTTATTCCAATTCCTTTTGACAAAGTCTTCTGATCTTTTTAATCTCTCAGCCACCCAGTGTCGAGTTGTGAAAGTTGCACCAGCTTCCTTTGCTTCACGAAATGTGACAGCTCGAATGCGGTCAAGAACTCGCTTTTTCTCTGAATCGTTCAAAATAGATGATGCCATGGTTTCTGTGGGAAAAAAATGGTAAGAATTAAAATCACAGGAATAAAATATAATGGTTTTTATTCAGATTTTAACGCTCTTTCAAGTGGTCTCGCCGGTTTTTATCTATCTCTTCTAGTTTTTGCTCTACATGGGGGGGGGGCAATCATTTCCTGACCCCCTACATACTTTATAAGTATATATATACTGTATAAGTGGTGGTGGTGGTGTTATTTAGGCGATCAGCCCACCCTGATCGAGCAAGCCGGCGGCGCACAGGTAACCGATCGCCCTCTCCGGCGTGGACCAGAGGTTCAGCGCACTAGTGATGTGTTGTGTCCTATGTTTGCTAGAGTGGTACAGTCTGTCATAATGTGTTCATTTGTTTGTGGTGTGTCCTGGCACAGGTGGCAGGTGTCGTCTGTGGAGTTGTCTAGTCTGTGTTTATATGTCGGTAAGTTGGGGTGATGTCCACATCGGAATCGTGCTAAGTTAACTCGATCCGATCTGCTCAGGCTGATCTCTGACTTGTTAATGGGTGGCGGCTTCGCACCTAGGACCGCATTCAGACCGAGTTGTGTCAGTGCTTGTGGGTTAATGTGTGTGTGTGTGTGTGTGTGTGTGTGTGTGTGTGTGTGTGTTTTCTGTACTGTGTGATGTCTGTGGGGCGTGGTATGGAATGGAGTATTTGGTTATAATATGTGTCTGGTGTTACCTTAATGGTGCGAGGTGTTGGTGCATGATTGTACACATACTGACAAGGGTGTTGTGGGTTAGTTGTCGCTGCTGCCATGAATTGTGTTTGTTTGTGTGCAGGTGTTCTATTGGTGTTGTTTGAGTACATCCTGTAATGATACAAAGTGCGTTGTTTTTTATTGTCTGTAAGGTGTTTATGCGTGTGTTTGAGATAATGGGTGCCCAGCATGGGGTAGCATAGTCCATAACTGAGTGAATATATTGTTTGTATATTAGTGTTGTTGTTTCCTGCTGGTGTCCAAAGTTTGTGCCTGTTAGTACCCTAAACGTGTTAAATCTTGACGTACATTTGTTTTTAATGTCCTGAATGTGGTTTGCAAAAGATAATGATGTGTTGTATGTGACCCCAAGTATTTTGGTCCTGTGAATGTGTGGAATGTTGGTGTTGTTTAGTGTAAGCTGTGGAGTTATCTGGTGATTTTGTGGGCGCTACTTTGAGTCTATTGTGTGTGAGCCAGTCTTGTATACTGTTTATGTATGTTTGTAGGTTATTTGTAGCGGGTCGAGGTTGTTGGGGTGGATGTTAGAGTGATGTTATCTGCATATGATGATAAGGTGAGCTTGTTATCTATGGGTGTTGGAATGTCATGCATGTATAAGTTGAACATTGTTGGTGAGAGAACAGAGCCTCGAGGGACCCCGTTCGGAAAAAGCTTGTTTTTGGATGACTTGCCATTAAATGTGACATGCGAGTATCTTCCTGAAAGATAGTTACTCAGCCACCTTTTGGTGTTATTGTGCATGTTTGTGTTGAGTATTTTGTTTATGAGAGGGAAGCGTGGGATAGCATCAAATGCTTTGCTAATGTCTGTTGTTGCTAATAGTGTACGTTGAGCTGGTCTTCTGGGTTGATGCCATCCATGATGTGCTGCGTGAGGTTAGTGAGTAATGTCGTGGTTGAGTGATGAGGTCTGAATCCATGTTGAGTATTCGATAGTGGTATGTGTGGGTTGGTGATTTGTAAGATTAGTCTTTGTTACTTTGGAAGGTGTGCACAGTGAAGTAATGGGTCTATTGGAAGCTGGTTCTGTTGGATTTTTGTTTGGTTTGAGTAGTGTAATAATTTTACCTTGTTTCCATATGTGTAGGAATAATGCAGTGTTGGTATGAATATGTGCTGATATTTGTGAGAGCTAGTATTCTCTGGGGCCCAAGTGTTTGAGGTGTATGTTAGATATGTTGTCTGGTCCAGTAGCCTTCGAATTCTTAATGTTTTTGATGATCTTGGTGGTCTGGTCTGTATTGAAGGGTGTAATGGTCGTGTCGAGTCTAGGTTTTCTTGTGTCTGGCTGTTTGTCTGTCTGCGTGTTTCTAGTTGTTGTCTCTGTTAATCACTTATCTTTGCGTAGTGATTAACTGGAATGTTAGCATGTTGTGTATATGTTGGGATATTATTTTGGCTGCGACAGATAGCCGCGTGTGAGGTGTGAATGCCGCTGTTAGAGTGGGTAATGCTGTTTATAGTCTTGTATAGCCTGGATGTGTCTGTGGAGTGGTTTAGTGTTGTTATGAATTCCCTAAATGTTTGTTTGTTTTTCTTTGAGTTTATTGTTTATTTCTGTGTTGAGCTGTTGTATCTGCTGTTTTATGGCTTCTGTGTGTGGTGTTTGTGTGTTATATTTGAGGTTGTTACGTTGCCTTATGAGGTGGGCTATTTCTCTAGTGTAATTTGGGTTGTATTTCCTAATGTTGCCCTTGGGTATGTATTTGTTTGCATTATTGATGATCTGATTAAATGCCTTGAGTGTTGTATTGATGTTTATGATGGGTGTGCTGTTTAATGTGGTGAATTGTTCCTCAGTCTGTATTTTGAACTGTTCCTAATCAGCTTTCTTGTAATTTCTGTAAGTGTGCCTAAGGCTGTTGGGGCAGAGTGTAGAATGTGTTGTAATGATGATGGGCAGGTGGTCTGATGAAAGTTGTTTTTTGTTCTCCAGTGTGTATGTGTTGCTAGTGAGGGGGAACAGAACGTTATGTCTAGGGAGAAGTTTGAGTATCCTGCTTGAAGTGGTATGTGTGTATGTTCTTCTGTATTGTTAAGAATGAAGATGCTGTTTAGTTGTGTGGCTATGTTGGCGCCTCTGCTGTCGCTTTGGTTGTGCAGGTACCAACTAGTGTCTTTAGCGTTGGTCTCTTCCTAAGATGACATTAGTGAGAGAGGCCAGATTGTGTAACTGTGGATTGTAATTGGCTGGCATCTGAGGTGAACTATCTGGTAGGATGTAAATGTTGATTAGTGTGGTGTTGTGTTTTGCGCGTGTTTTAATGTTAAGTGCCTGTATTTCTATCGTGTTATCTGCTTGGATTGTGTTTGTGATGTTTTGGGTGGCATCAGTGTAGCTAATGCTTTTACGTATGTAAGTGATGAGTCCACCCCCGTGACCCCCAGTACGATCTTGACGGATCGCCGTGAAGTAAGGGATGTGGGTATTTTGTGTGGCGTTTTAGTTTTGTTTCTTGTGTAAGTGCTATGTGAATGTTTGTTTGTGTACGAATTCCCTAAGCTGCATGATTTTGTTTGTGAGGCCATCTACGTTGTACTGTAATATGTTAATATTATACTTCTGTATGTGTCTCATGGTGCTATTGTGTCTGTCTTTGTGTATGGTGACATGTGTAAGTTGTAGTGGGGCCCGAATTAGTCTTAATGTCGCTGGAGAGTAAGAGTAGTCCGAGGAGCACGCAACTGCTCCCCGTAAATGAAAAATAGCACGCTGAGAATAGATCCGGCCCCGGGAGCCGATCGGCACTCTGACCGTGCCACGCAACAGGCCGTCGACTGCCAGTCTGGCCAACCGTAGACAGCCCGCTGCACGGAGATTTGAGGAAGTTTGCCCACCAGCGCGTTGATGTTTCGGTTTGACGTCGCCGCTTCTTCGCGTTGACGTGTCCCGCGCTGCAGGATACAGCCACTGTTAGAAGCTTCCTCGTCAGCTGCTAACACTTTTTTCACGTTGTTCTAGCTAACTGTTCAGAGGTTTTTTATAAATAAATCTCAGTTTTCTATAAGTGTATATATAGTATACTGTATATACAGTGTATTAAATACATTAAAAGTATTTCTTCGTGGGGGAGAAACATTCTAACCAATTACTTATCAGCTTTTAGGCATCAGCCAATCAGCATGCCGCTTGTTTTTGATTTGGGCGAACACTCGCAGCTCAGGCTGAGTTAGCGAAAACACCTCCCTATAACGAAACTAGTTTTCGATAGAGGTTTTTCGAAACTCCCAAGGTGTTCGGTAAAGAGAGGTTTCGTTATAGTGGGTGTCGTTATTGAGAGGTTTTACTATATATACAGTATATTGCAAAGATGCTCTATTTTATTTCTTGTTTGTAAAACCGGAAAGGTAAAAGATCTTGAAACTGGTTTAAAGATAGAGTAAAAATTTGCAACTACAAATGCAAAATTTTATTATAAAAGAAACGTATTTACAGCGATATGTATTAACAGATATTAAAAAGAGTATTTCAAAGTTCATTTTGTACAAGTTTAGTTTAACAGAAAATGAAAAGTTAATTTAAATATACTAATAAAGTATACATCTTGATATAAATCTTTTTTAGTTTTTCAGTTTTCCTAATAATAATCAGCTAAGGAGATCCGATTCTGTGTGGTCTCGTATTAATCTGACCTGCAAAAAATTCCTCTCTCTCTTTGGTTTAGGGTTAAATTGTATAATTTTTGCCTTCTTTAATTTTACAGACATGACTGGGTAAAGCATATCTACATAGTATCATTAATCCAACAGCTTGATACTATCAGATTAATAGTCTTAAATATTGTGATTTGGCAGTTAAGTGTAGTAAGGTAAATTAATCTTTAAATTCAATGGCTTTGAGAAGTTAAAAGTTATGACAGAAATATAGAACAAAGAATAGTCAGTCATTCTTCTTTATAAATTTATACCACAAAATCGTGCACATTTTTTCTCTGAATAAAATATATATATATATATATATATATATATATATATATATATATATATATATATATATATATATATATATGTATGATGCCTCCCTGGATTTAAAACCCATTTACGAGCATTTGGCAGTGGCAGATCATAAGTGTGTTATAGAATTTATATTCGAATTCTCCCTTTTTGCTTTAAAATTTTCCCTTATTTTTAAATTTTCTTCCTTTTATTTTAACCTCCCTTCTTAAACAGACAACCTCGTCGGAACCAGTTGGTGTGATATATATATATATATGCACTAAAATCACAAAATAACACGTGACCTTATTAATAAGCAAACAACCACAGGGAAAAGGAAACACAAAGTCCGAGCGCTTTCGTGATATATTCACATTATCAAGGAGGAACAGAAAATAGACGGAGATTACAAAGTAAATGAGTTAAATAGACAAGCAAAAAATTCACAATCGGCACCTCAAATTAAAGGCCTTAAAACCCTCTAAAGATTTTTTCAATTGATAACATAATCTGTAGGCAGCTAAATTACTAAATATAAAAAAGAAGTATACTTTATAGATGAAATTAGACAAAAAACAATACAGAGAACAAAAATTATTATAATGGTTATTAACACTAATATTTAATTAAAACAGGCAATTAATTGGCAAGAATTTAATGAAAAACAAATAGATAACGTAGATAACAAATAGATAACATAATCTGTAGGCTGCTAAATTACTATACAAATGAAATTAGACAAAACACCAGTACAGAAAACAAAAATTATTATAATGGTTATTAACACTAATATTTAATTGAAGTAGGAAATTAAGAGGCCCGAAATTAATGAAAACAAAGGAAAGTTGCCATCGTCTTACAGATTATTACAAAATTT
Source organism: Bathynomus jamesi (assembly GCA_023014485.1). Lineage (NCBI taxonomy): Eukaryota > Metazoa > Arthropoda > Malacostraca > Isopoda > Cirolanidae > Bathynomus > Bathynomus jamesi. The sequence goes on along the minus strand of JAJOZX010001041.1, from coordinate 806,547 downwards.
CTACAAACAGTCTGGAAAAAAATTGTTTTCCCAAAAGCAACCCAGTTCAAAAGTCCAATAAACCCCCCAGCAACCAAAGATTATACACAAAGAAATATTACAATTAAAATAGACACATAAGAATGTTAACAGTTCTTACAATAATATTTATTTATTTAACCAGGGCAAACCATTATGGGGCAAGAATGCAGTTAAGAAAACAGTAGGCCCTTCGCCAGCTTTCTGACAATGCACGAATCTAATTTGTACAACCCAGGGCTAATATTAAGGACCAAATCCGCATTATTCTTGATCACACTTGATTCCAATATATTTCTGCTAACAATAGATTTACTAAACCTTAATTTGGAAGCATTTTTCCAATCAATGGGATGATTAGTATCTCTTACGTGAATGAAAATGGCGTTAGATTCCTGGCCACTTCTTATACTGTATTGATGCTGTTTAATACGTAACTCAAGGGTCTTACCAGTTTGGCCAATGTAAAATTTATTACATACTGTGCAAGGGATTTTATATACACAACCATGTAATCTCCGTCTATTTTCTGTTCCTCCTTGATAATGTGAATATATCACGAAAGCGCTCGGACTTTGTGTTTCCTTTTCCCTGTGGTTGTTTGCTTATATATATATAATATATATATATTATATATATATATATATATATATATATATATATATATTACCAGTCAAAAGTTTAAGTACACCTACTAATTTCGAATGTTTTGCTGCTTAGCTCATGACAAACTTCAAATGGAAACTTAACAGGTACTAGAGATGAATTTGCTTACCTGACTTTCATATTCTGTGCTTCAGTGCATCTGCCATATGCAGTGTGTTGTAACACAGAAGCTTTTTCAAAATAGCCTTCAAACTGTGTTAATTTACGTCTAGCATGCAACCTAAAATTAATGCCATGAGCTCTGCACAAAGGTCCAAAACAGTTTAAAAGTCTTTACTGTGGTAGTGTGTTTCTTCAGGAGTATGTCAATACACGTGTTCAGTTATTAACATGCGTTGCGGGTCTTTACATATAAAAATATACCTTAAACTACACAGTTAGCTCCTCTGCAAGGATTTTATATAAAATCCTCGCAGAGGAGCTAACTGTGTAGTTTAAGGTATATTTCTGTGTTTCAGAAAGCAAAAATGGGTGCCAAAGCTCGGTTAAACAACAAAAAAGACAGTCGATTGTAAGTTTGAGAAATGAGGGCCAATCACTGAAGCAAATTGCAAAAAATTAAAAGTTTCTGTGAATGCGGTTGCTTGTGCCATTAAACGGTACGAAGAAACTGGTCAAAATAAGGGCAGAAAAAGGTCAGGGCGACCAAGAACCACAACAGACTCGGAGGACAAGTATATCCGAGTCACCAGCCTACGCAACAGACGCCTCACAGCACCTGAAATCAAAGCCCAGCTGAACAACTCTATAAGTACAACAATTTCAACATCAACTGTTCAGAGAAGACTAAGAGAGGCTGGATTAAAAGGACGAACTGCAGCAAAGAAACCAATGCTGAGACTCCAGAACAAAAAGAAAAGGCT